>CAKNXH010002196.1:264483-435296 GCA_932178445.1 Andricus quercusramuli | reverse complement strand
GATTTTTGCATCTGCTTACGAGAACTTATTAATATTCAGCATCTGTGATGATAGTAACAGTGATGTAACGAAGATTTATTTACTTCCGAGTGTGAATCATTGAAGTCGCATTTTGGGCGGTTTTCATAAATGGTGGTCATCAATCTTCAATGAATTTTTTGATTGACTTCAATAATTTGAAGGGCTTTTCAGAATTTTAAATATTTGTGGGTATTTTATAAGATTACACAGCATTTTTAAAGAGCTTTAAAAAGTTTTAAACGGTTCCACAATTTGCGGAGGATTCGAAATATTTCATGGTATTTTAAAAGATTCCAAGGAATTTTGAATTTATTTTAATGGGATTTCAAAAAATTGGAGATATTGTGGAGCATTTTAAAAGATTCAAATGTATTTTCATGAGATTTAAAAATCTTCAAGGGGTTACCAAGGATTTTAATGATTTTAAGAGATTTGAAAAAAGTTCTTAAATTATAAATAATTTCATATAATTTCGGAAGATATGGAACGGATTTACAGTATCTATAATGCTTTTAGATGTTTAAAAATATTCCAAGGGATTTTATAAGATTTCCTAGAATTTCATTGATTTTAAGGGATTTTAAAAGCTCCTAAGATATTTTAATACATTTTCCAGGATTTTGGGAAAATTCATTAAAAATCGTTGAACTTTACGGGGTTTCATCATTTTTTAATGGATTTCAAATAATTTATTCACAAGAAGTGAAAGATTTCGTAGGGCATTGCAAATTGTAAGAGATTTAAACACATTTTTTAACATTATTTTGAATTCCCTTTAATTTTTTTTAAAAATCATTTGCAATTTTCTGAATTTAGTTAATTTTTTCATATTTTTGCGTTGGTTTCAATTCACTTGAATATTTATGAATTTCGCCGAATTCTGCTCATTTTCCTTAAATTCCTCTAATTTAGTCAAATTGTATTGAAATCAATGGATTTTTTAGATTTTTTTCCAATTCATTTACATTCTTTGGAATTTATCTTGAGTTGTTTTGAAAAAAAACTTTTGTTTTTGTTTTTTCTTCTATCAATCGAATTCTTTGGAATTCTTTAAAACCAAGTCATATTTTTAGTTGAAAATTAATCTTTTTGGTTTAAAATTCATAATTCATTTGAAGAATCATCAATTTCGTTGAGGATTCAACACTTTGGTTGAAAAATAATTTTTTTAAGTTAAAATTTTACTCTTCATTTTATGTTAGAGATTTTTCGTTTTTAGTTGAAAATTAAACTATTTTGTTGAGAATGCGTGTATTCTGTTGAAAATTCGCCTTTTTTATAAAAAATTAATCTTTCCGGTTGAAAATGTATCTTGTCGATTAAAATTTGAAGTTTTCCAGTTAAATGTTGACCATTGAAGTTGAAAATTCATCTTTTTGGTTTGAAATTCAACTATTCCAGTTAAAGATTCATAATTTCAGTTAAAATTTCAACTATTTAGCTGAAAATTTTTTCTATCAAAAATTAATTTTTTAACTTCACTATTCTGTTTTAGTTAAAGATTTATCTTTTCCAGTTGAAAATTTATCTATCTTGTTGAAAATGCATGTATTTTGTAATTCGTCTTTTTTAGTAGAAAATTAATCTTTTTGGTTGAAAATTAAACTATTTGATTAAAAATGCATCCATCTTGTTAAAATGCAATATTTTTACTTGAAATGTTAGAAATTCGAAGCGTTTAAAATTTAATTTAATGCAGTGTTCACATTAATTTTATTTAAAAGAATTTACTTAACTATTTTCTTGAAAAATCTCCACATTTCCCTTGTTTTCAGCGGGTTTCTCCTCGCCTGAAGAATATTTTTCATTCCAAATATTAATATTTAAATGTGCACTGAGTATTAAATATATGAAGATATAATATAAATTTGTTTTCATTATTATTCCAATTCATGAACTTTGGGAACGAATGCAAAAAATGATTAATTATATTTTTCGTATTATTTATTTAAATCTTCGATGGTGATAATGTAGTTAGGAATATTTTATAATATAATTTGTCAAAGCTTCATAATTTAAACATATTATTTAAATTTCTAAAAACTCTTACAATTAAGAAATTACTTATCCTCTAATAAGGGGATTCTCACAAATGAAAAAAAAACAATCATTCAATTTAAAATATGAATTTTATTATTTTTAAATATTTAGATACTTACAAGGACTGAAAAAAACATCATTAAGAATAAATTCTCGAAATTGTATGAAAAATTATACCTGGATAAATCTTGAGATACCTGCAAAAACCCTGGAATTGCCAGGGAATTTTTTCCAGGATTTGAGTAGACACCTTGTTTATAAATTTAAATTTTGTTTGAAATTGTTTTATTCTATTTATAAAAGATTCTATATTAAAAATGTTACAATTTTAGAAGTTTGGTTTTTAAATATTAACGTTCAATGAAAATTTAAAATTGGTCACGGATTGTTCTGCGACACCTGGCAGTAATTTTCGAAATTTCCAATATGGCTGCCACACGCACGATCAGCTGATCCACATCATAACTTTATCCGTAAATAATTCCTTTCTACAGTACAATTCAGCTTAAATTTCTTCTTTCTTAGATTTCTTGCACTAGTACTGAAAGTTCTCAATGAATAAAGAAATACGGAATTGCTAAAATAGTGAATGAAAATAATATCAGTGATAACTAACAGTAGTAAAATTCTCTATTTTTCAAAAAAATTAACGCGTTATCTTACAAATAAATATAGTAAATTGAATTAAATGCCTGCAGTATGAGAAGTCTAATCGAGCAATAACATTCAAAGGTGTAAAATCCCGCTACATTGAGTTGTACGATGAAGAAAAATAGGCTGGATTTATAAGATTGGTGTACGATCCTCGCATTGAAATTAATGGCACTTGGCACAAGAACGCTTTTGGAACACATCCGACGCCAAGATGCAATTATTTGATACGCCGAGTCCGTTGGCCTCTACGATATCAACTGAAACTGTCAAAGATCCCTTATAATTAAAACAGCATGAAATTTGCGATCGGCAACAACGAGGCCTTTCATGACTAAACGCGATTTTTATTTATTTTTCAATTTCAATCCTCACGAACTACACTCGTTTGAATGTTCGAATCTGCTCTCCATTGCCAATATTCCTTATCTGCAGTTACGTTTCTTTTCGCTCGACTTACGCGACCCACTCTGCACTCATTTATTTCAAACCGCTTACTATTTATGCGTATTTGCTCCGTTGCTTTATTCTCTTTTTAATTTTTTTGTGGGTGATGGTTATCTCAATTTCAAGAGAAATAAAGGATATGTATTGGTGTCAAAGAATGTATTTTTTAAGGTCTTCAAAGTGAAACACTTTAACAGAGTTGATATAGGTCAGAAAATTCTGGAATTTCAGGGATAGTCAGGGAATTTAAAACTGTTCAAGGGAAGTCAGGGAATTTAGTAAAGAGGAAATAAATTCGTCTTTTTGGTTTCAAAATTTATTCAAAAATATACAACTGTTTGATTGAAAAATAATCTGTTTTTGTTGAGAAGTCAACTATTTTCTCGAAGATTCGACCTTTTTGGTTGAAAATTCCACTATTCAGTTGAAAGTGGAAATACTTTGTCAAAAATTCATTATTTTGGTTGACGATTAACCATTTTCATTCAAAACCATTTTTTTTTAAATGTAAATATTTGTTAAGAAATTTATGTTCTACAAGGAATCTGTATTATCAATAGAGAATAATAGAACAGTTTAACGTCTTTCCAGACTAGATAGAACTATGAATTAAACATTATTTTAAAATAATTTTTTTCTAAAAAAACATCTTCTCCTTTCACTCCGCTGGGAATCGAACCACAGAACTTCCGATTGCCGGACGGGTACTTTCCCATTAAGCTACTAGAGAGATCGAGAGAAGAAGCTTTTTGAGAAAACGCACGCATTATTTTGCCAGGTGGTACGAAAGGAGAAGATCTTTTTTCAGAAAAAAAATAATTAAAAATCATTTTTAATTCATAGCTCCATCTAGTCTGAAAAGACATTAAAATTTTCTGTTATCCTCTGATGATAATACAGATTCCTTGACAAATTTGACTTGCACCACCTGGAAAAATAATGTGTGCATTTTAAGAAAAAAGTTTCTTCTCTCGATTTCTAAGCACTTGACCAGCAATCTATGTTCTATGGTTCGATTCCCAGTGGAGCGAAAGGAGATCTTTTTTCAGAAAAAAAATAATTAAAAAAAATTTTTGTTGAAAATTTATTATTTTTTTTAATTGAAAATTTAACTATTCAATGTTTGGTGGAAAATTCATGTATTTTTGTTAAAAAATCGTCTTTTTTGGTAGAATATTAATATTCTTAGTGAAAAATTTGGGCTCTTGTTTGAAAATGCAATTCTATGGTATAAAAAACTATTTTGTTGAAAATTATTTTCTTGTAGGTAAATGTTAATTTCTTAACTGAAAATATACCAATTCCATTTTTGCTTGTGAATTTATCTTTTTTAGTTTCAAATTAATGTATTTAGAATAAATGTTACCACTGTAATAAAATTGATTATTTAATGAATAATAATGACGAATTAATAATATAATTATAATTTTATTTCTGCATTAATTGAAATTTGATCTTTTTGGTTGTAATTTTATTTCTGAAAATTTAACTATTTTGTTGGAAATTAGTTATTTTGGTTGAAAATGTATTTTTTTTTAACTGAAAATTTAACTATTTCTTTTTTGGATGAAATTTTATCTTTTTGAGTTGAAAGTTCACGTATTTTTTGAAAATTTGCCTTTTTGGTTGAAAATTGAATTATCTGTTCAAAAATTTGAATATTTTGTTGAACATTTTTTTTGAGGTTGAAAATTTAATTTGTCCATTTTTTGGTTCAAAATTCATCTTTTTGGAGTGGAAAACTCAAATTTTGAACATTCATGTATTTTGTTGAAAATTCTGTTTTTTTTTGTAGAAAATTAATCTTGTTGGTTGAAAATTAATCTCTTTTGTTGAAAAAATAACAATTTTTTAATTCTTTTTTTGTGGTTCAAAATAATTTTATTAACTTAACTAAAAGTCTTTAAAATAAATTTAAAAACAAACGTAAGGTTGGTCAGAAAAAAATCAGGGATTTTGTAGCAACCCCGTTTAAGCTTTTTTATTTTTCGAATTTTGTATATTTTATGCTACAAACTAATATTTATCCATAAAGGAATATTTATCCTAAAGAGGATATTTATCTTCAGAGATAACTAGCTCGTGGATAAATAAGGTATCAAGGATAGCATCCCAGTTAAGTAATTACCACTCTTACACACGCAATCGATTTGCGATCTGGAACTATAGTTTGAATCACGTAATTGCTCTCAGAATTGTTCCAATCGAAATTGGCTTTATTAGTTACGCAAGAAATCGTAGCGATACTTGTCAGAGATAGAAAAATTGGTACCTTTGTTATACGTCATTAATTATACCCCAGATCTCTGCAATTTATTATTAAACTTGTTTTTTTTTTGCTCTGAGAAAAGTTTAATTCAAAAAAACCTCCCCATGTTCACTTTTTTCTTAAGTTCTTCTAATCTGCGTAATCGTTGTTTATTTTAAAAAGTAACTAGAATATTGTGCCTTGCTTTAGAGAAAAAAAATCGAATAATTTTCCAGGAAAGTGGAACGATGCATTTTTTGAAAAATTTCAACAAATTCTGGTAAATTCAATATGAATGACGCATTTTTTTTCATAGGGGTGAGCGTGACTGGATTTCCGCGGGGCAGGTTTGGCCAACTGGCTGTTTGAAAATTATATGTCGCAGTGATAAGTGGCGCTCTTTCTTCGAAGTGCTATTTTTCAATGTAAACAATTTATTTTAATAAAATATCGTTCAAAACAATATTATTACTGCCATTCTTTAATTTTATGAAATCGGCCAACCTGCCCCGCTGTTAGGGCAGGTTGGCCGCTTCTCCCCGCAGCGTGTGAACATTTATAACTTTTTAAAATATAGTTAGAAAATTCTAAACTTTCCCTATATGGTGGCAAGGGTCGTACAATCAAAATGGTTCATTCTTTTCTTTAAAGCACCTGGAAAATAGAGAAAATAGAAAAAATAGAGAATAGAAAAAACGGCCAACCAATCCCGCTCTCTCCTACTATTCTTTAAAATTAGCAGATTATTTTTCTCATTAAAAAAATTTGACTCGCCACGCGTGACATAATGCAACACCGTACTTTCAATATTTAAAAACAAAACATAAAAAAATACATTGTGAAGGTGTTTCCGGATGAACTAATCATCAAGGTAGAACTAAATTTGTCCACTTCAATTTGATTCCAATTTTCTATAAGCAAGCATGGGCTGTCACACAATGACTTTAGTCACTTTTAGTAATTTTTGCTCAATTTTTTAGTCCATTGAATTTAGGTCTATACCTGTTTCTGAACGTTCTTAAATTCTTTGGAATTCCCTTGAAATCCAATAAATTCGATCTATTTTGGATTTGCAATTTTAAAAAAATGTAATTTGAAGACTTTAAAATTCACCTTGAATTCTTATGGATTTTATCAAATTTGTAGTCACTCATTCCATTCATTTTCATTCATCTGAATATACTGGAAATTCTTTAATTTTAAAAGTTCGGTTCTACTTATTCGAATTTATTTAAATTGTAGTAACTTGGAACTTTAATTTAGTTACTTTAAAGTTATGTTATATGTACTTTGTATTTTTTGTATATCTTCTATTAAGAGAGACTTTGGGTCAGTTATGGGCAGAAAATTAATCTCTTCTTGTTGAGGATACAGCTATTTTTTTCAAAATTCGTCTTTTTTTTTGTTGAATTCAACTGTGACTGGTTTCAATTTAAAATCATTTTTGTTTGAAATAATATCAACTATTATATTTTTCTTTGAGAGTTCATATATTTTGGTTGAAAATTTAAATGCTTGTAGAGGATTCATGTATTTTGTTAAAAATCCAATTATTTTTGTAGAAAATTCAACTATTAAATTAAAAAGTCACTTTTTGGTTACTTATTTGTCTTTTGGCTAAAAAATTCTACAACTTAGGGGAATTTTTTGTTCTTTCTTGGTTCAAAATTCAGCTTTTTCATTTCAAAACATATGTTTTCGTCAAAAAATATATTTTCTTTTCTTAAATTCAACTGTTATGGTAGAAAATTAATCTGATGTGGTTGAGGATTCAGCTGTTTTGTTGAAAATTCGTCTTTTTTAGGTGAATGCAACTGTGTTTGATTTCAAATAAATTTTCGTTTGTTTCAAATAATATCAACTATTATATTGTTTAGTGGGAATTCATCTATTTTGGTTGAAAATTTATGTATTTAGTTAAAAGCTCTACTATTTTGGTAGAAAGTTCAACTATTTAGTGGAAAAGTAACTTTTTTGTTGATAATTCATATTTTCGGTTTGAAAATAAACTGTTTTTTAGTCAAAAATTGTTCTTTTTGGCTTAAAAATTCCACAATTCAGTGGCATTTTTTGTTCCTTTCTTGGTTAAAAATTCAGCTTTTTCCTTTAAAAATTTATTTATTTTGGTAAAAAATATATATCATTTTAAAAAATTTAACTATTTTAATTGGAAATTCATGTATTCTGTTGAACAGTGTTGTTTCTGGTTCAAAAACTCATTTCTTTTGGTAAAAATGTCTGTAGATGGTTCTGCTATTTTGTTGAAAATTGGTCTTTTCTGATTAAAATTGTAACTACTCGGTTAAAAGTGGATCTACTTTATTAAAAGTTCAGTTGTTTGGTTGAAGATTCATAATTTTGTTTTATTCATTCATTCTGTTTATAATTGTAGTCGAAAATTCATCTCTTCGGTTGAAAATGTAACTATTTTGTTTCAAATTCGTTTTTTTCTTGGGGGGGGGGTAAAAATTTAAATATTTCTTTGGTAGAAAATGCAACTAATTGTTTAAAAATTAACTCTTTTGTTGAAAGTTCGTCTTTTGGTTTGAAAATGGTAGAAAATTCAACTATTTGGTTGGAAGATCAACTTTTTGTCAAAAATCAATATTTTTAGTATGAAAATTGAACCATTTGGTTGAAAATTCATGTATTTCGTCAAAAATTTAACTACGTTGGTAAAAAGTCCGACTATTCGGTTGAACAGTAACGTTTTTGTTGAAAATGCATCCTTTGGGGTTGAAAATTCAACTGTTTTATTCAAAAGTGTTCTTTTTGGTTTGAAAATTCATTTCTTCCGGTGAGGAAAAATCATATTATTTGGTTAAAAATACAACCTTTTGGTTGGAAACTGTGACTAAAAACACTTTCTTTGTTGGAAATTCAACTTTTCTGTTGAAAATTCAACTAGTTTTTGAAAATGTTATCTATTTTGTTGAGAATGCAATATTTTTAGTTGAAATGTTAGGGATTCAAAAATTTTTCAAGTTAAATGTTATAAAAGGTGTTTTGTCCAAAATTTGAAATATTTTAGACCCTGACACTTAAAAGTGTTACCTGCATTTTAGAATGGTGTCTTAAATCTTGAAAGATAGTACTGAATTTAATCAAACCAATTTCAAGGTATGACAATTATAAGCATTCTTTTCTACAGTCATGCAACTAGAATTTTCAGCTATTTTATCAATAGAAAGTTATGGTTTGTCTAGCACCATGAAACTTCAAATTCAATATGAAAATTTATTTTTAATTGCCGATGAAGATAAAATCAACGGAAGAAGTAATTATGGCGATCCTGTCGAATCTTTAAAGAATAATCATCTTAGATATTTTGATTTTTATATTATAAAATTGAGTAAGTGAAAAAAGTAACTTTTTAGGCAACTTCACATTACTTTACCTAGTAACTTACTAGTAGTTACAGTCGCAAGTAACGTAACTGTACCTAGTTACTCGAAAAAAATAACTTATACCCAACAGTGATCGGGCATTGCGGAAAAACGAGAACAATTCTTTGGAGATTTATTTGACACACCTATTTTTTTTAGAAAATGATTATTACATGAATAAAAGAATTGAGGACAATTCTGGCAATAGGTTATTAAGGTAATAAATACAACCCAGATTTAAAATCCTGCACTCGTATGGCTTAGCATTGAGCATTGAGTGAGTAATATGGCACTTGCTTAGTGCTTAGTAGACCTCACTGTTGGGCTGTTGGGTCAGATTTGAACATAATGAGGTATTTTCTCTCTTAGGTATAATTAATACGATGCTGTTTTAGAAAATCTGTACTTAAAGATTTACACTTGCTTTCGCACTCTGTCTTTATTGCTTGTACAATTTCTGAATACCAGGGATAATATCTATTGAAATATGTTCTGTTACTTTTCTGAAATTGAAATATTATAAAATTTTCTTGGCGATTTCCTTTGATCAGGCGCACACGAATTGAGCTGACGATCAACCACCCTTGCTTTTCCAGATCCGAATTGAGCAAAACGGTTAGGGGAGCGGCAGCTAATGTGGCGCGTTCGAGTTTTCGAATATTAACGCATTTTCTGCTTGTGGAGGTAGTTTCATTACATGTATATATGTTTTCAGCGTTACATTATTAAAAAATTGGGATAATTAAATTAATTGCCTGACTTTGATGACGAAAAGTTAGTTTTGGTTCTTTCGCCTGTATTGTCAGAGTAGTTAAAAACGAGTAAAGAATTGCATAAGTTTCGTGTAAACTTACACAATTTTTTGGAAATGTACTGTTCCGAGTTTCTTGAATGCTTTAAAGTTTATCATTTTGATTGAAATTAATAAACTTTTATGTAAAAAATCTGTATTGAATACTATTCACATGCGACTAATATGGCGCATTTGGGTTTTAATATAAAGATTTTTTTAAAAAGTTTCCACATTGATAATTATTTAAATATATTCTTCATTATGTTATTTTTCATATTGGTGAGTCATTTTCACTATTCACAAAAAAAAAAAATTTCTTGACGTTTCAGCAGACATAAGACTCAAATTATTGTGAGACATTCTGCATTGTTAAAAAAAACATTTTGTCTTGAAATGTCGCAGAAATAATCCCTCAAATATGTTAATAATATTAAACGTAAATATATTTATCTTATTTTTATTAAATTTTCCTAATTTTTCTTCATAATTTGTTTTTTATTCAATAATTATGAATTGAAATCGAAATGCGCCACATTACCAAACAAGGTAGGACAACTTGGCGCAGATACACTTTTTGGAAAACACATGAATTAAGTGTTTTAATGAACTTCAATTAAATTGTCTCCATGCATAGACCATTGTTAAGATATTGGTCTAAACAAAATATATTTTATTACAATATTTTACTTTATATTTGAATTTTAATCGTGCATTTTCCTTTATGTGCGCCGCATTCGCCGCCGCCCGCTTAAGTACGTAATCTTCAGTGATCCCGAATCGACCGAAAAGTGTTGAAAAGTATTTTTTTTGTTGGTTCAAAACCGTTTTTTTAAGTTGAAAATGTAACTATTCCATGATTGGTATTTAAAATGTATCTTCTTCAGATGAAAATTTAACTATTTGGTTGAAAATTCCTGCATTTTGTTGAAATTTCGACTTTTGTGGATGAATAACAATCTTCTTGGTGACTTCGTTTTTTTGGTAGAAAACTCATTTCTTCAGTTCACAATTTCTTCAAAATTTCATTATTTACTTAAAACACATTTATCTTTCTGGATATACTAAAAAAGATAATTAATCATTTATTTCAATCAAAAATGATTACTTTTTTACCGTAAATTATGAATTTTTAATCCAAAATGACGAATTTTCAACAAAACAGTTGAATGTTTGATGAAGAAGATAACTTTCTAAGAAAATAGTTTAGTTTTCAACAATATAATCTAATTTTGAAAAAATTAGTTAAATTCTTAACCAAATTGTTCATTTTTCAATCAAATGGTCGAACTTTTATTGAAAAAAGATTAAACTTCAACCAAAAACAGTTGCATTTCAAACCAAATATTTCAATTTTAAAGACAAAAAGACCAATTTTTAAGAATACAGTTCAACTTTCGACCCAAAAAGTTGAATTTTGAACAAAAAGATGAATTTTAAACGAAAAATGTACTAAATAGTTTAAATTGCAAAAAAACAACGAATTTTAAATAGAATAGTTGAATTTTACACCAAAGAATTGAATTCTCGTCCAACTAATAAATTTTTAACCAAATAGTTGATTTTTAAATCTACGTACATGATTTCTTAAAAAAAATGTAATGGATGACATTTCAACCAAGAAAGATAAAATTTCTGCCAAAAGAGATGAGTTTTCTACGACAAAAGTGAATTTCAACAAAACACATGAGTTTTTAATCGAATTATTGAATTTTCAACCACAAACTATCAATTTTTAACAAAAAATAGAGAAGTTTAATTTTCAGAGATATGAATAGCCCATCTAAAAAGACGAATTTTCAATTATTGAACCTTCAAGCCAAAAGACGATTATTAATATTCAACAAAAATGTTAATTGCCTACCATACAGGTGGGGTTTTCAACCAAGAAAGACAAATTTTCAACCGAAAGATTAATTTAAAAAAAAGGAAATTTCAAAAAGTAAATAAATTTTCAGCGGATGAGATAAATCTTCCACGAGAAGAATAAATTTGACTAAAGTAGGAACTTTTACCCAAGAAGTTGAATTTTTCAAATAAAAAATATCAATTTTCAACGGATAATGTAATAGTAAATCTTTCAACAAAAAAGATTTTTATTTTCAATCAAACCCAGTTGAATTCATACAAAAACACAAAATTTTAACAAAACAGTTGAATCTTCAATCAAAGAAGATTAGTTTTCAACTAAACGCTTGCTTTTTATCTAAAAAATATAAATTTAAAAAAAAAAGGTTTGATTTTTCAATCAAGAATGATTTATTTTTGATCAAAAATGATCAGTTTCAACAAAAGTGTTAAACTTACAAAAAAATAATAACATTTTTAACTAAAAATATTATCATCAGGGGAAAGTTTTTTGCTTTTGGTTGAAAATCCATTTCCTTGGCTCGAAATTTAACTGTTTTGTTGAAAATTCGTTCTTTGTGGTTAAAAGTTAATTTTTTAAACTGAAAATATAACTTTTCTATTTTCGGTTATAAATTTATCTTTGTTACTTGAAAACTCGTGTATTTTGTTGGAAATTCGTCTTTTTTAGTAGAAAATTATTCTTTTTGGTTGAAAATTCATACATATTTTTTGTAAAAACTCAAATATTGGTTTAAACATTCATTTCTGTTGGTTGAAACTTTTAATATTTTCTTGAAAATTGTTTTTTTTTTATATTTAAAATTAATTGTTTAACCAAAAATTTAATTGTATCCTTTTCAGTTAAAAAATTATCTTTTTGAGTTTAAAACTCAATATGTATTTTGTTAAAAAATAATTTTTTTGGAAGAAAGTTAATCTTCTCTGTTTGAAAATTTATCTTTTAGGTTGAAACTTGATTGCTTTGGTGTTAAAAATTCGTATTTTTTGGTAGAAAATTAAGCTTTTTAACTGAAAATTTAACTATTCTATTTTTGGATGAAACATTAAATTTTTGTAGATAAAAGCTTAAACATTTGGTTAAAAATTAATTTCTTCTGATTGGAACTTTAAATATTTTGTTGAAAATGCTTTTTTTTCGTTTTTGTTGGAAATTAATTTGTTTGAACTGAAAATTTTATTACTTTATTTTTGGCTAAAAATTTATCTTTTGAGAAAATTCGTTCTTTTGATTTGAAAAATCATCTCTTTTGGTATAAATTTGATCTTTTTTGGTTAAAAATGCAACTTTTTGGTTGAAAATGAATCTGTTGTAGTTAAGGAAACATTGTTTTTTTCTTGTTCATTTCAACTATTCGAAAATTCAAATGTTTTCTTGAACATTCGTTTTTTTTAAATAGAAAATTCGTTCTTCTGAATTAAGTAAATATAAAAAATATTATAAAAATTTAATATAAATTTTTTGGCTGAATACTTCAATTATTCGTTTATAAATCCAACTATTTTGTTTACAATTCGTATATTTTTATTGAATGTAATGGTTTGGTTGAAAATTAATTTTTGGTAAACATTTAACTATCCATTTTTGCTGCTTTAATGTGCAGTTTAGTTTTGATTACTTCAAATTAAAAAATCTTTAGCCTTAACAGTTTGAACTTTTTTATTTCATGACCTGAGATTGAAATAGTTTTAAGTGTTATCAAATATTTATTTAATGTATAGAATTCCTGAAAATAAAACAAGAATCCAATTATCAAATTTGGACAACCGCCACAAAATGTTCAAATTGCAATTCCTTCTCTTTTTTATTTCTTTCGCCTTTTTCATTTTTATTGTTATCAAATTACAATATGAAAGCATTTATAATATTTACCAACCTTTCGGGGCTCATACAGCACCCTTATCAAGGTAAGAAAAATTAGAGCAGGTGGGAACCCCTCGGTATCGAGGAGAGGGCGTCGTTGTTTCGTCGCTGTTCCCACCTGCTCTCATTTTTCTTACCTTGATAAGGGTGCTGTATAAACATCGAAACGTTGGTAAATATTATAAATGCTTTCATATTGTGATTTGATAATAATAAAAATAAAAAAGACGAAAGAAATAAAAAAGAGAAGGAAGGGGACTTGGTTGGTTGCCTTCTCATTTTTCGTTCTTTTTTATTTTTGTCTAAAGAAACAAATTTTTTTGTTTTTAGGAATCTCAATAGGAGCATTTTGTGGCGGTTGTCAAAATTTGATATTTGGATTCTTGTTTTATTTTCAGGAATTCTATACATTAACTTGAAAATGGGACGTTAAATAGGATTTTGAATTCGATTTTAATCTAATTTAAAATTCTTAAATTTCAAACATTTAAAAACTGTTTTTACTGATTAAAATCAAATTAATTTTGACATTTGATTTTCTGTAATACTATGTAAGAAAGAACTAGGACGAATGAATGGAGATCTTTTTTAACGACTAGGTATGGCTTTGACGAGAAACAAAAACTATTGACTCCATTCCAACAGCATTCTCCCTTAGGATCTATATTCTATACTAACGATGGCTGACAGATCACGGTTTCTTTTGGTCGAGAATTGCAAGATAAAGTTTAAAAGATGTGTCACGAACAAAAATATTGCTCTCTTATCAAGTGTGAAATTAAATGTACTCAAATCATTGAGAAAAAGTTTGATTATATATTCTGATAATGGTATATGATGTCCAATCGTAAGCATCTTCAAATTTTGTTGTTGTTCACTTTATTTCGACGATCGTGTCATATTTGATTTGATAAAGCCAAACGTCTCGTCGTTGGAAGTAGAATTTTAAAGGTAATATCAAGCAGGAAGATTGACTGATTTTATTTGCAAAACATTTTGATATGTTTGATTTTATCTATCTGGAAATTATGCAAGATATAACAATCATAGAAGTTTTTTAAGAGTTTGAAGAGAAATAACGTAATTATTTATACTGCATTTTCAAAAATCAGCAAAAACTTAGAAATCAGGGAAAAGTCAGGAATTTAAAAAAAAACTTTCCAAAGTACTGGAATTTCTATAAAAAGCTCTATAAATAACTGTCAAGGGTAATAAATAAAAAAAATTTAAATGTTAATTTAAAATTGTTTCATTCTGCTTATAAAAGATTCTATGATAAAAAAAATACTAGATTAAGATTCTCTTTGAGTGGAAAATTCAACCATTTCTGTAGAAAATTAACTTTCTGTTGAAAATTCGTATTTTGGTGCGTAAAGTTCAACTGAAATCCTTCTTGGTTGAAGGTTCAACTAATTTGTTGAAAATTCGTCTTTTTGGATAAATTAAACTGTTTTTAATTAAAAATTAAAATCATTTTTAATTGAAGTATCTACTAAATATTACATTATTTATTGAAAATTCATCTTTTGTAGTTGGAAATTGAATGAAGGTTGAAGGTTGAACCACCGTTAAAAAATATATTTTTTTTATGAAGATTCATCATTCTACTTGAACATTCGTTTTTCTTTTTGGTTGAAAATTTAGCTATTTCAGTTGAAAGTTCATTATTTTAATTGAAAATTCGTCTCTTTGGTTGAAAGTTTAAATAATTTGTTGAAAGTTGATCTTTTTAAATTGAAAATGTAACTATTTTCTTAAAAATTCCTTTTTTTGTTGTTGTGAATTAATTTATTTTTTGTTGAAAATTCAACTGTCTTCTAAAAAAGTCGACTTCTCGGCTTAAACATTTAACTAGTTGGTTGGAAATGCCACTGTTTTTCTTTGATGTTTATCCTTTAATTAATAAAAATTCGACCAGTTGGTTGAAAATTCATCTTGGTATGTTAGAATTTCAAGCATTTGGTTAAAAATTGAACTATTTTGTTAAGAATTTGATAATTTTGTTAAAAATTTAATTATTTTGTTGAAAATTCAATTATTTTATTAAAAATTCAATTATTTTATTAAAAATGTATTTTTTCTCGACAATTCCACTTTTGGTGAACATTCAACTGTATTCTAAAAAATTCAATCATTTGGTTGAAATACAACTGGTTTTGGTTGCAGTGTAATCTGTTTTCTTTAGAAATTCGACCATGTGGATGGAAAATTCATTTTTTATTGTACAAAAGTAATCTTTTTGGCTGAAATGAATAAAAAATGTGAAATTTTTTAAATGAAAATTGGTTAGGGGAAAATAAGGAAATTTTGAAAATAAAGTTTTCCGTCCACCCTTAAATGGTTGGACAACTACAAGTTTTTGGAAAGAAAAACGTTTTGTAAAGGCTAACAAGATTTCTCTGAAGAAATCACATAAGTTTTTTTAATTGATAAAATCTTCAGCAAAAGTCAGAGAATGAAAAACAGGAGTCTTGCGTTTCTATGCCGCGCTGTACTTATCCTTATCGAATCACGTCATTAGTGACTATAAATTATAATTCCATCGCTACTGATTAACAGCTTTGCAGCATGATAAATAGACACTCTTACTTGATTATAGAGGAGATTATGCGTTTATTTTTTAAGTTTCTTAAAGAAGATAATTTTTAAATTATAGCTGATGTCTATATTATCACAATAAGGACATAATATCGATCCTAAAAATATTGCAATTTTTAATGGTACGCTTTTTTTTAAATTTAAAATATTGAAAAACTTTGTCACAAAAAAAAGCAAAGTGTAATATTTACCGACCATATTGGGTATGGTTACCATGTTCCAAATTCAACTTTACCCACTTGAAAATTACCCACAACAAAAATTAACTTTTTTTTCTGTTGTATTTTAATGGTAAATCAAAATTGAAAATTCCTTTCTCTTTTCTTCTTGCTAGACCAGAAAAAATAATCGAATATTCATCGTGATGTTTAATTTCATGCTTTCACGAATACTGCAAAATTTAGAGTTTGCAGGAGATACAGATTTAAATAGAAAAGAGAAATTTAGAGAGTAATGTTGCAAGAATATACTTGTTAAAGAAAACTAATTTTTAAGGTACTTTTATGCATTTCTAATCCTTGCTAATTATAAATCTTAACTACGTTTTCATTTTCATTATTATTAGAACCGTACAATTTTGATTATATTTGCTAGTCCAATGTTGGAACCTTTATCTTATAGTTATAAAATTGGAAAATGCTGAATTTAAATGGTATCTATATTTTAAATATAGAAACATTCATTGCAAATTTTGAGCTTTTCATTTTCATATTACTAAAATTGAAAGATTTTTTTTCTTGAAAAATTGTGCTACTTCAATTTCAATAAATTTTAATTGTGAATGGTTTTTGTTCCCGTATTTTAAACTAAGTATATCCTTTTTTTCGTATTTTCTTAATAAGGCATTTTTGTTTCCTGCATTTTGTAATAACTTATCAATGTTTTTGAGAATACTGAATTTGGTTATTCTCTATTATGAAATTCAATTTCAAGCGCTTCAAAATAAATTCTCAGCCAAAAAAAAAAGACTTTTCAACTAAGAATATGAAACTTTTAACAAAGTAGTTAAATTTTCAACCAAATAGATAAATTTGCAACTAAAATTATGATCAAGATGATGATTCTTAAATAAAAAAAAGAATGTTAACCCAAAAATACGAATTTTGTACAAAACAATTGAATTTCAACCAAAAAGGATGAATTTGTAACAAAATTGTTGTTTTTTCGAGAAAATAATTACATTGTTGACTAATTAACCAAATTTTCAACCATGAAAGATAACTTTTCAAGGAAAGATATAATAGCTGATATTCAACCTAAAATATATTTTTTTAGGGAAACAGTTACATTTTCAATCTAAGAGATGAATGTTTAACTAAAGTGATGAATCTTGAAAAAAAAGAAAAATTTGTGGCACTTTTGACTGTTTTTAAGTATATGTTTGTTTAAAAAATGTACTTTCAAATATTGAATTTTTAAGCCAAAGAGACGAATTTTCTACAGAACAGTTGAATTTCAACTACTAAGGATACATTTTAAACCAATTAATAAAAGTTTCAAACATGAAAGATAACTTTTCAACGGAAAATGTAATAGTTGATATTTATACTGAAAAGATTTTAATTTTTAATAAAAAATAGTTGAATTCTTACAAAAAGACGAATTTTCAACAAAAAAGTTGATTTTATAACCAAAAAAGGTTTTTCTGTCAAGAAAGAAAAAAGTGTCAACCAAATTTTTGAATTTTCAAGCAAAAAATGAAACTAATTCGCAATAAAACCGTTTTTTTCAACCATAAAGGATGACTTTTTAATAGAATTGTTAATTTTTAAAAATATTGGCATTTACGTCGAAAACTTGGATGAGAACAAGGAATTGAAATCTATCCATTGATAAAAATACATTTTTTCAACGTCAAACACGAACATTTTTCACATCTGTTGTTTATTTATTTTAAATCTTTGATCTTCAATCTTTTTCGGATGTATGTTTATCAGTAGAAAGTGCTGAAGTGTTCAACAGATTTTTCAATCCTAGATAATAAAAATTTGTTCAGTCCACACGTGTCTAGAAAATTTGTTAAAGAATATGCGCTACTGTTAGAGGGCACAGTCGTTAAATATTCTCGAGATACACACATGATATAAAAAAAGTTTTTAATTGTGGGAACCACTGTCAATATTATTTAATATTCCTAATGTTAGTTAGCTATTTTACCTCTTTCAAATAATTTATATTTTTTGACAATATTAATTTAATTTAATTTATTTAAGGGCATGTGACACAGTCAAATACCTACATTACCGACCCCACTTTTTCAATTTTCCGAATTTTTTTTTTGCATCTAAGAACTTTTTTTGTAAATAAAATATCGGGCTGAAACTTTGGAAAATGTATGAAAAGACAATAAACTACGTGTACGTACTTTATTCGAGGAGGAACTTCGCAAAAAATTATTTTCGAAAAAATTAAAACTGGGTGCATTTTTTTAACCTAAGAACTTTTTTTATAAGTAAAATAACGGTCTCAAACTTTGAGAAATGCAAGAGCCGACAGTAAAGTACGTTTATGTACATTATTTGAGCATAAAAGATGCAAAAAGAAAAATTCCAACTAAATGTCAACTTCGGTCCTGGTTCCCAGTTCGGTTGGTATTTGCGATGGGCACGACAATGCGAAGTCTGGCGACCACTAATCGAGGCTGTATCAGCTGGATCGTCTACATATGAAATATGGGGTCCACGCTGTCAAAGATTGATTATGCCGTGTTCTTACAATAATAATTTTCAAAAGTTGTGTCCAGCATAAAAGTTGAGTGAAATATGTTGTTTTAATGTTGAATTATGTAGGTATTGAAATCGCTATTGGCCTCGTTTAGTGGCCGCCAGAATTCGCATTTTCGTGCTCACCACGAATACCGACCGAATTGGCAACCCTTGTTGACATTTAGTTGGAATTTTTCTTTTTGCATCTTTTATACTCAAATGGTGTACATAAACGTACTTCACTGTCAGCTCTTGCATTTCTCAAAGTTTGAAGCCGATATTTCACTTACAAAAAAAGTTCTTAGGTTCAAAAAATGCACCCAGTTTTAATTTTTTCGAAAATAATTTGTTGCGAAATTCCTCATCGAATAAAGTACGTAAACGTAGTTTATTGTCTTCTCATACATTTTCCAAAGTTTCAGTCCGAAATTTTATTTGCAACAAAAGTTCTTAGATTAAAAAAAAAAAAATTCAGAAAATTGAAAAAGTGAGGTCGGTGTTGTAGGTATTTGACTGTGTCACATGCCCTAAAGGGAAATTAGTTTTCTGAGTTTTAGAGCTTGATGTTTTTCCACTCTTAAAGTAGTTTCTCATATTCAGGCAAAAGTCCTTACAGCTCTTTACCGCTCTTTAATCATCTAAAATTGTGTACTTATTAAATAAATATTAATTGATTTAGAAAAACGATTTTTGGTTTATTCAAGTTGAAGGTCAAATCCGAATTATTAATAAATTTAATCCGTTTTAATCACACACTTAAATAGATATCTTCTCTTTCATCCATCAATTTTCATAAGCTCTGGTACCAAGCTACCACCAATAAGTAAGCTACTAAACCGCAACACCACATTGCGGAAGGTCCGGGTCCGGAACTCTTTGACAATAGTAAACTCCAGCGCCTGGGTTCCTCCTCCCGTCGTGCTCTCTCGCCTCTCGGGTTGCGCGACCTCTCCAAACTCGTATCACCTTCTCTCTCACACTCGCCGGTAGGCATGGTAGCGCTGCTTACTTCTCGAGCCAAGCAGCCGGCTGGGTGGGCGGCAGTTGTCCAGGCGTCCGCAGTCTGCGGCGAGGCGACGTGGTCTACACGGCGGAGCGACATTCCGCGTCCTCTCGCCATATGCGAGAACCATTTCTGCCTCCTGCCATCCATTCAACCTTCGACGCGTTCACCAATTCGCGACCGAGGTCAAATCCCTCATATCAGCAGCTACATCGTTACAAAAGTTACCTGTGTGATGACGAGCCGGGCGTCGCTCTTAACGCGTCTATCCACCTTTTTCAGCGCGGGTGTCAGTGACTCTCCAATTACCAAGGAGATACTCAGTTTCGATGATTACTTCACCAACGTGAGTCGTGTTGTTACGCGTGTTACTCACCTCCTCCTGGAGGAGGCACCTCCTACAGGTTCTCCAGTGACTTGGTGAAACAAAAAACCAAAATAAGAGGAACACACATGATCGAGATTTCCATGTTCACCAATGTGAGTCACTCCATAGTGCCACGGCCTTCCTAAACAGGCTCTTTAATCTACAAGTCTACCTGTGCCTTCATATACCTGGGAATTATATTTGGTCTGTTGCGGCTACATAACGCTTCTTTTTCAAACAAGAATTTATCGTTGCGATTCGAAGAGACCCAGGGGCTACTCTGACGCACCTGTACTCATCTGGCTCCTTCACCGGCAGGTAAAGGAACCGGGCTTACGTTTACCTTTAAATTTTAGGACTCACACTTTACATTTACACACTTTTGGACTCGTATTTGCTACACGTTGACGAGTTAATATCCTGTGTCGAGTGATTTTTAACGTTTTTCCTCCATCGCGTGATCTAGAGGCTAGAAAATAGTTTCCTTACTTTTACTGGTTCTGATTATTAGCTGGTTCAATTGTCAGGTGATGGTGCAAGAAAACGGAGAGGAAAAGTGGTTTTCTGCACGTATATCTCGAGGTCAGAGTTGTTCTTGGATCTGGGTTGCACTTCTTGATGCCTTAGTAAAATCACTTAGCGAGAATAATTGTTGAATACATTTGGAGACTATAAGTATCAGCAATGTTGACAATATCTTGAAAGGGTACATATGACAAAACTTTTAGTTTGGTTCAAATCTTTCAGTTTTAATTGTATCTATTTTCAATAATGCAATATTAATTCTAGGCAGTGATACAAATCTCACACAAAAATTAACAAAAACAAAGTAGTGTGTTCTATGTTTCAAATCTGGGACAAAGTCTTTGACAATCTAAAATTTGTAGGGACTCATGATGGTAATGACCAGATAACAAAAATCTACATTTGCAGAAGCTGCTCCTAAAGGTGTTTCTGTAACATTCACGGATGATCCATACATTTCATAATGGAATGTATGTAAAAATTAGTAGTTATTTCTGTACATTTCGTAGTTCAAAAATATATTGAACAAAGTCTTCCTGATGTTGTAATTCATGGTCTGTAAATGGTTTTTGATACCCTAAATTTAAAAAAATTTAGCAACCTGTGACAGTAGTATCCTAAAACTTAAGAATATAATATAAAATTCGTATCAAAGAAATGATGATCCAAATTTACGTTGTACATTTTAATGGAACTTGTCCAAAACTATTCATCTGAAGAAAAATTTGAAAGAAGTATTGTTGATTTTCTTGAAATATTAATGACAACCGAAGCAATTGATTAAAAACAACTTTTTCATTTGATGTTCACAAAAGGTCAATGTTTCGGATTGCAATTTTATCCCGTGTCTTCAGTTGCAGTGATACTTCTGAAAACATTTCTGTTGATTTTTGCAAAGTTGTTGATGGAACTATCATGACAACTGCATGCATAAATTAAAAAACAACTCTTCTATCTTTTCTTCATAAAAAAATACAATTGCAACTGAGTACCATATTTTTATTTCGATTCACAGTTTTTAAAAGCTTTTTGAATTTAGCAATATTTTTTAAAAATTTTAAATAAAATCTAGTGAGAACTAAATATCTTTGTGCAGCAACTAATTATGTTATCTTTTTATTAATAATGAATTAATAAGTTCACCAAACATAGATTGCAATTGCATTCCGGATCATTATTGGCAATCATTCTCTGAAGAATGCTGACATTAAAAGAACATTTAAAGAATGTATTTTTCCTTTTGAAAATAAAACTAATCATTGTCAAGATTATGAGAGAAACGCGACATGTCTCATGGATGTCTTATGAAATATTCGTATTTCTTTTAGCGTTGAAGGTCTTTATATTGAAAAATAATAGAAATTATTTATTCCGTTTTTTGATTCCTATTATACTATATTTTATATCAAAGTATTTTAGAATTCGGTCGTTACCCAAATATAATCTTATGATAATGTGGAGTTATTCGGGCGTGATACGGTTCTTCAGAAAAAATTTATAATTCACCTGGTGTCCACTATCTACAATAGCTTCAGAAGCGAACTCTAAAGAATTTTAATCTTTAAAACAATCTAATCGCAGAATTATTTCTACTTATGGGAACATTTATAGGAAGAATGTAATTTAATTGAGGATGTATACGTATAGTCATTCTCAAAATTGATCTAATGCCTATAATTATTTGTAAAATCTACGAAAATAAGCCCATTGTTAATTGCTGCAATTTGTTAGGGAATCATCTAAGCTTTTTTTGGAAAAGAAATTTCAGGGTTAAATTGATTATTTGACAAAAGTTATCTGGATCATTATAGGCGAAAGCTGTAATTCGTATGCAGTCCCCAATGATCAATACTTGATTTTTTCAGAAAGATTCTATGATTTTAATAAATAACAACCAATCATTGTTGTAAAGAATCTTTTTAGGAATAAAATTATCCCTAGATGATTAGAATTGAATAAGAATCGTATATTGTAACTTTTTCATACAAAGTAAAAATAAAGAAACTTTAACTTGAACTATTCTTTCCTGAAGTTACAATTAACAGCAGTCAATTTTGATGTGGAGTGTACGTTGAGAACATCCTTAAAATCAAGTTATTATTAGTAAGCAAAATTGGTTTCAATTGTCACATGAGCAGAATGACCTATCGTTTCAAAGAACACGAATCAGAGAACTTTGTACGCAGATCATAGAGGACACTATTATTTGTTTCTTAGAATCTGATCTATCATAAATATACATTTTGGAAAGACAGTTTTTGTCTTATACATTGCTTTTATATACTTTTCAGAGATTTTTCTTTTGCATACTTCATGTGTAGGTTTTAATGAAGCAAAAGCACGTTTTGCCAATAAATTTGTAATATCCTTAATGTAATTATTTCTTTGTGTGGGAGAATGTGTAGAGAGAGAGTAGTAAGGAAGCCAGCTGGCCTAGGTCACGGTTAGGAGAGACACGTAGAAAACCAGGCAGGCTCTCGTATCTTGAAGTCAGTTCATTGTAGTCACTGATCACTCGTTAACGTGTAGCATAGAAATCCAAATTTACAGTGCACGTGGAGTTACATTCGCTTTGTTACCCCTTGGACATGCATACAAATTACTCTGGTGAAAGTGCTCTAAAAAGGCATGATTTTCATCAAATGGTTGCTAACTTGGCTGAACATCAGCATAACTTAACTATAAACGAGTATGTTACGATAAATAATGTGCTCTTTGTGACACAACTCAAAAAATTCCGATTAGAGAATTTATTATTAATTTGAAAAAGATTTTTAGAATGTTTTACTTGGGTAGACATTGTCTGGAATTAGTCTCATGCACGTATGTTTTCTTTAAGACAGTTGGAAATAGAATTCCAACACCAATTAGAGTAATTAGACTAATAGATCTCTTCTCGATACAAATTTATAAAAATAGTACAAGTACGTTTCTATTCATATCAGTCATCTTCTAAATAAATAATAATACATAAATTGCAGAAAATTTTATAATATTATCATGCCTTTTTGAATCACTTTCAGAAGCAGAATTAGATTAATCTATTTATAATTATTATAAGAAATTAATGGTACCACGAGCTTCTAGAATGTAAAGAATTTATATTTGTCGATGACAAGCTAACATATTGATAAACCCCATTGTTATTAGCGATAAGTGATAAGATAGGACAATCTCATCTATTGATCGATGCATCTGACAAGAGACTTTGTAACTTATATCGTTTGCGGAAATGTTTGACTTGGGAAAGTATTTTAGCTATTGCTTTAGCACCAAGTGTCACGAGAAGATAAACGGATATTCTGAGGATGATTACCATTGAAATTTCTACCAGTGCTCTGCAGAGAGTCACTTTATTTTTTATTCCCTTGCTATTTTGGATTCGTCTTCGAGGAAACGAGACGGTCGTTAGTCTCGCTTTTGGTGATTCTGATTCAGAGCGCCTGGCGCTTCTTTCTCTGCTTTTGGTACATCCATTTCTTCTTTGAAATATAGCTAAAAGTTTTCGAGAAAGTTGAGAAGGAAATCATTTTTCCTTTCGTGTTTTGCCACTCAAAACTTCAAAGGCTTAATTTTTTTTCAAAATAAAATTTGGATTGGGTATTGTAATTGGAACCGTTGAAAATCCGACAACTTTACACCGCAAGAATAGACGTTTTTTATAAACTATTTCAACGTTGAATTTTAGATGCCACCAAGCCTAATTTTACAATTTTACTTTGATTGCAAATAATTCATGTAACTGATTGCAGAAGTTAAGTATCTTATGCAACTATCTTCACCAATGCGGAAAGAAAGCAGGGTATCTACTCACCTGGAAAACCTAGATTTTTAGGGACTCTTTTTATTTACACTTTGTACGAAAGCGTGCTAAAAAATTTTTTAATTGTAATGTAAATGAAATAAATTTTTTTTCATTCATAAAACTAGCTTTGTATTACTAGATTTAACTACTTAGTTAAACATTTGTTTTTTTTTGTTGATTGCAAATCAATTTTATAACTGAAAATTCACTTTTTGTGGAAAAAATAATCTCCTTGCTTGAAAATTCATCTTTTTGATGAAAAACTCATTTGTTTGGTTGATAATTTAACTATTTTGTTAAAAATTCGTTTTTCGGTTGATAATTAATTTGTTCAACTGACAATTTAACTAATCCACATTTGTTCAAAAGTTTTTCTTAGTTAAAAATTGGACTGTTTGGTTGAAACTTCATGTATTTTGTTAACAAAAATTTCTTTGTTGGAAGTTTCATTATTTTAATTAAAAATTCATCTCTTTATTTCAAAATGGAACTATTTTGTTAAAAATGAGTTTTTTTTGTTGAAAATTAATTTTTTTTTGCCTGAAAATTTAACTGTTCAATTTTTGATTGAAAATTTATCTTTTTTGTTGAAATTTCATGTATTTTGTCGAAAGTTCGTCTATTATGGTAGAAAATAAATCTTCTTGGTTGAAAATGTATCTTTTTGATTGAAGATTCAACTATTCCCGTTAAATATGCATCATTTTTTAGTTGAAAATTCATCTTTTTGGGTGAAAATAATCTAAATATTTTCTTGAAAATTCGTTTTTTTTTTAGTTGAAAATTAACTTGTTCAAGTAGAAAATTAATATTTTTGTTTGAAATTCATCTTTTTGGTTGAGAATTAACTATTCCAGCTAAAGATTAATCATTTTAGTTGAAAAATAATCTTATTGGCTTAAAATTCAAATTTTTCAGTTGAAGATTTATCTATTCAGTTCAAAATTCATCACTTGGAAAATTTATTTATTTTTCAAATTGTTTCTTCTATTGGTTGAAAATTATTATTTTTTAACTGAAAATGTAACTATTCCAATTGATTATTCCATAATTTATTATTTAATCATTTCAGTTAACAATTCATCTTTTTGGTTGAAAATTAACTATTCCAGTTACAGATTCATCATTTTAGTTGAATTTAGTTAAAAAACTTTAGTTAAAAATTAATTTTCTAACTTGAAATTTAACTATACCATTTTTCTTGAAAATTCGTCTTTCTTAGTAAAAAATTCAACTATTTGGTTGAATATTCAACTATTGGGTTAAAAATTCGTCTATCTTGCTTAAAATGCAATATTTTTACTTAAAATGTTAGGAATTTAAAGTGTTTCAAATTGTCTTTAATAGAATGCTCACATTAATTTTACTTACAAGAATATATTTCCTTATTTTCGTGAAAGATCTCCTTATCTCCCATATTTTTACAGAGCTTGTACTCACCTGGAAAATATATTTCATTCAAAATATTAATACGTTAAATATGCACTGTATATTAAGTATATAAAGCTGAAATAAAGATTTGTTTTAATTATTATCCAAATTATGAACTTTCGGAACAAGTAAAAAAAGATTTGTGTTTAGTATTATTTATTTGATGGTGATAATATATATAAGAACAATGTTAATAATAAAGTTTTTACAGCCCTTTTAAATATCTAAATTTGTAAAAATATTACTATTCATATCTAAACTTGAATATCTGCGTTCTTTCATTTGTGAAAGTAACTTTATTATTATTATATTAATATTTTATAATAATAATATCAATAATAAAGTTACTTTTACAAATCAAAAAACGCAGTTAATTACTTTTAGATGTGAATAGTACTATTTTTATACATTTAGATATTTAGAAGGACTGAAAAAAACATAATAAACGGCTCCCTCATATAAAAAAATTATATCTGGATAAATCTTGACATACCTGCAAAATTTGGAATTGTCATGGAAATATTTTCCAGGATTTTATTAGATACCCTGATAAAACAAAGATTTAAATAATGAGATGATTTAAAGAGTAATTAAATTTCATGATTTGCAATCATAGTAGTTATTAATGTAAGTGTCTGGCATAGCGACAGATTGATCCTTGATTTAAATTCATTTCGTAATTAGGACGAATTTCAAGGACATTCAAATGTTTTACAGATCCTTGACACGTGCGAAATTGTGGTCGAAGTTTGCAGTAGAATTTTGATTTAGAATAATGTAAGGGGGTCTCTTAGACTATTCAGCATATGATTAAGAGGGACCATAAGACCGGTCGTTGATATCTGAAAAACCATCTGGTTCGATGATTGGTCCGTTTTATGCTGACCTTGTACCAGGTGTATTTTGGTCTTGAGTAAATATTGGATATGCGTATACCAACTATTAGAGATAGGAACTGTAAGAAAATTTAAGACGGATATAGTTGAAATGTATTGCATTTTCTACAACCTAGTAGAATTTTCGACCAAAAAAAAAGATTAATTTTTCTCCAAATTAGGTGAATTTTCAACGGAAGAGTTGAGTTTCAACCGAAAAAGTCGTTTTTTTGTTGTTGAGAAAACAATTTTCGAAAAGCCCAGAAAGACCATTTTTTCAGAATACAATTGTATTTTCAACCACAGCTTTTCGACCAAAAAAGATTCATTTTCAATCCCACAAGACGAATTTCCAACAGAGCAGTTGAATTTTCTAACAAAAAATAATACTTTTTAACCAAATAGTTCAACTTTCAAGCAAATGTGACGAATTTTCCACAAAATAAATAAATAGTTGAATTCTCAACCTACGAAGATCAATTTTCAACCACATAGTTGAATTGTTTAACAATAAAGATTAAACTTTTAACCAAAAAGTTGAATTTTCAACCTAGAACTTTCCTACAAAAAAATGAATTTTTAACAAAATAGTTGAATTTTCAACATAGTACCTAAATTTTGAACAAATTAATTGAATTTTCAACGAATTTTCAACTAAAATTTTGAATCTTCAATAAAAGAATTTATTTTTTAACAGAGAAGTTCAATTATCTAGTTGAATTTCCAAATCAAAAAATATTAATTCTCAATGAAAATTATAATAGCTGATATTTCCACCCAGAAAAGGTTCTAATTTAAAAATCAAAAACAGTTAAATTTAACCAAAATGCTCAATTTTCAACAAAAAATGTAATAGGTGATATTTCAACCAAAAAAAAAATCTGCCCGCTTCGCGGGCACATTCTCATCGCGCGCTTCGCGCGCGGCTCGCTTCGCTCGCAAGTTTGAGCGCGCCTAGGGCGCGCGACTGTTGGATCTCGCGCTCGATCATATATTTATCTCGCGCTTCGCGCTCGATTATATATTCACCTCGCGCTACGCGCTCGGGCGTATTCACATCGCGCTTTACGCTCGATTCCTCTAGATCTTTGAACTTCGTGTTCGACTTCGATGAAAGAAAAAGTTTATTTCTAAATATTAGAAAATTATCAAAACCTCTACATATGAAGTGATTGTTAAATTTGTTTTTATTTTAGACTGAAAAGGAAATTTATTTACTCAAGGTTCTATCGACCTTAAGGAACACATTCTCATCCAGATACTCGCGCTTCGCGCTCGATATTTGATTTCAAATTCATTTGAACCTTGCGTTCCACGCTCGGTTCTGTGCACCGTATAATAGAAACAAAAAAGTTTGAGCGCACTTACGGCGCGCGATTTGGGCGTCGCGCTTCGCGATTTGTATTTGATTTCAAATCAAGAATAATTATATAAATTAAGCGACAAATTTTATTAGTTAAAATGTTATTTTAGATTTTCCGTTTTTCAAAAAAGTTATTTTTTTCATTTTGAATATATTCTTACAACGAAAATGGATTTTTCCAAAGTTTTCCAAAAATTTGATTTCTTTTACTGTCAATGTTATTTTCACGAATAAAATAAAAACTACGCGTCCTATCGAAACATGATGGATAAAAAATTTGTACCTCTTCTTTGAATGAACAAATGTTGTCTTCGTCATGTTTTTCGTAGCTTGTGTTATTCGTCTAAAAATTTATTTTTTCTATTTTCAATGCTGTTTTTTATGAATAAAACAAAAACTACGCGTCATATCAAAAAGTGAATAATAACAAATTTGTAGATCTTTTTTAGATGCATAATTTTGGTTCAGTCATCTTTTGTCGTATCTTGCATAGTTTCACAGCAAAATGGAATTTTTGATTTCTCATTATTTTGTTGTGCGATCAGAATTTAAATTTTTTATTTTTTTTTAAAATTCAAAAAGTTATTATGAAAATATTGTAAGGTGTTCAAAAATCAACGTTTTTCTTCTCCTGACTTTTTTTCATAACGTGCGTTTTTCGACTTAAAATGTTCATTTTCGTTTGTTTTTTGGAATTTTGAAAATGCTATAACTCTGGTAATTTTTTTTTTATCTGAAAAAGTCATTAGGATATTTTTTTGCTCTTTTTGCTTACTACTAACAACCGTCCATACAATTTCCAAATCTTCAAAAAAAGTGTTCTCAAAAATTTTCAAAATGTGCTCACTTTTTGAATTTTCATCCGAAATAGCTGGTTAACGAACTTGTTCTTTCTTTTTAGGCCCTAAAAAAGTGTGCCAAAGCACAACCCAATCTGATTATTTTTTCGAAAGTTATCGTGCCTACAGACAGACAGACAGACACCTTGGTAAAAACCTTTTTTTCTGGCTCAGGGGGTCTCAAAACGTGGAGATTTGATGAAAACCGACCAAGTCAAATTTTACATAAAACCAATACCTTCTCATTAGAATGAGAATGTAATATTTTTATTTTAAATCAAATACTGTTGAATTCTTCCAAAAAGTCGAATTTTAACCGAAATATTGGAATCCTCAAGCAAAATAGATTAATTTTTAAACAAAAAAGATCAAATTTCTATCAAAAGATATGCATTTTCAAACCCAAGACGAATTTTCAACAAAAGAGATGCATTTTCACCCAGGAAAGATTTTTCTAGAAACAGTTAAATTTTCACCCAAATTGTTGAATTTTCTACGAAATAATCGAATTTTCTACCCACAAAGATAAATTTTTAACGAACAAAGTTGAATTTTTAAGCCAAAAAGACAGATTTTCTATTAAAAAAGTTTTATTTTCATTACGAAACATGAATTTTCAAACTAAAAAGTATGATTTTTGACAAAAAATGGAATAGTTAAATTTTAGTTAAAAGTGTTGATTTTCACCCCCTTTCCCACCCAAAAAAAAAATTATTTTTAGCCCAAGAGATGGATCTTTAACTCATAAAATAAATTTTCAACAAAGTAGTTTAACTTTCAAACAAATGGTAGAAATTTTCAATGAATAAGATTAATTTTCTGCCAATAAAGACGGATTTACAACAATATACTTCAATTTTCCAGCAAATTGTTGAATTTTCAACTAAAAACGATCCATTTTCGATCAAACATGAAACAGTTTGATTTTTCATTAAGTCTATTTAGATGCTTTACTTGTAAAATAAAATCACTAATTTTCATTTGCCATTTGCGACATCACATTCTCCGGCCCCCCCCCCCCCTCCACAAATCGCAAATAATCATATCCCCCCCCCCCCTTGACAGTGTGACGTTGTTTTTGAACGGCCCCTTTCCTATTTTTTAGAGTCCCTAATTTTAATGAAGCAAAATTGCTTTAAATTAACAGTTGGAAACTTGAAAGTTAAAATGATTTAAGATTTAGGAGATTCATCACTACGCCTTTGATGATGCTAATGGGTTTATTTGCCACTAAATTGGTTTATTTACATTTCGTCGGTGACGTGATGGGTTTAAATGTTAAATCAGTTTGAATCAGTTTGAACCTAAAAATGGTTTAAGCTGATTGCAACTTATACATAAAATAGCCGGGAATTCAAATAATACAAGGGAAAGCCGAAAATTAACGGAGAATGTAAATTCGAGTCGGGAATCACATTTAAAGTTTTGAAAACTGTGACATTTTTTATTAATCTCGATGACAAGACAAATCAATTTGAATTTTTGCGCCACCAATGTTGCAAATCAAAATTTCCAAAAAAGTACTTTTATTTCTTTATAAAATGTATTCCGTATGTTTCTAAACATTATTGATAAAATAGAAAAATTTAATTGTAAATTATTTTTTAATAATGAGAAAGAATTCCATTTTTTAAATTTTGCTACCACACTGTTACTTAAAATACTTCAGGTATTATTTTAAAAGAATAATTTTAATGGTTGAAGATTTCAAAATATGTCGAAAAAGAATCTGAAAGATTTTAAGACAATTGCTTCCTCATAGAGGAAGCTTTGTAATGGTAACATTTTCAAAAAAATTTAAATTCATTTAATCAAACCTTCCTCAATTTAAAAACGTCTAATACAATGTTCTAAGCAATTGTCCGGATGTGTGTTTGTGGGGGGGGGGGGGGTGTCAGACTTTCTTGTGAACACGATAACTTGAAAACGATTGCAGTTAAATTAATGAAATTTGGGGGTCTTATTTTCACGGAAAACAAAGTGATGGTCGTGAAATGAGCACCATATAATTATAAATACAAACAGAGTGGAAGCACTCGAGATCCAATTCACAGCTAGTTAGGAAAAAATCGATTAAGTTTAAGAGATATTTAATCGTTTAAAAAGTTTTCAAAACAATTTAAATTTTGATAACATTTTTTGAAAATATAAACCAAATTGTAGATTGTTAAAGATGAAAAATAAATGTTTAAAGAAAATTTCAAAAGTTTCCTAAAAATATCGAGAAGACTGTGCAAGATTTTAAGGCAGTTTTGTTATTTTAAAACCTTTTTTTTTTAATTTAGGAATTATTCGATCAGTTTAAACCATATTTGAAAATTCTTCTTAGAAATCTCACCTTTTTGGTTAAAAATACAATTGTTTCATTGAAAATGTAATTATTCAATTTTTTCTTGGTGGTTCGGACATCTTGAAAGAATGAAAGATGAACGACTGACGAAGCAAGTGTATAAAGGTAAAGTAAATGGTAGAATGCCCAGAGGTAGACCGCCGAAAGAATGGTCAGAATCTGTGAATGAGATATTAATCCGAAGAGACGTAAGAAGCCATAGGAACAGAAGAGCTTGCGTGAAGAAATGCATGGACGTGAAGGAAGCTAGAGTAGTATGCCAGGACAGAAATGTGTGGCGACAAATAGTTTGTAAACAGAGTGACAATAGTGTGAATGGCGCCTGAAACAGAGACTTTGGATACTAATGGGCCCAAGTGGGGAACCATACATAACAATTTTGTGAGGTTCCTCACTTGGGGTGATCGCTAGAGAGATTGATCAGCAACCTGGGTCGGAGCAGTGTTGCGGAATGAACGTGTCATCTAAATAAATGACACGAGAATTCCAGATCGATCTAAAACACCTATCCCTAACACCTATAAAACTCCTATATACCTTATGCCCATATACCAACCTACTCTATACCTATTCACCTGTTTACTATTCCCCAACCGAGCAAGTCACGCCTACCCCGAAAGGGAAATGGCTTAATGGTATAATAATAATAATAAATTCTTGAACATGGATTATCTTTAGTTAAACATTCATGTATTTTGTTAAAAATTCGTCTTTTGGTAGAAAATTAATTTTTTGTCAGAAATGTTTTCGGATTGAGAATTCAACTTTTTGGTTACAAATTAAACTATTCTGTTGAAAATACGTCTTTTTCAACATTAATTAAAAAAAATATTTTGAAAAGTGACTTCTTAGAGAAGAATCAAAAAGGATTCAAATGATTTCCTAAAATTTCAAAGAAGAATGTAAAAGATTCTAAAGCAAAAATGTTCAATTTTGCAAAATTACAAAATTTTATAACAAATTCGAATAAGTTCAAGAGATATTTAGATATTTTGAAAAGATTAAATAATAATTTAAAACTTCTAAATATTTAAAAACCTTTAAAACAAAATTTAGATTTTTGAAGATTTCGGACAAAAAATTTAGATATATTTTTTAATATCTTCGGTATTAGTTATTAACTGTCGATTAATTATTGAAGGGTCATTACAAAATTATTTATTTTAATAATAAGTGAATTTTACATTAACTATGTTCTGAATACATGTAATTATAATTAAACGGTTATAATAGAAGAATAAAAATAGTTTTTTTTGTAATTACTCTTCAATAATTAATCATTAATTAATCGCTAATGCCAGAAAAATTAAAAATTATATTTAAGACTGATTGATGAATTAGTTTAAACATAAAGGCCTCAAATGCGTTCTATTAATGCTTCTAGTATTTAATAAGAAGAGATTTGATATTTACAACCGTGATAAAGCTGGGAAAACCGGACATTTAGTGGGGGAACATTAGTAAGTATAATTCATGAATTAATTTTATTTGGGATTTTTTACGGATTCCGGACACTAATTGGAGGAGTGAGCTAACAAAATATGATAAATCTATCCGAGATGATTCCTCATTAATTATACAAATCCTCTATCTCAAAAACACCTGAGATAGAAGAAAAATTCAAATAGGATCATAAAGAGGAAACCTTCTAACTGGTTATCCAATATCATCCAATAATTAGATTTATGCAGTTTTTACAGTTTTTATATTTATCTTGTTTTGTTCGCTTGATCCTCAATTACGGAGACAAATTTCATCAATTTTCATCATCTATGGTGTATAATGTGTACCCTCTGGGGTTTTTAATTTCTTTTCGCAGTAATTAAGGCAGCACCAATTAAAAAATCTTGTTAAATTCAATGAGACATTTCTTGAGATAAGTTTGGCCACCCTGTATGTTCCGAGGCGATTTTCCAAATAAGAGTTGGTAGTAATCGGGTCTCAATCGTATCAATCGAGCAGAACAGGGTTCGATCCGTGTCAGATGAAACGATCTGTTCCCTTAAATGCGCCAGACTCGTATGTATCGGAGCTATCATTAAGGCGTCGATTAGCGTTCACTTTGAGAAACGACCTGTAATGGCACGTTCACAAGAGTTCGGACAGATTGCTATTGAACCAGAATATTTTCGCAATTTTTTTATTCTGATATCTTGATGATTTACCATGGATAAAATTCGTCTCAAATAGAGTCAGTTTGATTGTTTTGTGTGATCTGTGACATATGACTTTGTGAAGCTCTTCACCGGGGGTGATTGCTAGAGAGATTGATCAGCTACCTGTGTCAGAGCAGTATTGAGGAACGAACGTTTTGCTCAGATAAGCAACATAATGCGGGAATTCTAGATTGATCGTCGAAATATTAAAAATAATATTAATAATAATTAGAGTATCCTAAAAGAAACTCAATGCAGGGATCACAGTCTTTCCCCTATTGCCCTGAGTTTCTTTTTTTTTAATATCCACTTTTTCCTCTATTTTTAAAAGACCTCCTCTTTTTTGTCTTTTCTCATTAAATTATACGATATTTGAAAATAAAATATTTGAATTCCTGCTATTATATTTTTGATTTAGAATTTATCTCTTTTGATTGAAAATTTAATTATTTTGTTGAAAATTCAACTATTTTGTTAAAAAGTAATATTTTTTGGTCGAAAATTCAACTGTTCTGTTGAAAATTCGCCCTTTTGGATTGAATACTCATCTTTTGTAGAAAAGTCGTCTTTTTGGCTTTAAATATCAAACTTTTGTATAGAAGTTTCAATTATTTTGTTTAATATTAACTTTTTTGTTGAAAATTTATTATTTGGAGTTGAGAATTCAAGTGTTTTGTAGTAAAGTAGTTTTTTAGCTTAAAAATTCAACAATTTTATAACAATTTTTCTTCGTTGAAAATTCATAACTTTTTTCGAAAATTCGTCGTTTCGGTTTAAAAAGTTGTTTTCCTCGATTGAAAATTCAACTGTTTTGTAGAAAATGCAATATATTTCGATTTTGTTTTGAATTTGTGACTAAATAACTTTTTATGTATATATTTAAATGTAAAAATATTCAACTTCAGACATTTTGAATTGGAAATTCTTTAATTTGAAACACTTTTAATTTGAACTATTCAATTTTCAATACGTTTGATTCGAAATTATTCAATTTTGAAGACTTTAATTTTGAATTTATCATTGTATCATAATTATATCTTTCCATTTGATATTGGACAAAGTTTATCGATTTTAATTTAAAAAAAAACGTCTTGTAATGTATCAAAGAAACTTTATTTCAATATATTCGATCATAAATTCAGATGAAATCAAACAACATTTTTATTTACCCCACTAGGGTGCTACGTGGTTTATGGAAGGCCCCTAATGGACAATTCATGTTTTTTATTGAAAGTTAGTTTGTGTGTGATTGGGGGGGGGGGGCCACAAAGAAACCACGTGGTTTATAGAAGGCCGCTATTTCGAAAATTGCAACTACAATTATAGAACTTCCTACGTAGATGTCAGTTGAATCAACGTTTGGCCCCTTGGAATTTATTGTTATTGTGAATTGATCATATCAAAATTTTGAAGAAATTAATATAATATTTCTTTTAGGATTTTTATTTAGGTAGTAGCATCCCTTATGAAAAAGAAGTATTGGAAAGTATTGGATCTAATACTTTTTTCGCGAATAAGTATTGAAAATCCAATACTTACCAATACTTCTTTTTCATAAGGGATGGTATAGCATAGTGTAGTAGCATGGTGGATTAAAATTATAAATAGCACAGTGACAATGATAAGCAGTGAGAAAATCTGAGAACTTTCACAAACTTAGGCTTCTCACCTTGTAAAGGTCTTTAATACTCTTTTTTTTAAATTTCAAAACCCAAATTAATACAAAAATGGTTCACGGTTTGCAATATTTTCATCTGTTGGTGATAGGTTGCTGTACTCGAAACTCAGAGTCAGTGCAGAAAATGTGTAGCGATGATAGATAAGAATAAATCCATCGCCCAAGGCGATTTTCTCTTTATGTCGTTTGACCCCCTGATCTCGGCCGTTTTTCAAAAAAGTACCTTCCAAATTGCCTCGTTATCGACTTTGCATTCCACCATGGAAAATATATCCGCAGCTATTAAGATAACGAAAGGTCCAGCTGCATTGGAATCCTTCTTGCATAATAGATCATTCGGTATAAAATTATCTAAAAAATTAAATACCACAAATTTCCCCACACATGGACATATTCTTGGTCTTGAAGATAGTTCACAGTGAGAGAAATTGTTTCTAATGATAGTACGATAATTCCACCTGGCATGTGTGACAAAGTACCTCAATTTTCCACTTTATTGCTTGTAGTAAATTCTTGATAACAATCTGGCAATGCACAATATTCTCACGATTGGTGTACAAAATCTGATGATATTCTCATGTTGGTAAATATTGTACGAGAGAGCTGTAATGAAAAGTGTTTTATTACCTTTTTACAATTCTATTGCTGGTTTATTTCTATGGAGTCATCACTACTAGGGTTTAAGTGATTATTATACGAGACTTGGGAGCGAAGAGTTCAACACTTGACTATAACTGTGGATCTAAGGTTGCTGTTATTTCTGTTTTAATAGCTAGATGGTGAAACTGATTAAAATTCTCTTCCACCTTCCGCACTTCATTCACCATTCTTGAATTTATTTTTGACATGTAGCAATTTCAATCGACTTTCAAATTCACCATGGATGTTTGCAATTCTAATAAATCCAGATGTGGTAAGCTACACAAACTGCAGATTATTCCTGTCGCAGATGACTGAAGGTCAGGGAAAACCTGGAAATGAGGGAAAAGTCTGAGATTTTGAAAAAAAATGGCAAAAGTCAGGGACTTGGGTGAGCAAGACTTTAGGTAACTGTCAAGAATAAGAAGGACTGCCACAGTCACTTACTTTAAGTCTCTTTTTTTTCTCAAAGCACTTCTTAGTTTAAATCATCAATATCAAATCACTTTTAGTTTGAAAATTCCAAGGATATTTTCAGATATTTAAAAAGTTTCAAGAGATTTCAAAACATTTCGAATGATTTGAAATATTTTAAGGTATTTTAAAAGATTCCAAGAAATGTTTTATCGACTTCAATGATTTGAAGGTATTGCGAAGGATTGTAAAAATTTTAGGATATTTTTAAAATTTCCAAGGAATTTTCAAAAAATTTTAAGAGATTTCGAAAGACTTAAAAGGATTTAAAATCTTTTAGGGTATTTAAAAAGATTCTATGGCATTTTCATGAGATTAAAACATTCTCAAGGAATTCCCAAGTATTTTAATGGTATTGAGGGATTTAAAGAAATTTGCATGACGTTTTAAAAATGCTCGGAAGATATGGACAAATATAAGACCTATAACATTTTAGGATATTTTAAAGGATCTCAAGATATTGTAAAAAATTTTCCAGGATTTCAGGAAATATCGTCAAATTTCATGTAAGAAGGTTAATTTTATACCAAAAAATACAAATTTTCAACAAAATACATGAGTAATCAACTTGAAAAGATCAATTTTCAAATAAAAAGGTCAATTTTCATTTACAGATATCAATTTTCAACCAAAAGTGTAATAGTTACATTTTCAGTGAAGAAAATTAACTCTCAATAATAATAATAAAAACTACTTTTTAGCTAAATCGTTAAGTTTTCAATTGAAGAGATGAATTTTCAACAAAAAAGTTAATTTACAACGAAATAGTTAAATTTTCAAATAAAATGATGAATCTAAAAAAATGAATTTTCAAGAAAAGAGTTTAAGATTTAACCAAAAAGATCATTTTTTAACTAAGAAGATTATGTGTCTGCAAAAATGATGAAGTATCAACAAAATACATACTTGTATTTTCAACTAAAAAAGATACATTTTCAACCAAAAATTGAATAGTTAAATTTTTAGCGGAAAAAAATTAATTTTTAACTAAAAAGTTCATTTGCGTCCGAATAGTTGAATTTTTAACTAAAATGATGAATCTTCAACAAAAAAAGTGAATTTTCAACCAAGTTTTTGAATTTGTAACCAAGTACTTTAATTTTCAACTAAAAAAGATGATTTTCCACCAAATATTTGAATTTTAAACTGAAAAAGATCAATTTTCAACTAAAATGATGAATATTTAATAAAAAGTTGAATTTTTAATAATGTAGTTTAACTTTAAACCAATTAGTTGAATTTGTGACTAAAAAATATGACTTTTTAACCAAATAGTTGCATTTTTAACAAAATAATTGAGTTTCCTGAAAACAGGGGAAAAGATGAGAATTCGTAGAAAAGAAGAAAAGAGTTTACCTATGGCCCCTCATCTATAAAGTTAATGCCGTTCACCGAAATGTTACAAATTGTCACAAGAGGGAGGGGTGAGTCAAAAATCACTGAAAATAGCATCACGTAATCTACGGACGCTCCCTTAATGTCAGGGAAAATGAAAAATTAGTCAGGGAAAATTCGGGGAATTTTGAAAATGTAGATTCGTGCCCACCCCGACTGACGCCTGATTGATGATCTTTACCTCTTGGGCTTTACCAGAAGGCACATATAGAAGGTCAAATGTAATACTTGTACTTCGCCAGTCTGTAATAGAGTTTGCCAAGTGTAGGCACATACGGTATTTAGACGTAATTTACATTTATAATGCACACTACGCTGCATCAGGCATATTATTTCCTCGATATAGGATACTATTATGATGTTGAAATGGATAGGAACATTATATACGATAAACACAAGAACCGACAACATTCCTTCCTTTTTAAATTAAGCGATTTCCTAAATTACAGTCCAAACGAACTCGTTTCAAGCTTTCCTTATTCATGAATCAATTTTACCGTATCTGCTACCTTCTTTGCTATGTGGCAAATAATATTTAAACTTGAACGGAAGTATATACTGAAGCGCGGTAAGGTTTATCCTGTTTTACGGGAAAATAATTGAGCCTGATATAAAAAAGATGGAAAAAAATGATCCGATTTTAACTATCATTTTCCTGTGATGTGTACAACCGACTTGACCGATAGTATGGGATCACTAACCCACTGATAGCGCCGTCCAGAATATATAGATAAAAGTGATGTTTTTACCGCTGGAAAGCTGATCAAATTCTACGTTAAATAAAGCCTGGTTGAGGTAATTTGATCTTGTGGGTATTGAGTTATCACGTCAGAAATACAAAAAACATTCCGACTATTTAGGAATTTTGTACTTGTGCTTGCGGTTTTGTTTTTTAAATTAAGATGCTCGCTCATAAAAATTATTATCTCATGAACCCGTGAACATTTTTCAGTGTTGTGTGCCTCAAATGAAAGGTAAAATCTAAAAAAAGATCTCTTTTGTAAAATATCAAATTCATTTCCCTATATTCTGCCGAGAGTTGAAGTAACTAAGGCTCATTTGACGCAGAATTCAATCAGCTTTCCAACAGTAAAAAAAATATATTTGTATCTGTATTATGGACGGCGCTATCACCTTTCGAAGTCAAGGCTCATTTTTTATAGGTCACCCGATGAGTGTTCCTATACTATCCGTCGATAGTGTCTGTGTGACTCAGTTCAATACATTTTTTTAATAATGTGAGTATAGTTCAGAGGGTTCTTAAATCATTCACTTCAGCGAACAATTGGATTGTAGTCGACCTGTTTCTTGGCCTGCATAATTTCTTGAGCGGATATTAAACGATAAAAAGTTAAATGGCGTAAAAGGACGGAGAGCGGATGAGGAAGAAGCATCGATCCCGGAAATGCACTTTTCTGATTTCAATCGAAAAATGACCTAGGTCACGGTTGGCCTTGTTTAGTGACAATAAGCATTCTATTATGAGAGTAGTAAAGCTATACGAATCCGCCTTTGCAATATACTATTGATGCTTGCATTGTAAGAGTTCAACTGATCTACCTTTCAATGAACACAAGTTTGCAACTTTCAGTTTCGCTCACACTGAGAAAAATGAATAGTTGGGGCTACTACCTTTTTATTAGTAAAGCATTCATTGGTTCTTACAACTGTTCAGTTAGTAACGCCAACTAATCAATTAGTCGGTTTAGGAAGCCGTTTGTAGTGCTCGTGACTAGTTGACATTAGTAACGTTTTAGTAGTCAGAGTTACTAATAAATTAGTCATCTGTACTATTAATTGATTTCTCTGACAAATTAAAGTAGGTGGCATAACTATTTTATTTTCTACCTTGGTTGGTACGATTGAGAATGCGACAAGGGTACCAACATACATGCAGTAAAACGAGGGAGAACGTTTAGACATGGCCGTCATAACTCGTTGCTCTCTTGATATTTCGTTAATCATTTATTGATGGAAGTATCAAAAGTATTGCAAAGTTTAGGCTTCGGGGATTATATCGAAGTATTTGAATGTATGTATAAGAAATTGAAAAATCAAACGAGTTTTAAGTTTTATTACTGGAAATCCTAACGTACAAAGTGCATCTGCAATTATAAAGATCCCAGTGGGCATAGGGAGATCTTTTTTTAGAACGTCTTATCAGCTGAACTGACATCAGCGTCCCTAAGATGTCCAAAAAAAAGATGCCCGCGTGCCGACTGTGATCTTTTTAACTCAGATTTCGATAGTCTAGTGACAAATATTTTAATTACTCTCTGTAACGAAAAGAAAATAGTTATACCTACAAGTTTGTTAGTAGACATGACAAACTATATTAGTAAGTTCAACTACCTACAGACAGTCGTTTTGACAAACTGAAATAGTTAGTCTACCTAATTAAATAGTAACGGCAACTACTCGTGCCCCAACTAACAAAAATAGTTCTCACAACTAACTTAATAGCAGTACCATTATTTACTAACTAAAATAGTTATCCCAACAATTTTATTAGTTGCCCCAACTAATCTTTTTTTTCAGTGCAGAAGAGATATTTTGCGCTATTATATCGACTGCTCCATACAATATGAAATCAACTTCGGATTATGTTAAGTAAGGAAAGTTTTAACGCAAGATTCCTGTTGCCGATAGGTTACCGACTCGAGACCATTCCTTCGAGAATATTCCAAAAACCTAGTATGGACACGAACCACTTGAGCTGTGGAATGGTCTCGATGTCGGTAACCGGAATCTTGAATTAGCAACCCCCTTCCTGATCTACTTGAATTGGTGAGGGAAAAAATGTAGTCGGGAAAAAACCAGATATTTAAAAGTACCTAATCATTAGACACCCTGGCTCCCAATTCTCCAATATTCATTCGATAAAAATTTGATGAGTGTAGAAAAAATAAAACATTTGAAGGATTCTCAACCCCTTTTTTGGGAGGGGATGATTGAATGATATACTCGGGTAGTTTCACGGCGTCGAAAAGAAAGTCGTTTCATTGGATTGCGTAACAAAACGAGCCGGACGCCTTGGTTTCTTAATTTGGCACGATCGGCACTCTTTGCTTCACTCCGTTTTTGTAATTCATGGTGGTTTAAGTGTATGTGCACTTTCCTGTCCAAGTGCTTGTGTACCTGCAGATTTTATAGATCACGTGACCCGTCTATGTAGTGGAATCTAGCTCTTAACTCTTAGCTCTTAGCAACTTAGACTCTTGGAGTTTAGATTCTGCTGTGGGCAGGTATTTATGATTTCCGAGAAGAAGCCGATCTCAAAACGGTTAAAGTTTCTGTCTGAATTGCCTGAATATACATGACGAATGCACTCTCGATTTCCGATTGTGGCCGCCCGACAACAAGACTTTTTCCTTTTATTTTCTTTCTCCAGTTGTGCCATCAGTATCCTTCCCTTCTCGTCAGAAGGGGACCATTCTCAGAAACTATCACATTTTCGTCTGAGCTTGAGGTTGGACTGGACAGGTGATAATAATTCAGTGCCCTAAGTCCTTTTTCAAAAATTTCAATGTCGGTTTACTTCGGATTATGGTAATTTGGTTGCTTCTCCCAAGAGAAACTCCAAGTTATAGGGTGGCCTCACGACAGGGAAAACCTGAAAATCAGGAAAAAGTCAGGGAATTTCTGTAAGAGGCACTTTAAACTCTTTAAAGAACTGCCAAGAATGATTAATTTGGAATTTTTAAACTTGAATTTTCAATTGTTTTATTCTGTTTATAAAAAATTCGATGTTGAAAATGTTACAAGATTAAGATTCATTTTAGATGAAAGTTCATCTCTTTGGTTAAAAATTAGTTTTTTTGTTGTAAATTTATTTTAATGACTGAAAGTTAAATAACCCAGTTGAAAATTCATCTTTTCTGCTGAAAGTTGAACTAATTTGTTAAAGTTGATCTTTTTTAATTGAAAATTCAACTACTAGGGTCATGTTTAAATTTTTTTGTTTGAAAGTTCATCTCTGTAGTTCAAAATTCGTTTTTTTGTTACTTAAATTTACTTTTTAAAACTTTGAATTTTTTAAAATGAAAATTCGACTTTTTTAGTAGAAAACTAATCTTCTTGGTTGGAAATTTAACTGAACAATCTTTATCTGTTGAACATTCGTCGTTTTTGTTGGAAAATTCATCATTTTAGTGGAAAATTTATCTCTTTGGTTGAAAATTTAACTAGTTTGTTAAAAACTCGTTTTCTGTTTAAAATTAATTTCTTTTTTAACTGAAAATTTAACTTTTCCATTTTCGTTTAAAAATTTATCTTTTTTAGTTGAAAGTTCAACTATTAGTTTGCAAATTAATGTATTTTGTTGTAAATTCATCATTATGCGTAGAATATTAATTTTCTTTGTTGAAAATTCGTCTTTTTTGTTGTTTTACAATTCATCTCCCTTGGTAAAAATTTGATCTATTGTGTTTGAAATATCAAATATTACGTTTTTTGTTCAGAATTCATCTTTTCCGTTTGTAAAATCAACTATTAGTTTAAAAATTCAACTATTTTATTCAAAATTTAATTTTTTTGTTCGAAAATGTAATTCTTCGGTTGCAATATCAACTCTTTTGCTTTACAGATCAACTATTTGGTTATAAATGTAACTATTTGCTTAAAAAATCGATTATTCTGTTAACAATTTAATTATTTTGTTGAAAATTGAAGCACTTTTTTGAAGTTATTATTTTTTTTTTTTACGAAAAATGAACTGTTTTGTTGAAAATTCGTCTATATTTGAACAGAAATTTCGTCCTTTTTGATTGAACATTCTTTCTTTTTGCGAAATCAGCTGTGTTATGAAAAGTTCAATTATTTGGTTGAAAATACAACTGTTTTTGTTTGAAGTTTCATCTTTTTTGTTTGAAATTTGGATCATTTGGTCGAAAATTCATCTTTGTAGCTTGATAATTCATCTTTTATGCTATAGAAAGGTAATTTTTTGTTAAATAAATTTGAAATTGTAATCTGAAATCGTTTCATTCCGCTTATAAAAAATTCTATGTTATATTTATTAAAATAAATGATTTGATTCAATTAGAGGATCCATTACTTAATCACACGTTGAGGCTTTACTTGAATTGAATTGAACAAAAGCTGACCTTCATCAATTTTTGAACCGACATTTCATTTTTCACACCTCTCGGATTTTTCGTTCCGCATCGAGTAGGAAGTGCGATTACGGATGTAGGGCATTTTGCGTATCGTTAGGCTACTTTTATTTGCAAATACGACCGTTATCATGCAGAAGCATTAACCTTTCGAAATAACCCACTTGATAGCGTTACCATGCCTTGTCAGCTGATAACCATGTCACTATTCACATACTACTATGAACGATTTCCTGTACACACGAGAAATTGCGACCTTCCCATTCTAAATACATAATTTTATTTTTATTCTTGGTAAATAAACTCCACAATTATCGTCTGCATCATAATTAACTTTAATTTAAGCTTATAGATGCCTAATTGGAAGACTGATATCAAAATTGACACATCCTTAATGATATACTACTAACATCATTATGACTAAATTTTCCGAGACTTCGACAATTATAAATCCAAATTTTAATTCAATAATTTTCACTGTAAACCTTACAAACTTCATACTCGTTTAACCTATTCCTCTGATTCCCCCATTTTTAAGAATTCCTCTTTTTCCCCTCTTTTAAGAATTCCAACTATTTTTGGTTGAAAGAAAAGTCTACTATTATATTTTTGGTTCAGAATTCATCTATTCTGATGAAAAATTCTACTACGGGGTTGAAAATTTAATTATTTTGTTGAAAAGTCATCTTTTCTGGTCGAAAATTCTACTGTCTTCTAAAAAATTCATCTCTATAGTTTGAAAATTCAACTGTTTGGTTTCTACTGGTTGAAGTTTAATCATTTTTGTCTGAAAGTTAGACACAACTATTTTGTTGGAAATACATTAATTTTTTTGGTTGATGACTTATCATTTTAGTTGAAAAATCTTTTTTTGTTCAACGCTTAACTATTTAACATAAAACATGAAAATGTATTTTTTTAATTAAAATAAAACTGTTCCATGTTTGGCTGAAAAAGTATCTTCATTGAAAAAGTGAACTATTTTGTATGAGATTTACAATATTTTTCGGTGGAAATATCAACTTTTATAGTTTTTGTTGAGTATATATTTTTTATCAAAAATTTATCACTTTGGTTGGAAATTCAAGTATTTTCTTGAAGATTCCTTTTTTCTTGATTGAAAATAAATGGTTTGAACTGAAAATTCAATTTTTCCATTTTTGGTCCAACATTCATCTTCAAAAATTTATTTATTTTACTGAAAATGTTCCTGAAAATTTATTTTAGTAACTGAAAATTGAACTATTCTATTTTTGGTTGAAAATTGATTTTTTAGTAGAAAATTCACGTATTTTTTCATAATGTTATCTTTTTGGCAGAAATTTCAATTTGTTTACAAATAAATGTTTTTGGTTGAAGCTCCATCATTTTAGTGGAAAATTTAACTATTTTGTTGAAAATTCGTTTCTTCAGTTAAAAATTAATTTCTTTAACTGAAAATGTAACTATTCTATTATTGCTTGAAAATTTTTATTTTAGTTGAAAATACATTTATTTGTTGGCCGACTCGTGTTTTTTTGTGTTTCAAATTCAATTATTTTGGTAGAAAATCTATATTTTGTTATTGAGAATCCAAATTTTTGTTTAAAATTCATATTTTCAGATAGAAAAGGCAACGTATAAGATTCATCACTTTGGTAGAAAATTTTACTATTTTGTTGAAAATTCTATTTTTCTCGGTTAAAAATTAATTGTTCACTAAAAATTTCTTTGTTCCGTTTTTAGTTAAAAATGTATCTTTCTGAGTTGAAAACTCAACTATTTGGTTTAAAATTCTTTATGACAGTTAAATGTTTCAGTAAAATTTATGGACAAACGTTTGTCTCAATAAAATTATGGATTATCTATGTATAACCTTTGTTTTTATACCTAAAAGAAAAATGTAGAACGGGCCTGTAAAGTGAAAAATCGAGAACAAAATGTTGACATTATTTTGGACTGTAAGTCAGACTTTTAATTAATTCTCCAGACATTAATATTAATTACCACACTATATACAGTACCAAATGGAAGAAACCTTACGCAATTAGGAATAGAATAGTCACCTAATTTAACATTTTATTCGCTAACGGTAATAACTCCTCGTCTCGATTCCATTTGGGAAGACAGATTGCATTTTCTTCAGTAATTCATGATTCAAGAAGCGTGGGCTGATTACGTCATTGGAAGAAAACGACATTCGATTTCTGTCAAACTCCGGATTCGGTGCCATTATTTTCTCCTTGTGTCAACTGTAGTTTTAATTAACCGAGAGAATTGCTCACTGACTGTGACACAAAATTTCACAGTCGGTGAAATAAATAAATTTCGCATTTGGCGAGAACATAAGTTTCTTATTTTCGGACTTTTGGCAAAGTAGGATGAATATAAATCGCGCGAAAAATTATGGTCCGCCTACCTCCCTTTGGTACGCGGGCCTTATTTGGGCCTGGGCGAGAAGACGAGCGCTGTGGGAGGTTTCGGCGATCCGCGGTGAAATTCTTGATTGCCGTCGGCCGTGGTCGATAAAGAAGGCCCATTTGTTGAAATTAACAACGAATCAGTCCGCCGCCTTTTAAACTCACCGATAGTTCCTCCTTTCGCTGGACCGGTACATTTTCCTCGTGGATGGAACGATATTTTTCAAGTGAATATATCGAGGGCAGGGCGAAACAACTCTGGTAATCCGCTGGACCGCTCGGTTATCCGAACTGGCAATTCGGTGTATTCCGAGTAATCCAGAGTAATTCGGAGTAATCTACTTGTAATCCAAATGGCGAGCTGCTACTCTTTACGAAATCTGGAAATCTTAAAACTGTGAATGCGAAAAATCTGTATTGAATTCCTACAGAGACTTCCAAGATTTCCTTGAGGTTGCCGGGAGTTCCGAGATTTCCAACTCTGCTCGCGATCAGAACTCACGTGGGATTCTACAGACTCGGCTAAACTCGGCGGCTATCGGATTCAGTCGGCTGTTCGTTCCCCGCATAAGAGCGTATGTCGGAATACCCCGCACCACCTCACTTCTGTCCACACTTAGCCAAAGATTTCCAAGGTTTCTCATAAATGCTAGATTACTGAGAGATTTCCAATAGTTCCTCCATGAATTCTCTTAAGATTTCTTAGTGAGTAGCCCCTCGCCAAGCGATTCGGAGTAATCCAAGTAATCCAGGTCCAATCCGACTTAACAGAATTCTCATCCAGCGTAATCCAGATGATTCGATGTAATCCAAAATACATTTCTAATCCGGAGTAATCCACTTGAAATAAGAGTTAATCCACTTGTAATAAAGAGTAATACACTTGTAATCCAGGTGATTCGGAGTACTCTAGTTCTAATCCGATATATTCCACTTGTGATCCGCAGCAGTGCACTTGCAATCCAGACGATTCGGAGTAATCCAAGTATTCGAGTTCCAAACCGGCGTAATCCACTTGCAATTCAAATTATTCAGTGTAATTCAAGTGATCCAGTTCTAATCGGGCGCAATCCACTTGTAATTCTGAGTAGATTACACATGTAATTTAGCTGATTCGGTGTAATCTAAGTAATGCGGTTCTAATCCGCCTTAATCCACTTGTAATTTCGAAGTAATCCACCTGCAATCCAGATTTTTAGAGTAATCCAAGTAGTCCATTTCTAATCTGGACTAATCCACTTTTAATCAAAATGATTCGCTGTAATCCCAGTAATGAGTAAACCGATTTGAAGTAATCCATGTAATCCTGTTCGAATTCACTTGTAATCCCGGTGATTCGAACTGTTTTGTTGAAATTTGTTGTTGTTAAAAGTTAATTAATTAAAATTAATTTTTGTTGAAGATTCAATTATTTAGTGGAAAGTTACTCTATTTTGTAGTAAAAGCAACCACTTTGTTAAAAAACTGTTTTCTTGTTGAAAATTCGTCTTTTGGTTTGAAAATTTTAACTATTTCATTTCTGGTGAAAATTTTTTTTCCTAGTTGAAAAATTATGTATTTTGTTGTTGTTTTTTTTTGTAGAAAATTAAGATATTCTTGTTTGAAAAATATTTCAACTCTACTGGTTAAAAACTCAACAATTTTGTTTAAAATTCAACTATTTGATTGAAAATTCGTCTTCTTTGGCAGAAAATTAAATTTTTGGTAGAATGTTCAACTGATTAATTTAACGTCTTAAATACAAATTAATTTTTTGGTTGGTGATGCAGAAATTTGGTTGAAAATTCTTCTCTTTCGTTGAAAACTTCACTTTTTTTTTTGAAAATTCGTGACAGCTCCATTTGAGACAGTTATTTAATAACGCAATAAAGTGGGTTTTGAAAATTCGACTATTTGAATGAAAATTTATCTTTTTGTGTTAAAAATTCAACTATCAGGTTAAAAATTCATATATTTTGTTGAAAATTTAATTATTTTATTACGATTTTAGCTATTTTGCTAAAAAGTCATCTTTTTTTAGTAGAAAATTCAACCTTTTAGGCAAACATTCATATTTTTTGATAGAAAAGTCGTCTTTCTTGGGTAATCAACTTTTCGGATTGAAAATTCATTTTCCTTCTAGGAAAATCTTCTTTTTGGCTTGAACGTTTTTCAAATAGTATTATTGTGCTCTTAGCTCTTCAAAATTCATCTCTTTTGGTTCTTAATTCTACTTTTTAGTTAAAAAATTAATTACTTTGTTGAAAATTCAACTATTTTGTTCAAAAGTCATCTTTATTGGTCGAAAATTTAACTGTTTTTTTGAACATTCATTTTTAATAGAAAATTTGTGCTTTTGGATTGAAAATTCATATTTTGTGATAGAAAAGTCATCTTTTTCGTTGAAAAATTTTCAAAGAGTGTTATTGTACTTCTTTATTTTATTTTTAAATTTTATTCTTTCTTTTATTATTGCACTCTTCTATTTTGGTTGATAATTCATTTTTTATATTTTCGGTTAAAAATTTTACTCTTTGGTGGAAAATTTCATTATTTTGTTGAAAATTCGTTTTTTTTTTTCATAAAAAATGTATCCTATTGGATTCAAAGTTAACCTTTTTGTAGAAAATTCAACTTTTCTGATCGAAAATTCAATTGTCTTGTGAAAACACGTGTTTTTGGCTCGAAAATTCAACTATTTTGTTGAAAGGTTAATTATTTTGTTGTTAAAGTCATATTTTTTCTGTAGAAAATTCAACTGTTTTGTTGCACATTCGTCCTTTTGAATTGAAAATTCATCTCTTATGGTAGAAATTCATTTTTCGTGGTTGAAAATGAAGTTTTTTATTGAAATGTGAACAATATAATTATTTTGTTGAAAATTAGTTTTTATGGTGGAAAATTGATCTCTTTTGGTAGAAAATTCAACTGTTTTATAGAAAATTGATATTTTTGGCTTGAAATTGTAACGATTTGATAGAAAATTAAACTGTTTGTTTGAAATTCAACTGTTTGGTTAAAACTCAATCTGTTTTGGTTGAAGATTCGAATAATTTGTTTAAAATTCTTTTTTTTTTTTTGAAGATTTATTTTTTCAACTTATGGTTCAACTATTTTATTGAAGATGCAATATGTTTTGACAAGTAATCTCAGGAATTTAAGGCTTTACATATTGAATGTTATATGGTACCTACATTAGTTTTATTTAAAAGAATTTATTCTCCTATTTCTGTGAAAAATCATCCTATTTCCCCTGTTTTCAAATAATTTTAGGCTGTGAAGGCTGACATTGTATCTCAAGAAAGAAACGGGACCGACTTGATTGCCAGGTCAACGAACATTTAAAATTTTAATCTCTCACAGAAATACCTTCTCGTAAAACATTGAGCATAACTCTTCATTTTCCTTCACTTGGTTTCTCATTTTTAATCCATTAAAATAATTGGGGCACGTAATTGAACAAACCTCCAGATACCGTCCAAATTTTTCCTCCACTTCTATCATACAATCTCATGAAAGTCAATGAAATTCGTTACTCCTCATAATTAAACTTTAAAGACCAAAGATCTCATCTGCCTCATTTTTCGGAAGAAAAAGCACTGTAGCGTAAGTTAGCTCGCAATCCAGAAGGATAAAACGATAATTGACAGAAAAGAGGTTCAAGAGCCACTCTACCTCCACTTAAAATTTAAGCGACATTTAAATTCCACAGGAGTAATCTGAGCTCCTGATTGAGGTTTTAAGTTCAGATTATACCTAACGACTTTTTATGGGCTAATTTTGTCTCTCGTGAACGAGGATCTCATTTTTTTCGATCATAACTTGAGCTAGTTTAAAAAATCCTCTCGGGAATTTCCAATATTGTTAAAAAAATATTTCAGTTACGACCTGAAAGACAGTAATTCAGATGTCACTTTATATTGGGCACAGGGATCACTCAATTTCCCCCTTTTCCCCTTAAACATCAGAAAACAAAGACGCTTTGAAAGAGATTCTATTTGATGACAACAATTTCAAGTATTTCCTGAGCTATTTTGCTAAGGATTCAATCCAGAAACTAATACCGAAAGATAAATCAATTCTGTAGTTGCAAATAAAAACATCTGTATAGAGGTAACAGTACTAATATTAAATTGAAACGCTTTATATTCCTGATATTTCAATTTAAAATATTTCATTCAAACAAAATAGATTAATTTCTAACCAAAGAGATAAATTTTCAACTAAAATGATGCATCTTTAACCAAAAAAAAATTTGTTTAACAAATTGTTTAACTTTGAAGTTGAAGAATAGGAGAAAGACTGACGTCTACGATAAATAAATAGGAATTTTGGTTCATGTTTATAACTTTTAAGATATTTAGTAAAATGTTTATCTATTTTTCAATCTTGGATTCGAAAATGCTGAAGTGTTCAGATTTTTCAAAGCTAGCAAAAAATAAGGTTTAAACACAGAATTACTAGAAAAGTTTCTAAAAAGAAAGCGCTATTGTTATAGGGCACTTTTGTTCAATATTCAGAAGATACCCATATGATGTAAACTTTTTTCAGTAATAAATTAAATCTCCTTTCAACTCCATTTTTAGGAAAAAATCCCCTTTTTCACCTAAAATTGAACTACTGAACATTCACTGTTATTGTTCTGCTTCTGCTGTTGTTTTTATTGAACCAACCCAACCGTAACTCTGGATTCGCTTCAAAGAAGTCGCAAAAATATGGGTGACGTTGAATTTGATACCAGCATGGAAGTAGATGAGGAAGCTGCGTTCGAATCTTAGATTCCTGTTACCGACATTTTACCGACATCGACACCATTTCACAGCTCAAGTGTTTCGTGTCCGTGCTAAGTTTCCAGAATACTTTAGATAACGTTAATAAATAATGAAACTAATTTTACGTAAATAAAATTCGTTTTATAAAATTGCGCAATATTATTTTATGACGCCATTAAAAATATTCTAGAAACTTAGCTCGGATATGAACCACTTGAACTGTGGAATGCTTTCGATGCCGGTATCATGTCAGTAACAGAAAACTAGGATTAGAACGCAGCTTCCTCATCTACTTCCATGTTGGTATTAAATTCAAGGTCACCTACATTTTTGCGACCAAACTTCTTTGAAGCGGATCCAGAGTTCCGGTTGGATTGGTTTAGCAAAATCAACAGCAGCAGAACAATAACAATGAACCTGCACTTATAAAGTCAATTTTGTACCGCAGGCAGAACTGCTACTCCTCATCAATACAGGTTGAGGGATCCGCGTGGGTGAACTTGTCTGGGCAGGTTAACCGCGTTTCTCTCCTGGTCCGTTCTCCACTTTGCAGTGGTACCACCATTCCAAGTTCGCCACTTCCCGGCGTTCCAAGTTACGTAGGTACCTTCTCGATATGTGACATCGTTGTCCAAAGGCTCCCACGTATTTTTACGAGGGGTACCCGGTGGTAACCATTTAAGGATCGGTCCTCATACCCGATCGACATTGCATGAGGTTCGATTCCCATGATGGTTTATTATCCAGGTCCTAAAGGAGAATCGTTTTTGTGGATTTCGAGTTTTCGAGGATCGATATCAGGAAACGAGAATCATTGACGCATGGTCTGTTTGATCAGTTGGTTGTTGTCTTCCTGCTGGGATAGAAAAATGCGATTGGCCTTGTATGGCATGATAGCTAATTTAAAAAAAAAATGGAGAAATTTTATAACAAAGTATTGATATCACGAGTTTTATAGGATGGCTGTCAGGTCAGAAGGGGGGGGGGGGGGATTTCAATAAGAAGCATTTTAAGTAACTGTCAGGAATAATCAGGGCCACACAGTCACTTTTAGTTAACTTTTTTTCATCTCAAAATCACATTTTAGTCAACTTTTTTAAGATAAAGTCACTATAGAACTGTAGAATTTTAGAAGATTTCAAAGGATTTAGAATATTTTTTTTTGTAATTTAAATGATCCTGAAGAATTTTTAATAGATTTTAATAATTTCAAGGGATTTCAAAGGATTTTAGGGTAATAAAAATTTCAAAGCATTTTCAAGAGATTTAAAAAGTTTTATAACATTTCGCAAGACTTCAAATATTTGTAAAAATTCCAAGAAATTGTCAAGATCTTTGAAAATTGAAAGGGATTTCAGAAGATTTCGAAGGATTTGAAATATTTTTGGGTATTTGAAATGATTCCGAAAAATTGTTAATTAATTTCAATCATTTGAAGGGTTTTTAAAGAATTTTGGTCTTTAAATGTCAATGTTCAGAGAAAATGAAAAATTAGTGAAAAATCAGGAAAAAGTGGGTAATTTTGAAATGGATGTTTTGCGGTCATCCTGTAGGGCGGGACCTTCAAAAAATGTGAAACCACCTGTACCAGTGTGTCTATAAGAAGATTCAGTTTAGTAGTAGGTTCTTCATAACTTTTTTCTTGTGCTTGAGCATCAGAGTCCTATAGGAGTATTATTACAAGTGTTCCACTAAATACACGTAAGACCCCTTTTTTCCTTTTAGATGCATTTGCCTAAATAAACATTTTTCCATCAAAGAGATATTTCGCTTTGAATGAAAGAATGGCGAACGTAGGAAGATTTCAAGGTCTGCGAACCAAAAATATCTTTTTGGATGCCACTCTGATCAGTCTTAATGGCTCAAAAACTTGGATCTTTATTTGTTTTTAGTTTTGTGTCGCCCGAGAGGGCTGGATTTAAAATACCCCAACGTCTAGGCACGTTGAGCATTCGGACGCTGTCTTTGTTTTCCTGTACAGAACAGAAAGACCTGAGATTGAGCTAGGTCTGGATTTATTTTCCGTTCCCTAATAACTCTACAACAGACAATTTACTTTGCAGACTTGCAATTTTGAAATTTCTAATTAGGGGCCGTCCATATATAACGTTACCAATTTTAGGGGGGGGGGGTGGATTCTCAACGGTACAGTTTATTACTCTCTTAAACTGAACCAGTGAAATTGTCACTGGTTTAATCAGTATTTTGAATTGTCACTGGTGAACCAGTAATTTTCTGACTTCAGCTGGGCGAACCAGTAAGTGACTCAAGTAAAACAGCGTTACTAAAAATACCAGTGACGACAAATGATAAGTTTGAAAATCACTTTCGTTTTTCAGACTTCACAATCTTTCCCCTATTAGCTGTTTCCCTCTTTTCAAGAAACTTCCTTCTTTTCTCGTTTTATCACCTAAGTGCGAAATGAATTAATACTTCCTAATAAGAAAATCCGGCTGTTTTTGGTTAAAAGTTAATTTTTTGTTGGGGAAAAGTATACTATTATATTTCAGAATCCAATTCGTTTGGTTAAAAATTCTATTATTTGGTTGAAAATTGATATTTTTTAATTGAAAATCTAAATTCATATATTTTGTTAAAATTTCGTTTTTTTGGTGAAAAATGAATCTTCTTGGTTAAAAAATCATATTTTTTGTTACAAATTCAACTATTTGGTTAACTGTTGAACTCTTTTGGTTAAAATTAATTTTTTTGTTGAAGATTCATCATTTTAGTTCAAAATTCATGGCTTTGGTTGAAAATTCAAGTATTTTATTGAAATTTCGCCTTTTTTGGTAGTAAAATCAACTATTTCGTTTAAAATTGAACTACTTTGTAAAAAAAAATATTTTTTTTTTTTTTGGTTGAAGATTTATTATTTTAGTTGAAAATTCAACTTTTTGGTTGTAAATTAACTATTTTTTATTGAACATTCATCTATCGTGATTGTAAATTAACTTTCTTGGTGAAAATTCGTTTTTTTTTTTGCTAGAAAATTAATCTTCTTTGCTGAAAGTTTAACAATTTCGTTAAAAATCAATCTTTTTTTCGTCGAATTCAGCTGGTTTAAAAAACGTTTTTTTTCGCTGAAAGGTAATTTTTTAAATTCAAAATTTAACTTGTTCATTTTTTGTTAATAACTTATCTTTTTTACTTGAAAATTAAGCCATTAGGTTCAAAATTATTTGTCCTGATTGAAAACTAATTCATTCTTGAAATTCTTCTTTTTTGAATAGAAGATTAACTTTCTTTGATGATTATTCATCTATTCTATATTTCTTTAATTGCACATTTATATATTCCATTTTTGATTAAAGAACTTATCTTCTAGGTAGAAAATTCAGCTATTGGGTTAAGCATGCAACTATTCTGTTGACAGTTCAATTATTTTGTTGAAAATTCAACTATTTTGTCATGTTTTTTGGTCGAAGATTCAACTGTTTTGTTGAAAATTCATCCTTTTATATCGGAAATTCATCTCTTATGGTAGAAAATTAATCTTTTTTTTTGTTTGTTTAAAATTCGTCTTGGTTGAAAATAAACTTTTTTTTAAATTCCTCCCTTTTGATTAAAAGTTCAACTATATGGTTTTTAATGCAACTGCCTGATTAAAAATTAATTATTTAGTTTGTTGAAAATTCGTCTTTTCAGGTTGAAAGTTTATCTCTTTTGGTCGAAAATCTTTTCCGGTTAAAGAAATTTAAAGCGTTTCACATTGAATTCAATATGGTAATTGGTACCTATATATTAATTTTACCTTAACCCTTACTTGACACACTTCTGGGGTGATCTACAGTCTACACCATAGCGACAAAAATTGTTTCAAAAAATAATCTATTGAATATTTTTACTTGAAAATTTTATCAGATTATCTTAAGAGCTTACTTTAAAGGATTATGTAGGTTATATAGTCAAACATTAAAATGCTGTATTAATTAAATAATTATTAAAGTAAGGAAAAATAGTTTTGACCTGTGAGAACACTCGAGTGGAAGAAATACCTGAACTTTGAACTTGAAGGAATATTTTTCAATTTGCCATCCAGATTACGACCCGTCCTCGACTTGTGGAATGTGTGTCATAAATTCTTTTTGGGAGCACTCTTGAACCGTAAACCCAACTTAAAGCACCTTTTCAAGCCGGCAAAAAACTCGTTTCCCCACGTGACATTTATATGCAGAGATAAGTTGGACTGGGTCGATATGGTCCGGAGAATTTTTACGACGGTAGCTGAGCATCGTATCTTCGATAAAGAAGCAATAGCTGCACTCTGCAGGTTCGAAATTGATGTACAGTCTACCTAATAATTGCAAACAGTAGCTGCACAAAAAAGAAGATGTCACTTGAAGGTATTTAACCAACCTGTTTGGACCAATGCAGAAGTCCAGAGACGATTTTTGTTTATAGACAAGTACCAATAATGTACCAATCAGATAAAAACGATTACCAGATTTCTCTTTAAGAGCGTGTAATCTTATGTGTATTTTAATTGCCTCTAAACTCTGGTCGTAATTAAATCGTTAACTTTTTACAAGGAAAATCAATATGATGATAATTCTCTCAAGGGAGCCTCCACATATTAGGTGACGCTATTTTCAGTGTTTACCCCTCACCAAAAAAACGGAGGGTACGAAATTTTGCAGGTAATCGGCCAAGCAGGGTAAACGCGACGTCAGTATTCTAAACTGAGGTAAACTTTCCGTGGTGAATCGCAGATATCTCCGTCCGACTCCGCTAGAGGCAGCATGATACAGGCCTGTAACCACGGAAAGTTTACCTCAGTTTGGTGTAATCTGCTGACTATTGCCCTCCTATTTTCAAATACGATTTATAAATGGAACTTTATATAACCGTCAATAGAACAATAGATAATGAGTTAAAACTATTGTAATTTAAAGATTAACATAGTTGGTAGGTCAACCTAATAGGTTAGGGACCGTCCATAAAATCTTACTCCTTTTATTTATATTTTTTTTGTCTGTTTAAAATTCAACTATTTGGTTGTAATTTTATATTTTTTAATTGAAAATTAATGTATTTTGTCAATAATTCATCATTTTTTCTAGAAAATTAATCTTCTTGGTTAAAAAATCAATTTTTTGATTCAAAATTAATACGTTTTGTTGAAAATTTCAACTATTGGGTTAAAAACAGACTTTTAACAATTTTGCTACATGATAGATTTTTTTTGGTTGAGAATTAATTTTCTTCACTGAAAATGTAACTATTCCATTTTTTGTTGAAAATTGATATTTTCAATAGCATATTTATCTTTTCTGGCTGAACATTCATGCACTTTGTTGAAAGATCATCTTTTTTGTAGAAAATTAACCTTATTGGTTGAAAATTAATTTTTGTTTTTGTTGTTGAAAAATCAAGTACTTCGTTTAAAGTATAACTACTGTGCAAAAAATTCGTTTTTGTTTTGGTTGAAGATTGATAATTTTAGTTTAAAACTCAACTATTTGGTCGTAAATTAAATTTTTGGTTGACAATTTATATTCTCAGGTGGAAAATTCAACTGTTCAATAGAAAATTCGTCTTTTTGGATTGCAAATTTAACAATTCGGTAGAAAATTAAGCTATTTGGTCAAAAATTAAACTATTTGTTTAAAAATTTAACTATTTTGTTGGAAATACGGTTTTTGTGCGTAAAAGTAATTTTTTATCTGAAAATGTAACTATTCAATTTTTGGTTGGAAATTGATTTTTTCTGGTTGAAAATTCACATCGGTATTTTGTTGAATATTCGTTTTTTTTAGTCGCAAATTAACTTTTTTGTTGAAAATTCATCTGTTTGGTAGAAAATTCATCCTTTTCACTTAAAAATTTAACAATTTGTTAGAAAATTAAACTATTTGGTTGCAGATGAACTTTTTTGTTAAAAGTTCATATTTTTTGATAAAAATAATTTTTTTGTTGAAAATTAAACTTTTTGGTTAAATATTAAATTATTTATTTGAAGTCGGTTGGAAATTCATTTTTTCCAGTTAAAATTTAATTTTCTCATTTGAAATTATAGCTTTTACATTTTTTATTGACAATTTTTTCTTGATAAGTTGAAAATTTAACTATTTGATAGAAAATTCAACTATTGCATAGACAATTTTATTTATTTTATTGAAAATTCGTCTGTTTGGGTAGAAAATTAATCTTGTGTGTTGCAAATTCATAGTTCTTGATTGAAAATCAAATTTCTTGAAAATTCTTCTTTTCGGGTTTAAAATTCAAGCGTTTTCTAAAATATTCAACTTTTTAGCTTGAAAACTAAACTATTTTGTTGAAAATTCGTCTATTTGAATAGGAAAATCTTGTTTGTTGAAAATTTTTGTATTTGGCTGAGGATTCAACTATTTTGTTAAAAATTCATATATTTTGTTAAAAATCGGTCTTTTGGCAGAAAATTAACCTTCATGATTGAAAATTTATGTTTGTAGATTAAAAATTCAGTTATTTGGTAAAAAAGTATAATGCTTCATTCAACATTATTTTGAATTTATCAAATAAGTCCACGGCCTGCGGTTATGCCTTTAGAATAATCATCTATTGCAGGCCTGTCCACTGAGGAGAAATTCAGTCAAAGTCCAGATGGTGCATTTCCACCTCCACTTCCATCTGCTCATTTCAGAGAGCTCGGTTGGTGTCAACTCTCGCGAGCTAGAATGGGAAGTAGAAAGAGGAGGGGGAAAATTCACACCTGCGACCTGATTCGTTTGGAGACGAAAATTCCTGGAATTTCTCCTCGCTGGACAGGACTGCTCTAACGATTTAAATTTCGAAAGAATACCAATAGCTCATTGTTTTTCCTAGAAGATTGGAAAAGCAACATTTCTCGTACATTCTAATGTACATTGTAGGAAATTGCAGGTGTTAAGGTAAATTCTATGGGATTGTAGAACATTGTAAGTTGCATTGCACATTGTTTCATGGAGTTTTGAGCACGACTTAAGGGTTTACGTGGTAGGTCTCGAACTAAGGCGTCTGAAGATTGCCGCGCAATGGTGGAGGGACTTCGGACCCGTTATGCAGCAGCTCGACTTGCAAGAATGCTGTTGGGTCGTTGCAGGGGCCCTACCCGCATTATGCTTGTTTCTTACGTGTGCGTATCGACGACGAGCACAAGCGATTCGCGATATTTGCCTGTCCACTTCCGAGATTGCACTCTTGCTGGACTGGCTCGCTGGCTGGCTGGCTCTCTCTCTTGGGACTGGTTCCTCCAGCTCCGGGCCCCGGATTCCTCAATCCATGTTACTCGAACCTGGGGCCCATTACGGTATCACCGGGTGCCCGGCTGGGATTCGATTTCACTATAGGGCACGCGACGAACGAGACACTCATACTCAGGATTAGCCGATCGACAAGTGTCATTGATATGGGTTATACACACATATATATATATATATATACACACACACACACACACACACAGAGAGAGAATTAGTTACTGATAGCAATCCATAGCAATCCATAGCTCTTCTCTGTTCAAGGACAAAATTCTCATCTTTCGCCACTTGGCAAAAATTTTTTTGTCCCTTTTTGAAATAACAAAATCCAGAATTATTTGCCACGATTTGTGCGCCTTAGGTCGCAGAAAAGTGAGTCTGCTGAAGTTATACAGGATTTTTAATTGAAATTCGTATTCTCTTTTAAATTTTCTGTAAATCTTACCGAATTTTCTACAGCTTACCGAATTTTCATCAATTTTTGTTACTTATATTTTTATCACTATTTTATTTAAGCATTTTTCTAGAATTTTTATTTTTTTATTTTTATTGTCTAAAAATTTTACTTTTTTATTTGAGTTGACAGTTTGAAGCTGTCAACTTGACAGACAAGTTCAGTAAGTGCTACAGAAAATATATGTAAATTTATAAAATTACTGAAAATTCGGTAATCTTTACAGAAAATTCATAAATCTTAACAGAAAATTGTTCCTATTTTCACTATTTTAACTTTTGTTTTTGCTTTAATTTGAACTAAATTAATAGACTCCAATAAGAACAAAAAACTCTTCTGTTTGGTTAAAAATTTAATTATTTGGTTGAAAATGCAACTATTTTGTTAAAAGCCATTTTTCTTGGTCTAACATTAAACTTTGTAGTTGAAATTTAAACTACTGCCTTCTTAAAAATTAATTCTGAAAATTTATCATTCTCAGTTAAAAGTTAGTTTTTTTAATTAAAAATTTAACTATTCCGTTTTTGGTTGAAAGTTTATCCTTTTTAGTTTAAAATTCACCTTTTTTAGTTGAAAAGTCATCCATCTCTTTGTATGAAAATTTAACTATTTTGCTGAAAATTCATTTTTTTTTGTTAAGAATTATTTCTGTTCACTGAAAATGTATGTAACTATTCCATTTTTCATTAAAAATTCACATATTTTGTAGAAAATTGTTTTTTTTTTTGTTGCTAGAAAATCAATCTATTTTGGTTGACGACTCAAATATTTGGTAGGTTCAAAATTCAGCTGTTTGTTGAAAAAATCAACTATTTTGTTAAGAGTTTAAGTATTTTGTTAGAAGTTCAACTATTTTGTTAAAGTCATCTTTTGGTCGAAAGTTCAACAATTTTATTGAAAATTTGTCCTATAGGATTGAAATTTCATCTTTTATGGTAGAAAAGTCATCTTTCTGAGTTGAAAATTCATCTCTCTTAGTTGAAAATAAACTTTTTTTGTCGAAAATTCTACTGTCTTCTAAAAAAATGGTCTTTTTGGCTTGACAATCCAACTATTTTGTTGAAAAGGCTACTACTACATATGTTTGTGTCGATAATATTTTCGGATTTTTCTGTGAAGTTATCCAGCACCTCAGCATCCAGGATAGATTTTAGATCAATCTGGAAGTTGGGTGTTGCTAATTCAAACAACATAATTTTCCCAAAAAACCGCTTCGACACTCCTCGCGCTGACCATTCTTACTCCTCGCTGATCAATCTCACTTCTTGCTGATCAATCTCACTCCTCGCTGATCAATCTCTCTAGCAATTACCTCAGGTGAGGAGCTTTACAAAAACGTCGTACATCAGAAAAAAAAAATACATGAAAAATATCGAATGGGGCCTATGCGTTAATTTATTTGTCAATTTTCGAATTTCTCTGACGCACTTGACCCGCGTCGAGGTCTTTGGCAGGCAACTCTGGGCATTTCTCTGCCAAGAAGTCAGTTCTCTTTGTGGTGAACACCCCGTGTAACTCACATCGCTATAACTATACTTATCCCATACACTATACTTATAGGATTCTATAAACGCGCACGTGTTTATAGAAGAGAGAACTTTACTTCTAGCTGGCATGAACACGTGGACTCTGTGGCGGACTCTGCGGTTAGCAGCTGTATGTTCACCGTTGACTGTTTCAGCTGCCGCTATTGAAATTGCGCGAGACCCCGCGCAAACTTAAGGAGATCCATGGCATGGCTTGACAATTTTTACCATTATAATCGAATACCTGCGTTCCGTGACTCGATGATTTCAGCTTGAGATATCGGGCCGCTGCAGTGTTGGCTGCTCGCGGCGATACGCCGCATAAAAATCGTTAATTAAATCGCCTTTGTTCCGCGCCGAGAAAGGGAAGAAACAAGAGGAAGAGTATAAACTACATGGAGAAATCCAGAGGGAGAGAAAGACTTTATTAAGACCTGGGAAAACACCAAGCAACAACAATCTAACGCCTCCGATTTCTCCATTGCAGACTTTTTTATAAAAAAAAAAGTTGTATTGTGTGCTGGGGAATTCTAAATGAGGCTCAGAGTGGCTCAGCGTGGCTCAGCGTGGCTCAGATGGTAGCATGCTTGGTCTCTTTTCTTGCGGGCCAAAAATAATTTCAGGCCTCGGACGCTGATGCCACTATTTTTTCACTTTGCCTGAAAACATATTTTCAAACTTCTTTGTTAGATTGGCTAAAATAACATATCGGATATCTCAAAAATCGGAATATCAGAAGATTTCAAGGGATTTCAACGGATTTCTACAATTTTTGACAAGAATTCAACAGATTTCAGGTGGTTTCAGAGAATTTAAACAGATTTTCAAGAGTTTGCAAGAAGTTTCATTTGAATATTTGACATCAGATGATTTTTACGTTTGAAAAATTTTGGAAGTAGTTGTAAGAGATATTAAAATTTCAAAGTATTTCAAGGGATTTGTAGGGATTTTATCAGAACTGCGCGATTTAATAGTATTTTACAACACTCCATGAAATTTCAAGAAATTTCTAAAATTTCAACGGGTATCTAAGTTTTTCAAAGATTTTAATGAATTTTAGGGAATTTCAGAGTTTCTAGAGAACTCTAGGGATGAAATGAAATTTAATTAAATTTTAAGGGACTTCTAGAGAATTCATAGGATTTTATGGAGTCTTAGAGGATCTCAGCGATTTTACCTTTTTTAAAAGTATTTTAAAAGATATTAAATACTTCAAGATCTAAATTCTTTCAAAAGGTTCGAGAGATTTTACAAGATATAAGGGAGTTTACCAATCTCAAATGATTTTAAAGAATATAGTTTATTTTTAAAAATTCCGAGGAATTTCGTGATATTTCAAAGAATTTTGTAAGATTATAGACAATTTTTAAGTGAATTAAAAATTTCAAAAGAATTGTAAATGTTTTCGTAAGATTTCAAAAGATTCAAAAAGTTTTTAGGAATTTTGACGGTATTTGCAAAATTCAACTTTTCTGGTTGAATATTCACTTGTTTTCTAAATAATTAGTATTTTTGTTTTGAAACAAATTTAAATAGTGTTATTGTACTCTTAGTCTTCTTTTTTGTTTGAAAAGTCTATATATTATTGCTTGAGAATTTATGACTTTGGGTTACAACTTCTACGATTTGGTTGAAAATTGAATTATTTTATTGAACATTCTACTATTTTGTTAAATATTTATCTTTTTTGGTTTGGAAATTCAACTATTTGGTTAAAAAATCAACTATTTTGTTGAAAATTCGTCTCTTTGGTTTCAAAGGTAACTGTTTTTTAAATCATTCAACTTTTTAGCTTTAGAAGTTTATTTTTTTGTTCAAAATTAATTTCTTTGGATAGAAAATTTTTGTTTGTTGCAAATTCGATTTTTTTTTGGTTGAAAAGTAATTTCTTAATTGAAAATTCGTCTTTTTTGTTGAATTCAACTGCTTTTGATCTGAAATTAAAATCTTTTTTGGTTGAAATATCAACTATTATATTTTTCTTTAAGAAATTTATATATTTTTTTTTTGAAAATTCAATTAATTCGTTGGAAGTTGAACTAGTTTGTTAAAATACCACTTTTTTCTTGATTTAAATTTCATCCTTTTCAGTTAAAACTGATATTTTTTGGTTGAAAATTCAATTATTTTGCAAAAATCGCAATATCATACTGTATCCCTTATTTAAGATCATTTGGGCTGTGATTGATTCAATCGAAAAATTCCGCTGCTACAATGAGAAAAAAGATTTATAAGAAGTTTGATGACTGAAAAATTCGGAAAATAAAACTCCCGACACTGTAAAATTCCCGAAAAAGAAAATATTCGAAATATAAAATTGTCGACAGTTTATCAAATTAACGAATTTGAATTTGAACAATCAGAAAAATGTTGTTTTTTAGATAAATCACATTTATTCGTAAAAAAATACAATAATGAAATATTTTTGATAAAAAAATTTTTTTAGATGTTTAATGTATTTTCTTAAATTATTTTTTGAATTTGAAATATCAATAATTGAAAAAGAAAGTCATTTTGTGCTGCGGAAGAACAATATAAGAACAAGATTTTTATTACAAGAGCAATAATTTAAAAAACTACTATGCATATTTAAGAAAAGAGCTTGCATTGAGACATTTTTTCAATTGTTATTTTAATTGAATTTTTTCGATAGAATGGCGATTTTCGATCTACATAGTCTAAACCAGATTGATTTTAATTTGTAGTTGTGAATAAATTCCTTTCTAGCTCCGCTGTGATTCGAACCCAAGCCTCACGGATTGCCGGTCTGATGCTCTTGCCCACTACCACTTACCCGTAGCTTAGTCACTTAGTGGGCTTAGACTCGGGTTCGAATCCCAGCGGAGCTGGAAAAGAAATTTCTCACAGCTAAAAATTAAAATCATTTTGGTTTAGACTATACAGATCAAAAACCATCTTTCCATCGACATAAAAAACAATTATACTACGCTTGTCAACAAAAAACATAACATCAAAGTTCGATTTTATTTTTAATTCAAACAATTATTAAAAAAATGTACATTGAACATTAAAAAAATAGTTCCTTTCATACGAATATTTCATTACTGTATTATCAATAGATAAATAATATTGTTTAAAAAATAATGTTGTTTTTTTCAATTCGGGAATTTTTTAGTGTCGGGAATTTGACAGTGTGGGATGTTTTATAATTCGGTAATTTTTATTATTATTTCTATGCGAATTTTATTATTCGGAAATGTTTAAATTCGTTAATACTATAAACTGTTCAAAATTTTTATTTTTGGACAAAGTTATAATTTCAGGAATTTAATTTCACAGGATTTTTCAGTCGTCGCATTCAAGTAATTTTTCTTCTTATACAAAACCAAACAATAGAGTTACATGAAAATAACAATGAGTAATGACAAAGTGACTCTTTCGGTGAAATAGAAGAGAAGGGAAGGTAGTGAAAGGCCATTTGAATAAAACGGCAATAATTTTCCCAGCGAACGGTTATCCCGTCTTCTGTGATTCTTTCCCCGAGGTTCTTCATCCATAAATTTGCAAATTGGCAGTCGTTCAACCGAGCGCCCGGGACCGCGAACGGTGTACTCGTGCGCGCGAATTCCGCTGGCACGTTTCCGACGCGGATGTCTGTTTTTCGCGGAGAGACACACGACATCCGCGATACGTTAGGGTAGGAAGAAGAAAGTGGAGATGTCCACGATGGCGATTCTCCTCGGTTCAAGATTAATTAATGCAAACATTCCTAAAATAGATTCACACCGCGACGAATTATGGTCTTGCTTGCTTTCTCTGAAAGGAGAATTATTTTCAACGGTTTTACTCTTTCCCCTACTCCCCCTTTCCCCCCTGTTTGAATTTATTATTATTATTATTATACCATTAAGCCTTTCGGGGTAGGCGTGACTTGCTCGGTTGGAAAAACTAGTGAATAGGAATCTAGGTATAAAGTAGAACGGTATATGGATATAAGGTATATAGGTATATAGGTGTTAGGTATAGATGTTTTAGATTGATCTGGAATTCTCGTCTTATTTATTTAAATGACACGTTCATTCCGCAACACTGCTCCGACCCAGGTTGCTGATCAATCTCTCTAGATTTCTCTTTTTTTCCCCTCCTTTATTCAAGAAACTTCCCTCTTTTCATGAAACTTCCCTCTTTTCAAGAAACTTACCCTTTTTCACCATTTCCCGCTTAAACGTTAACTGAATTAATGAAATCCAACAAGAAAATTCAACTATTTTTCATTGAAAGTTCATTCCTTTTTGGTTTAAATGTCTACTATTATAGATTTTTGGTTCAGAATTTCTCTATTTTGGTTTAAAATTGTACTAATTTGTAGAAAATTTATATATTTGGTTAAAAATACATTTTTTTGTTCTAAAATTCAACTGTGTTGTTGAACATTCGACTATTTAAATAGAAAATTCGTCTGTTTGAACGGAAAATTCATTGGTCGAATATTGAACTGTTTTCTTGAATCTTCTACTTTTTGGATAGAAAATGTTGTCTTTTTGAATTGAAAATTCATTTTTTTGTACAAATGTCAGCTTTTTAATTGAAAAATTCAACTGTTTTGTTAAACATTCAATTTTTTTGATAGAAAATTTGTCCTTTTTGATTGAAAATTTATTTTTTGGTAGAAAAGTCATCCGTTTGGTCCAAATTTCAACTGTTTTGTTAAACATATGATTTTTTGGTCGGCAAATTCGTCCTTTTGGATAAAAAAGTAATTTTTGAGTTGAAAATTCAGTTCTTTAGTTGAAAATGAAGCTTGTTGTTGAAAATTCAACTCTCTTGTTAATAAGTCATCTTTATGGTCCAAAATTTAACTATTTTGTTGTTAAAATTTTGATTTTTTGGATACAAAATTCGCTCTTTTGAATTGAAAATTCATCTTTTGGTAAACAAGTCATCCGTTTTGATTAAAAGTTCATTCTTTTTAGAAAGATTCTAAACGAACCGAAAAAATCTGGCTATTCTTACCAAAATTTCGGTACAAATAGCCCCTTTTCCACCGCTATTTGAACCGAAAAAAATCCCACTTTTTGCACCGAAATTTCGCTACCGGTAGCCATGGCCTTATTTTTAATTGAAAATTCTACCATCATATTTCTAGCTTAGAATCCATCTCTTCTAGTAGAACATTTAATCATTTTGTAAAAAAAAATAATTATTTTGTTAAAAAGTGACATTTTTTGGTTGAATATTAAATTACATAGTAGTTTAAAGTTGAACTGCTTTGTGCAAAATAATTTTTTGTTTTTGATGATTCATCTGTTTAATTGAAAATTCAACTATTTTGTGGAAAATGCAATTATTTTGTTCCAAATTCGTCTTTTGGGATTGTGAAATCAACAATTTGGTCGACATTTTTTTCTTCTTGGCTAAATTAATTTTTTGGTTGAGGATTCATCTCTTCGGATGAAAATTAACTTTTTTGTTGAAAATTCGTCTTTTCGGGTTGTCAATTCAACGATTTGGTTGATATTTTTTTCCTTGACTGGAAAATCTTTCTTGGTCGAAAACTCATATATTTTGTCGAAGAATTCGTCTTTTTGGTTTGCAGTTCCGTCTCGTTTGGTAAAAATTACATCATTTTTTTATATTAAAAGTGCTTCTCTTTGGTTGCTAATTCATCTGTTTTTGGTTGAGGATTCAACTATTATGTTCAAATTCGTTTCTTTCGATTAAAAATTAATTTTTTAAATGAAAATGTAACTATACAATTTTTGAAAATTGTTTGTAGTTCGAAATAGTATTATTTGCTTGAAAATGCATCTTTTGCTTGAAAATTCAACAATTTTGTTTGAATTTGCTTCTTCCTTGACTGAAAAACCTTTCTTGGTTGAAAATTCAACTCTTTTGTAAATATTTTTTGTTTGTTTGAATATTCAACTTTGTAGGTGGAAAATTCAACTATTGGGTTAAAATTTAACTTTTTTGTTAAAAATTCGTCATTTTGGTTTGAAAATTGATCTCTTTTAGTAGAAAATTAACTTCTTTCCCTATTATTCCCCTATTTTCGTGAAAGGTCGCCCTATTCCCCCTGACTAGAGAGAATTTGGAGCTATAAAATCTTCAAGTCTTCAAGTCTGAGACTCTATAACTGTATCTTTTTAACATATGTTTTTACTCGTAATCAATTTTTCATCTTGCATGATCAATATGCAACTTGTGACGCTTTCGACTCCATAAACGAGATCTCCAACACTGCATTGAAAATAAATAAAAAAGCGAGTTGTCAAAACTCTTGAGCGGTAAAAGAATGTTGGATTACGTTATTGGCAATCGATGGAAATACATATAAGGGTGCATGATGTGACGCATCGTTGACCGTGGCAGGACGACTTTTTCTGGAACTTTCCACACACAACTTCATTTTCCATCAAGTTGCCTTTCATTTCTGTAACTCAGAGACGATATCTCGTGTCTTGCACTCGCAGCAAAAACTGGGAATAAGAAATGTTGCATGTGATGTGCGAAGTAGGGTAACCGTGAGCAGGGTAACTGTGACTGGGGTAAACTCTCCGTGGTGAATCGCAAATATCTCTGGCGCAGTCCGCTAGAGGCAGCACGTTAAAAGCCTGTAACCACGGAAAGTTTACTTTAGTTGGGAGTAATCAGCTGACTATTATCCACCTTGAACGATTACCTCAACACTTTGTACCCCCAGTTTTTTCTGTGCTGAACACAAACGAGTTCAAGATGAACAAAATAAAAATTTACATATTTATCCAGATTTTTATATTACTCCTAGCCTGACCAATTATTGAGTAAGTTCGTTTTTTTTCTCTGTGGAGGTGGAATGTCACACGGTGCATTTTGAGAGTGAACCGAGGTCGTGGACAGTTGCTTCTTTGCCCTGTCGCATTCGGTGCCTTGCTCTATTTTCTAGTCGCGAGGCTAATTCGGAACCTCACAAATGCCTTTTCGTTCGTCTTATCTTTGGTTCAAGTCAACCTTCCTTTGTTCTAAAGAATTTCGATTCAAATTTAATCTATTTTCATTTTTTCAAGTTCAATTATAGGTTTTGTGATTATTATTGAAATAATGTATTTTTTTAGGTTGCTAGGCGTGACACCTCCCCCCATACTTTTTCAAGCTGAATAGAAAGGTTTCAAAATAATCTGATCAGGGAATTTTCTTCGTCAGGGAAAGTCAGGGATTATGAAAAAATTGTCAAAAGTTAGGAAATTTCTGTAAGAGCACTGTAAGTAACTGCAAAGAATAATCAGGGCTACCACAGTCACTTTTAGTCACTTTTTATTTAAAAAGATCACTTTAGTAATTTATTTATGTAATTTAACTTAACCCATGGGTTAATCGCTGTCGAATTCAGGTCTATACCTATTTTTGAATTTTCTTGAATTCTTTTGAAATATTTTAGAGTGTTTTTTAAAGGTTCCTATGATTTTTAACAGATTTCAATGATTTGAAGGGATTTTTAATCATTCTTAACATTTTAGAGTATTTTAAAAAATTCCAAGTAACTTTCAAAAGTTTTAAAAAGTTTCAAGAGGTTTCAAACGATTTCAAAGGATTTGAACTATTTTAGGGTATTTTAAAAGATTGCAAGGATTTTTAATAGATATCAATAGTTTGAAGGGATTCCAAAAATTTGAAGGATTTAAGGGTATTTTTTAAAAATTCCAAGGAATTTTCAAGAGCTTTAAAATGTTGCAATGGGTTTCAAATATTTCAGGTTTTAAAAGATTCCAAGGCATTTTCAAGAGATTAACATTTTTTCAAGGCATTTCCAAGGATTTGAATGATTTTGAGGGATTTAAAGAAATTTTTCTAGGGTTCTGAGGAATATACTATAATAATAAATAATCATTTGTCCCAGATTTCAGAAAATATGGTAAGATTTGATGTACTTTTACGGGATTTTATAAGATTTTAATGGATTTAAAATAATTTATTCACAAGAATTGAGGGATTTCCTAGGGTTTCAAAGATTTTCGAATGTTTCCAGGTATTTCTAAAGCTTTTTAAGAATTTTGAAGGTTTCAGGATATTTTAAAATATCTCAAGGAATTTCTGAGGATTTGAATGATTTTAAGGGATTTAAACAAATTATCCCAGTTTTCTAAAGAATGTACTAGAATTTTGGAAGATACGAAACGATTGTATAAGATCTATAAGGTTTTATGATATTTTAAACGATTCTAAGGGATTTCGTAATATTTCTGATGATTTCAATGAATTTAAGGAATTTCAAAATCTTTCAAGGAAGAATTTTAAAGATTTTGGATTTTCAAATATTTCAACGTATTAACAAGGATTTAAAAGAATTTTAAGGGTTTAACGGGAATTTTAAATTGATTTCAATAATTTCAAGGGATTTTAAAGGTTTGTAAGGATTTGAGGGTATTTTTTGAAATTTTCAAGGTATTTTTAAGAGCTTTACAAAATTTTAAGGAATTTTAACAATTTGACAGGATTTGCAATATATCGGGGTATTTCTAGCAGATTTCAATAATTTGAAGTGATCCCAAAGGATTTCAAAAATTTGAGGGAATTGAAAGATATTCCAGTAAATTTTTGATTGAATTCAATCATCTGAAGGAATTTCAAAGGATTTCTAATATGAGGTTCTAAAATATTTAAAAAGATTCCAAGGGATTTTTTAAGATTTCCGAAGATTTCAATGGTTTTATGGGATTTTAAAAGCTCTCAAGAAATTTTAATAAATTTTCAAAAATTTCAGGAAATGTAATCAGATTTAATAGAATTTCTCGTGATCTTATAATATTTTAATGAATTTCAAAGAATTTATTCACAAAAAGTGAGGGAATTTCTTAGAGTTCTTCTAAATTCACTCAATTCTACTCTATTTAATGGATTACAATTTTTTCCCAGTTTTTGTTCAATTCACTCTGAAATTTTCTCAACTCACTTTGAATTCCTATTCACTTTATCAAATTCTTTTTAATTTCCCTTAATTTTTCAAAACTCATTTCAAATTTACTGAATTCGATTAATTTTTTGGGTTAGAAATTAAATAAAAATTTATAGATTTATGTTTAGAATGGTTTTATTCAATTTATAAAATATGCTTTATTGAAAATGTTACAAGATTAGAATTTTGGAAAATTATTAATGATTAATTTTGAAAAATTAGTCAGGGAGAAATATCAGGGAATTTTGAAAATTATCTTTTGCGGCCACCCTCCTTGATTCTTTCTTTTTTACTTTTAATCTGTGAAATGAATTTTCTTGGTTCGGAGAAGCTTTTTTTTTCTTTTCTTTTAAGAGTCAAGAATCTTATCGCTTTGGGCCTTTTGGGCAATAATTGAGTGTGTACGAACTTTAATCACTCGTACGCGATGGTACGTCGATTTCCGCACTCGGGGATTCCCCCGAGGTCATGCACGAACCACGTATGCGATCTACTGCATTACAGGTATTACTGAGAAATTAATTAGCCGCCAATTTCCAACACGCTTCCTCGTATTTTTTTTTATATGAATTGTTTGAAATTTTGCTGCGATTTTTCTCTGAAAAGGTCATAAATAAATGGATTAAAGCAGGGTGTCTAGCATTTATTTAAAAAAAAAATGCAGGACATTTCCAGGCTTTCCAGGATAAATAAAATTCCTGATACCTTTTTTTTGCAGTGAAAAAATATTTTTGACGAAACATAGTAAAAATTGTAGATCTAGTCCTAGTGAAAATAGCTAGGCAACAGGTCATCGCAGGTATATCAATGCACTTTTGACAGGCACTGACTTCTCGAGGACCTTCTAGAAAGTTCTGGGTTTGTCGTGTACCTGATTTCCTAATTTCGTCTTCGTTGAACCTTCCTGAACGATTTCCTGAAGCTAGAACGCAATAGAAAATATAAAAAAAAGGAATTTAATATTTGGTAACTGTTGTATTTTTGGATAAAAATTGATTTTTTCTCGTTGAAAATTCAAACCTAGGGTAGAAAATTCATGTATTTTGTTGAAAATTTGTCCGTTTTGTTCGAAAATAAAACCTTTTTGTTTAAAAGTGCAACTGTTTGAAAAATAATCTGTTTCGGCTAAGGATTCAACTATTTTCTTGAAAATTCGACTTTTTTGTTAGAATTGAACATTTTTTTAAATTTTTAAATAGAATTCTTTTTGCTTAGGCAATGTCGACTATTTCATTTGTCATTGTGAATTCATCTTTTTGGATTGAAAATTCAACTGTTTTGTAGAACACAAGTAGTTTTTACTTCAAAATTCAACAATATTGCGTAGAAAATTAAACTATTTGATTGAAAATGAAACCTTTCGTACAAAATTTGTTTTTTGGTTACAAAATTTAATATTTGGTCGAAAATTCATCTATTTCGTTGAAAATTAATCTTGTTTGGTTGAAGACTAATCTTCTTGGTTATAAGTTCATCTTTTTGATTGAAAATTGAATGCTTGGTTAAATATTCATTTTTTTTCAATTGAACTATTGTTGATAATTGATTTTTTTCAAAAGAATAAACTCTTTGATTGAAAATTAACTATTTTGCTTCAATTCATTGGGGGCGGGGGGGGGGGGGGTGATTTTCTTATCTGAAAATTTAACTATTCCATTTTTGGTAAAAAATGTATCCTTCATGCACGGGCTGTTTTGAGAGCATTTTCGGCTCTAAAGTAATGAGATTCAAACATTGTTAATTGTTATTGTTTGATTACCATCGTCCACTTTTTTTGTGGGGTTCAAATCAAACAAATATTTGCATAAACTTTAAACTATAAATTTGTTAAAAATATTTAATTCTAGCAAATCCTTTATTTAAATCAAACAAATCGTTTTGAACAAATTATTTGTTTGATTCAATAAGGAAAATATTTTTCATTTGTTGACATTAAATAATTTTTTTAAATTCAAACGAAACATTTGTTTCTTTCAATCGTATATCAAAGAAATTTTTTTGTTTCAATCAAACAAACATTTTTCTTAATATAATCTTTTGATATGACTTGCAGCATTTCTCACCTCGTTTCATTTATTTCGAAATTTTTTTCTTTTTAATGCGCGATCATTATTCCTTTCGATATGCTAATGCTCATTGAACTCTAATCATCCGTAATTTATGGACTTGATATATTCAAGCCTCTCGTGATCATTATACCATAATCCGTATAGATGATTATCCATATGGATTCATGCTGCCATGTCACCTCGTCTAAGGTCTAAGATAAGTAATGCTTCACTTATCGGTGTTAACGGACCAAGGATTGTGGCCTAAATTGCATTTCCAATTACAGGACTCGCATTATGCCACTTTTTCGACTTTTTGCGATTTTTTAAAGAAAAATCCGAATAATTAACTTTTAGGACGACTGAAAAATTTCGAAAAATAAAATTCTTGACACTAAAAAACTTTCCAAAAAAGAAAATTCCCAACATTATAAAATTGCCAAAATATAAAAATTCCGAATTGGGAAATTCCCGAATATTTTGACAATTTTACAATTTCGGGAATTTTATATTTCGAATCTTTTCTTTTTCGAGAATTTTTTAGTGTCCCGGACTTTTTCCATTTTTCTCAGAAGTTAAAATTATAATTCAAAACTAGAAAACAATTGTTCCATTTTAATTGAGTAGATTAAAAATGGAATAATTTGCCATTAAAGCTTTGTACTTATAAAATTCTTGATTAATGCAATTTTGGGAATTGAACAATTTCTAATTTAGTGAAACCGTACCATACTGAATTAATAGAACACAATAAGAAAATGCAACTATTTTTTTGGTTGAAAGATCCTTCTTTTTGGTTAAAAGATCCTTCTTTTTGGTTAAAAATTCTACTATTTCGTTGAAAATGTAATTGTTTTCTTGAAAATTCAACTATTTTGTCAAAAAGTAATCTTTCTTCCGAAAATCTTGATGTATTGTTGCAAATTCGCCTTTTTGATAGAGAATTCATAGTTTTAGATTGAAAAATCCACCTTAATGGTAATTAAAGTCATATTTAATTTGTTGAAAATTCAACTGTCTTCTAAAAAAATGTATTTTCGCTTGAAAATTCAAGTATTTGATTGAGAATTAATTTGCTTGTAATTTCAACAATTTTGTTAGAAAATAATCTTTCTGGGTGAAAAATTATTTATTTTTTGAAAATGCAAGTTTTTAGGCTGTGAAAATTCAACTGTATTTGAAAACACTTCAATCTATTTAATTAAAAATTCATGTTTCTTGATTGAAAATGATCTATTTATTAAAATTTTAACTTTCCAGGCTGTTAATTCAACTGTTTTTTTTAAACTGAATTTTTGGCTTGAAAATTCAACTATTTTGTTCAAAAGTCTTCTTTTTTGGTTGAAAATGCACTTTTTTGTTGAAAATTCAATTGTCTTTTAAAAAATTCGTCTATTGTGCTTGAAAATTTAACTTTTTTTTTTAAGTGTAGTCTTTTTTGTTTGATAATAATTCGACCATTTGGTTGAAAATTCAACTATTTTGCTAAAAGTTTGTCGACTCTTTTCGAAATTCAGTGCGACTTTCTTTGCAACTAATGCGACTTTTTAAGCCTTCTATTCTAGTCGATCCGACCCCTGCAATTGTAATTTGGTTTTTATTTTCTCTTTTATTTATGTCTCAGTTCTGAGAAAGTTTCATAGAAAAAAACGGTACTTTTTTATTAAAACGTAGAGGATAATAATGAAATGCAATTTCAATTGAAATTATATAGCAATAGGTAGAATTTATTAGCAACGAGATAATTATCCGGATACCGGGGTTGAAGGTTTTCCGTATAGTAGATGGTATTTATTTCTTCAGAAATAATTTGCTGTAGTTTTTATATATTAATTGCAGAAAATATTTATCTTTGTTTAGATTACGCAGTTTTTTTATAATTATAGCCTTTCATAAACTTTTGGCTTTTCTCTATTTTAATATAATTATAATGTAATGTATTAATGAATGCTTAATGATTCAAATTGAGTGTTTTTTATTGTATTTTCTGAAATGTTTTTTTTTATGATAAGTATTTTGGTAATTATAGCAGTGTATCAGGGTAGGTCAAGGAAAACTTGGAAATCAGGGAATTCAGGGGATTTTATTGGTCGAGGAAAAATCAGAGAAATATGTTTTAGTAGAAATCGGATCTATTTTTGATAAAAATGCAACTGTGCTTGGTTAAAAGTTAATCTTCTTTGATTGAAGATTCAACTATTTTGTTAAAAATGATTGGAAAATGATCTTTTTTAGTTAAAATTTCGTCTCTCTTGGTAGAAAATTTGATTTTAAAATATCCTCGTCTTTAGTTAAAATGCAACTGTTTGGTTGAAAATTAACTTTGTTGTTGAATATTCATATTTTCGGGTTGGAAATTAAACTTCTTTCCAGAAAAATCGTCTTTTGGCTTGAAAATTCAACAATTCGGATAGGTAAAAAATCTTTATTTGTTAAAAATTCGTAATTTTGGTTGGAAAATTCATCTCTTTAGTTGAAGATTTGATTATTTTGTTAGAGATTCGTCTTTTTGTTTGTTTGAAATTTAATTGTTTTTACTAAAAATTTAAACTTTTTGTTTTTGAAATTTATCTTTTTTATTTGAAAATTCGCCTTTCTGGTTTTAAAATTCGTCTCTTTTGGTAAAAATTTCATATTTTTTGGTTAAAATGTCCACTATTACATTTTTTTATAAAAAGTCAACTATTTGTTTGAAAATTCTACTGTTTTGTTGATTTTTTTTTTATATCAACTATTACATTTTTCTTAGAGAATTCATCTTATTCGTGGAAAATGTAACTTTTTCTTTTGAAAATTCAAAAGGCTTCTAAAAAATTGGTCTTTTCGGCATGATTAAGAATTCGATCATTTGATTAAAATTGGATATTTTTTGGTTGGAAATTCAACTATTTGTTTAAATCTTAAATTATTTGGTTGAAAATGTAAATGTCTTTTGTTGAAATTTAATTTTTTTTTCATTACAAAATTCTGTTATTTAGTTTAAAATTCATCTTTTTATGTAGCAAATTCAAGTATTTAGTTAAGCATTCAACTATTTTGTTGAAAATTCAATGATTTTGTTTTTGTTTATCGTTGCTCTTGTTCTTATTCTGACTTCTGACATTGCGTATTGCGTATAACGCTGTTGCATTACATATGCTGGTGTGTAAGTACCTGTAAAACGCCCACACCTGCTGAAGCAAAGAAGACGGCCTTCTCCCCGACCTTTTCGGGTCAGGATTCTTATGAATGACTTGATTTTCTCTGAGTGAAAGTGAAGATAAAAGTGTCGAAAATGCTCTTTAAGAAAGTAATTTCTGTTTTACTGACCCATTTTTCTTTTATATTGAAATACAGTTCTTAAGATTTCTTTTCAAGAGAGTAAATCACTTTTTTATTATGGATGTTATAATTTTACAAACAAATTATATGATTAATAATAATGAGGGAGGTCTTAGGTCAGGGAAACCTGATAATCAGAGAAAAGTGAGGGCATTTTATATTTATTCTATATATTTTTTGTTTTGAAAAAAAATAATGCAAAAACCAGGGAATTTTCTATACGAGACACTTTAAATAACTGTCAAAGATAATAAATTTGAAATTGTAAAGTTTAATTTTAAATTGTTTTATTTCGTTCATAAAAGATTATATGTTAAAAATTTCACATGATTAAAGTTCTGTTTCTTTAAACATTAATGGTCAGGGAAAAGTTAGGAAATTTATTTGTCTTGTCATTCCTATTTCTTTTTTTTTTCAATTGCTTTTTCCTGAAGCTTATATTTTGCGAAAAAGTTAATCGGTTTTTGTTGACAATTTATATTTTCGGTTGAAAATTCTGCTGCTTTTGTATAAAATTACCTTTTTTGTTAAAAAGAATATTTTGTCCTAGAAAATTCAACTGAAATCTTTTTTGGTTAAACATTCAACTATTTTTTTGAAATTTTGTCTTTTCGGATTTTTATTTCAAATTAAAATATTTTTTTGTTAAAATATCTATTCTACTGTCACATTCGTTAAGAATTATCTTGTTTTCTTATTGAAAATTCAATTACTTGCTTGAAGGTTTAACCACTTTGTTAACAAATCATTTTTGTTGAAAATTGATCTCTTTTCTTAAATATTCGTTTTTTGTTTGTTTGAAAATTAATTTTTTTAACTGTCAATTTAATTATTCCAGTATAAAAATCATTATTTTGGTTGAAAACTCATTGGTTTCATTCGAAAGTTCATCTTTTAGGTAACTTTTTCATTTCTGGTTTAAAATTGATCTTTTTTAGCTGAAAAATCGTCTTTTTTGGTAGCAAACTAATCTTCTTAGTTAAAATGTCCTCTTTTTTGGTTTAAAGTGCAACTTTTTGGTTGAAAATGAAGCTTTTCTTTAAAAATTCATATTTCTGGTTGAAAATTCAACTGTTTTATAGAAAATTCGTCTTTTGGTTGAAAATTTGTCTATTTTAGTTAAAAGTTGAACTGCGCTTTGTTAAACATTAATTTTTTTGGTTGCAGATTCATCATTTTAGTTAAAGATTGATCTCTTTGGTTGAAATGTTTACTATTTTGTTTAAAATCCATTTTTTTTAAATGCATTTTTTGTGGATAATTTCACTTTATCATGTTTGGCTGAATATTGATCTTTTTTATGTAAACATTCAACCAGTCATTGGAAATTTCTTTTAGTTGGTTGAAAATACATATTTTTTGGTAGAAAACTAATCTTGGTTAAAAATTCGTCTTTTTTGGTTGAGAATTCATCTTTGTAGGTTGAAAATTCAATTGCTTGATTAAAATTCTACTATGTGGTTGGAAATTTAATTATTTGTTTAAAAATTCAAAACCTTCGTTAAAATTTTAACGATATAATTTAAAACACTATTTTAAATCATAAATGTTTCAGTGTTTATAAAAACAACAGATCATATCAACTGGTTACTAACATAAATATATTCGTTAAAGGAAGTTTACTATCTGCTTTACAAAAAAAGCAAAGTTATTTTATGTTTTATTCATTGGAGAGAAACAAATACAAGTTATTGTGTAATAAATCATCTTTTCTATTTGTCCCGTTTTCTGGGTTGACAATAAAAATATCAATTTTTGCAGAATATTTATATTTTTCTGGAATGGGTATAATAGTGTTACGTCGTGCGTAATTTTATAAGCCTTACATCACTGATATTCATTATTTATACGTAATAAAAGTAAGGTGTTGAATTGTTCAATAAAAATGCAAGAGATACATTTCCAATGCATGATGATTACATATTCAATCACTTCCTTACAAAGTCATGGGAGTTTGAAAACGAGGGATATTGACGCTTGTAAAGCAGATGATTCAGAATAGTTAAGTCAATGCGATTTTAGCTTTTTTACTTTTTGTCTAAAATGGGAAAGAGTCTGTAGTTTATTTTTCTCGTGAAAAATTCGAATGACACATTGATATTTTTACCGAAAAATATTCATTTCTTCGCTCTATTTCATATTATTTTATTATTAACTTTCAATTTGTTTAATTTTACACATTCTCAAGGTTTGGATTAAAAAATTGTCTGAAAGCATAACAAAATTAAATCTAATATAAATAAAATATATTAATCAATCATCAAGAAGCAGATGGATGTACAATTTTAATCGGTAGTGTATGTTAAATTTCAACCAATAAAGAAAAGTTTAATCGAGTCACCTGAACCTCGGAAACCTCAAGTAAATAAACTCTTTATCTGTTTTTTTATCTAAACCCTTTGTATGTACAATCTATGTTGAAAATCCTAAACCAACATATGAGAATAAATGACTCTAAACTAAGAATACCTTTTGTACATCCGAACAGTACCTATATAAACTTAAAAATCTGATAAATTGAAAGGAAACTTGACTTAAGTCGACTGATCTCCAAATAAGTCTCAAAAATCACACTACAATCTCGAAAGTTAAAAACACTGACGGATGAGTCAAAAATAGTATTTACTTCAGTCTTTCTGGGTGATTGGCAAAGTATTCGTTGAAGTGTGATTATCATTCCAGTATCAGCGGAAACCACTTACCTACCTCGTCTCTAGTCTCGATGCTGGTTAAGTCATCGCCTCATGACGTTAAATCAGATCGTAAACCAGCTGAAAGGACAACTTATTAAAATTGTATCTCACCTAGCTCTTGCGGTATCGTGTGCCCAACTACCCACACTCTAGACCACGCGGTGCCAAGTCGATTGGCTAATTCGATTCCTGAACGATCAGGATTGGCGGAGTCTGGGGGCCCAGGGGAAGGCACCCACTCATCTCTCACCGATTACCATATGCGGATCCCGATCGCAACTCGGTTCTTTCCGGTCGTTCTGGGCCCTACAGCTCGAGACCAACTCAACTTTCAGTGTCGTGTCCACGCGCCTTCTGATCAGACAGTCATCACAGTCACTCGGATTGTCGGTCTTTCGGTCAGTTCCGTTTCCGGATTCTTCAATCTCTGCAATTTGTTTTGTCTGATCTATCTCTGTTCTCTTCTTTTTACTGCGCTTCATATTTCACCGAGGTTCTGGCTATCTTGTGCTATTTTCGATCTTTGACAGGTGCCTTTGGGTTGAACAATTTGACACGATAGGCTATAAAGTCCTTCAAGCCATCAATGAGTTCTGGGAAAGTAGTTTCTAAGCAAACTAGGATTTTTTCCATTTGAAAGTTATTTGTCGTCATTATTCAATTTGGGTGTGTTAGTTAGAATTCTCTGTGACTCTGTCATTACATTTCCGAGAACTATTTGCTCAATCGATACGAGAAAAAAACAATTTGCCTACGAAAGGGCACTCTTAACTAGATTCATGCTGAAAAGCCATTTAGCACCGTACTTGAACCTTGAATTTGCTTCTAACTCAAGTAGACTTCCAGTAACCAAAGTGCTAATTTTAGCAAGTAATAAGTATAATCTAATGAGATTTGATCATAAACCTGAAGCTCCTCCAAAATCTTCTCATCCATTTTAAATCACTGTCCCCGTTCTCTTGAATAAATAATACCTCCTTTTGAAGCCTTGAAAATAAGAATGCTGGCGGTCCCTTGCTTGAAAACAGTTATTCAAATCGACCCAAAACCCGTTTCAGAGGGATGAATGCCCCCCTGTCTGGCAGTCCCTAAAATTTTTTTAAAGTATCGATTCATCCTCTTGGTGAGGTCATCCAGCTTAAAACATTTCTCACGAATTAACACATTCATACTCAGGAACCAAACAGGACAAAAAGCTCGTGGTATCAAAGAATTTTAACTCGTTTAACCCATTATTTCCTTATCAAAACAGATTCACGAAAAGAAACCGTAACGGAAGGACGAGGGGATGACGCAGGAATCGATAAAGAAAGGGTCCACCAAGTGGGTCAGGAATTCAAAGTGCCATAGCAAGTTGAGGAAGCTGAGAGCGATTTAATACATTTATAGAGCATCCATTAATCCAGCTAACTGAGAGACTAATGCTCTAACATGCTTGTAACATAGGTACGAAAAGAAGAGAAAGAGAATTTATTGTATATAAATATATGAATATAATAACAATTTGATTATAGAATCAACTTCAAGAGTATCAATAGTATCGAATCAGTATCATCAAAAAACAGTATCAGCAATTATCAGTAACGTTATCAAATCATCAGTATCAAGTCATAAGTATCAATAATATCAAAATCAGTATCAGCAACCGAGGGACAACGAACGAAACGAACGAATCTAGATACTAGAAAAACAAAACCTTCCACCTGCAAAGGTGGGCCCTAAAGTGGAACTGGTGTCTTCGAAGTGTGTGCCTTATTTTGAAATCTACTACTCGTTTTAAAGACACTTCTCTGGAATTAGTAATTTGTGGCTAAAAACAGTGATACTGTGGAAAAGTGAAAAGTGTGAGATGAGCAACTAGTCGACTTTTTGGTGTCTCTTCGAGGTTAACGGAGCGAAATTAGCTCTGGAAAATGTCGACTCAGGCTTATTATAAAGAAAGGCTGGGGTTCGACCCAGCCGATACTGTGGCTGAACATCATCGAGAGCAGAGATCGCAGCATGGATACGAGGAGTCACTCTCCAAGTTTAAAGGTCAGAATGGAAGTCCTTTTTTGGGAAATTGGTCCTTCGTGACTAGCGGGACCGGAAATGGAGATGCAATTGAGGAAGAACTTCGTCCAGGCAGCTCTCAGGCTTGCTGGGGTTGCTGGGCCAAGTTCATTGAAGCTCATGGTAAGTGACACACTTTTGTGCCGATTTTTGTGTGCTGTTGCAAAAAGCTCTTACGATTTCCCCTGTTTTTATTTTATCTAAATTCATTAAATATTAAATTAAAGGATGAACAGTTGCTTTTGTTATACAACTTATTTGTTAAAATATTGCTAAGGAGGCTTAATGTGAATAATTATTAATTCAAATTCAAATTTCGCGCCATAATGACGTCAAAATTCAGCATTTTTGTATGACTTTATGGCTTGTCGGTAAAATCGATTCTTACCAGAGTGAAAATTCCGTTGTTATGATTTTGGTTTGAGTATGAAAGTTATTTTTTAAATTGTATATCACTGTGTTGGTCTACGACTACTAAATTTGTCGAAAGATAATATAATGGCAAAAATTTGAGGTTTTAGTACCTGAATACACAGGGCATTCTAACCTCGTATTGTATACATTATCATTTTTTCCTCGTTAAACTGAATAGTTGTAAATAGACGATAAAGTAATATATGAAATAAATAAAACCAACAAATAATTATTAAAAAGACAAAACTTAAATAAGGAATTAACTAAAAAGGTACAATTTAGACTAGTGTGTGTACCAGATTCGAAAATAATTTTGTTCCTTATAAAATCGAGCTATCTTTCGAGAGAATTTTTAACATTTTTTATTTAAGACAGATGTGCCGAAAAACAGATCGTGGGCATTTGTCCACAAAAAATTATTTTTAGCACTTTGTTTAGACTACCCTCTTACAGTCTTATACAGTCTTCATACGAATTAGTTCTACTCAAAAGCATTCTCATTCAGCAGAAAATTTTGGTCTACATTGAACAAAAATATCAGATATTTTTGTCTAGCAAAAATGTTGAAATAATCCATTTCTATAACTTAATTATTATTTCTTATTGAACCTAATGTTCGCCTTTAGGCTGTGAAGTCTTCTTAGATGATTACCAACATAAATCAAATATCTCACTATCTAATCAGTAGTTTCATAATAATATTCAATTTGACCTATTGCCTTAATTGATTAGCATTCTTGACAACTATTTTTCATCATTTTAGATACTTAGAAACATCTTCATTCCATATTTAGATTTTCTAGATTCAAATAGACTTTTAGTGTGCTTTGCTTATCATTGTCTAGTTTTGAATTTATTACGCCATTTAAAACAAAACAAAAGATTTACACCTTTTTTTTTTTTACTTTCACTATGAATAACTATTCTGTTCATAAAGAGATCTTGAAATATCAACAAGTACAATTTATGTCAATCATTTATCACAAAAGCAACCAGATTAAACCAGATTCCTTCTGTTTTTTAATCAGTGTTTTGATACCCGATTTTGTAAGTCTTGATTTCCATAAACATGATTTTGAGTTTGGTCCTGGCATGGTGTGGTGTTATTTTGAAAAAAAAAAAAAAAGAAATCCTCTCATAAGACGAGTGAAAATAGTGGCATCTCCATTGACTGGCTTGGAAAGAAATACAGGACCTAATGGTTGTGTTGCTGCTAATTGGTGGGAGACAACAAGGGGTTGTTTAATTGGCAAGAAATATTAGCTGCTGGTTAAATAATTTCCTGCTTTTTAGATTTTAATCAAGTACGTCCTTTACGTCTTCTCAAAGGTATCTGTTTCTCATTATTTTTTTTCTTGGGGCAGTATATAATGATAATTCGCGAAACAAACTTGAAATGAAATGAATTGGTATTTTACAAATTCAGAGGCTGTCAGCAGTCAGAACATTTCTCATGGTTATCAGTCAATTGACGTCTGCATAATGAACTTAGAAATTACTGCTTTGCATCTCATAAATTCTCAGTAAGTGATTAAAATTTACGTACATGAGAGAAGTTTAGTAAATTGGTTTAGGATTTATTGGTAGCTTTTTCATTTTTCGACATGTTCAATTCAGTTGAAGATCTATTTCAATCATAAGATTCGACTAAATTAAAGTTTTTTTTTTAATTTGGTATTGTTTTTAATTGCAAATAAGATACCGTGAGAAGTTTCGCGACTCGATTTTTTTGGCAGTGACGCAACTTCAAGCCCTTTAACGATACAATTAAAAGGAATTGAGCAATTGCTCAGATCGTGGCACAGTTGCTTCGATTGGACTGATTACTAATTACTTTGGAGAGTCATTCAAGTCATTCACTCCAATCAAAAGTCGTTTTCTACTTTTTCTTTTTATTCGGAAATTGTACTATTTTATTTTTCATTGAACAATTAGAGTAAAAATACAAAGAAGAAAATAATTTTAATTGAGAAGGAAATTTCATTTAGCTTGCAAAAACCTTGCCGGTACCAAATCTCACAGTTTGGATTTTTGAGTGATGAGAGCCAGTTTTTGCCAGCATGCAAATTTCAATGCATTAGTGTGTCACTTAATCAATAGTGAGGCCTTATTGCAATTCTGGTTTATTAATTAACCTAGAATAATAATATTAATTAATCAACACTTAACATTAACATGTTACTAACCATTCTTTTTTCAGCTGGTGCTGAAAAATTACGAAGTTATTAACAGTACTTCAAGAAAGTCTTGGAGTCTAGTTTTAAGCTACCCGTCTCTAATGATTAATTTTCAGAAACATGAGAAATGATGAGTGTGTTAAAATTGCTGAAATTTATAAAATAAAAAAAATCGCTAAACAGGACTTGATTTGGGTGGAAATCGATCGAGACTATAACCGATATAACCGTAATTATTGTGCTTTGGTTTCAAAAAGAAATTTTTTCAATTTGAAAATTTCAAACATTGTTAAATTCTGAAAGTCTAAAAATGTAAAATTGCTTCATTTTTAATGTGCCTACCTTCAGATTTTCACGCTTTTATGAATTATTTATTTTTTAACATTATCCCATTCTAATAGTTTGTTAATAATTGTTAATAATTGTTAATAATTCTAATAGTTTGTTAATAATTTAAAAAAGGTGAAATTTTTAAACACTTTCTACTTGACATATTTTTAAAAATCTTCTGTTAATGTTGTTTGAATTCAATCGCCTAAAGTAATCATTTCTTTTTTATTTTTGTTTAAAAAAAATATAAAATAATTTTTCAATTTTAAAAGCTTCAAGAAAATTTAAAAATTTCGAAAGTTTCAATTTTGCAGTATTCTATTTTAAATATTTTGAGTTGAAAACTGTTATCTTTAAAGGATTTCATTTATCTTCATTTATAAAATCTTTTTTATTTGAAATATCGACTATTACTATTTTCTAAAAATTTATTTTTCGATTTGTTTGAAGATTCATAATGTTAGTTGAATTTCGTTAAAAAGTCCTCAAGAGACAAATTGTTCGTCAACAAAATTAAGAAGCTTGAAATTTGAAATTGTCGGCGGAAGAATAAAAATTAGGTCTATTGACTTGTGTGCAAAATAATGAGAATGTTAATAACTCCTACAAACATATCTTATTAATATAAAATTATTCAGATAGAGTCAGGATAATTGATTACTGGCAGGCGAGTTTAGTAGATAATCGTATAAAATGTTGTCAACTTACTTACAAATGCATTACAAAAACTGCATCAACTGATCCCAGTGACCGATTTCTAGGAAGCAAAAGTAGTTAACAGTAAACCGTATATGAAGTTGCCCATTTACTGATAAATTACTATGATTTTCCGTGAGCAAATTCGAGAAAGAAATATAATTAGATATTCAAAATGGTGAAATCCCTTCACGGGTTAGATGCATATTTCTAGAAACGTGCGCCATTGCACTCTTATTACCGCGACGAGGCCACGCACCTGTTCATATCTATGGTTTTGTATCCGCGACTATGAACATTACACTTTTTTTAACAGTGCAACTATTTTACAACTTTTTTTTTTAAATGTCACTATTTGCAACTATTTTTTTTTACTTTGTCTTCAAACCAAGGCGGCCACTGGTCCGGGAAACCGGGAAATGACAGTGAATTTATTTTTTAACCGGGAATTTTACAACATTTTTTAAGAAAAATGTATCCACTCACTTAAGATATCACATGATATAGTAGTTCAGATGTTATCTTTTTCAATAATGAAATTATTCAGTTTACAATGCGTTATTCTAAGCTCTTTGACTTTAAAAATTGTCCATTTTAGGTCTTCATTTTTAAGCGTTTATTTTCAATTTAAAGAATTTTCAAATGCAGTTTTGAAAACTTAAAGAATTAAAAATTGAAAGCAATTCAATTTGAAAATTTTTGATAAAAAGACGTTTTAAGGCGATCATCTGTAAATATAAATTAATTAATGATTTTTATAACAGAACTGTAGTTCGAGTGTCAAGAAGTGAAGAATGCATGATTTTACAAACTATTCTGAATCTGTTCAAAATTAAACAATTTACAGATTTTAATGTTGAAAATCGAACTGCTTCAATTCGAGATGTAATACTTAAAAAATTGCATGACACTATTTTCCTAATACTTTTCAAAATATATGCTACTATCTATTTTGAATTCCTCAAATGAGTCCGAGGCCTGGCATTAGAAAAATTAATTTCAATTGACGTCATATGTGACATAGATCTGTAGATTTACACTTTCGGGGATAGGTTATACGTATGTTTTATAATGTGATGATTTGTATGTATATTGGTACTAAAACCCAGTAGCTGCGGTTGGCCACTGTGCAATGAGAAGGCAATGGAGCGCGAAAAGAGCGCCTTATAGTGCACGTCCTTTTCAATTATGGTTGTGCACTTTGCACGACATCTACGCCAATGTCGGTAGCTAGCTAAGAGAGAAGAATAAACATCGGGAATCTTGTCTCTTTACTTATTCAAGTGCAAATATGAATATACTGCGATGTAACGAATTTGAGATCACGGACTCAACAAAGTCAAGATTCAAGTTTTTTTTTTCGATTTTTGGTTAAGACTTTCCATAGTGGGTCAGAATCCCTTAAACGTGTGCACCTCAAATGTATGTTACAATGTTCATTAATAATTAAGCCATTATATTGGTGACCTATGACGCATGATGACTTTGTGAAGCTCTTCGCCTGGGGTGATTGCTAAGAAGATTAATCAGCGACCTGTGTCGGAGCGGTGTTGCGGTGGAATTTGTAATGAAAGATCCTAAAAAGCTTTGATAACATTTTTGTGTAAATTGCATTTTTTTGTGTAAAATTTTTATCCAGTCTGCATCCAGCATTTTGAATTTTGGAATTTCTGTTGAAAAATTCGCAATCAGTAACCTCAAAAACCACTTAACAAGTTTTTTGCAAATCCCATATTTTTTTAGTACCTAAAAGTGTCCGACATGTTGTTCTTAAAAATTTAACAATTTTGCTGAAAAGTCATTGTTTTTTGGTTTAATTTTCAACCAAAAAAAGTAATCTGTTTTAGTTGAGGATTCAAATATTTGGTTGAAAGTGTTGTCTTTTTGGTCTAATTCAACTGTTTTTTGGAATAAAATTAAAATCTTTTTTTGTTGAAATATCAACTATTACACTTTTTATTGAGAATTCATTATGTTTTTCTTAATGAAAATTCAACTTTAAAGTGGAACTACTACTAATTTTTCAAACAGAAAATAGAACCATTACGTGTTCAGCTTTAAATTTTATCTTGTTCCGTTGAAAACTCAACTATTTGGTTGAACATTTTTTTTGTAGAATATTGATCTTCGTGGTGACTAATTCATTCTTCTTAGTTGAAAAGTCATGTTATTTGTTTAAAATTAATCTTTTTTTATAGAAAATTAACCTTCATTGATAGATAATCAATCTTCTTGGTTGAAAACCTATCTTTTTGGTTGAAAATTAATTTCTTTAAATGAATATTATTTTTTTAATTGAAAATCCATTTTTTAAATTGAAAATTTAATTATTCCAGTTTTTGTAGAAAATGTATATTTATTAATAGAAATTTAATCATCTGGATTGAAATTGATCTCATTGGTTGAAATTCATCCAACTATTTTGCTGAAAACTCATCTTTTTTTTATTGAAAATTCATTTTTCTGACAGAAAATTTAATTATTTTATTTTTAGTTGAATATTGATCTTTTTCAGTTGAAAATTCGTGTATTTTCTTGAAATTTTGTATTTTGGTAGAAAATTAATCTTTTGGGTTGAAAATTCAACTATTTCATTAAAAATTCAATTTGCTAGTTGAAGATTCATCATTTTAGTTGTAAATTAATTTCTTTAACTCAAAATTTAACTATTTTATTTGTTGTAAAAAAAATATATTTTCCAAAGAAATTTAATCTTCTTCGTTGAAAATTCAACTATTTCGTTAAAAATTAATTTTTATCTGAAAATTCAATTATTCTATTTTTGGTCAATAATTTATTTCTTTGGATGAAATTTTAATTATTTTGTTAAAAACGCATTTTTTGGTTGCAAATCCATAATTTTAGTTAAAAATTCATTTCTTCTGTTAAAAAATCAGCTGTATTGTTGAAAACTTGTTTTTTTTTTTTAGTTTAAAATTAATTTTTGCAACTGAAAACATCACTATCCATTTTTCTTGAAAATTTATATTCTTGAGTTGAAAATTCATTTATTTGGCTGAAAACTCTTTTTTTTTTTGTTGAAAATTCAATTATTTTGGTAGAAAATGTATGTTTTTGAGTTGAAAACTGAACTGTTTTGCAGGTAATTCATCTTTTTGGCTTGAAAATTGAACATTTTTATCCAAAAAGATTAATTTTCTACAGAAAGAATTATATCCTCAAACCAAAAACATGAAGTATAAGTAAAATAATTGAATTTCATTAAAAAAATTCGTTAGTCAAGAAAGAATCAAAATTTTATTCAATTTGTTGAATTTTCAAGCCAAAAAGACGAACTTTAACAAAACAGTTGAATTTTTTACGAAGAAATATGAATTTTTAATAAAATTGTTGAATTTTCAACAAAATTGAACCTTTTGGATGACATTTTTTTTGAACGGCTGATAAATTTGCAAATTAAAACGTTTTTAGCTGGACACATCAACTATTACAGTGTTTGTTGAAAATTAATTTTTTTATCAAAGATTTATCACTGGTTGAAAATTTAACTATTTTTTTGAAAATTCATTTCATTTTGATTGAAAATTGCTTCAACTAAAAATTTAATTTTTCCATGTTTGGTTCGAAATTTATCTTTTTGAGTTGAAAACTCAACTATTTGGTTAAAAGTTCATTTGTTTTGTTGAAGATTCAACATTTTAGTTGAAAATTCATTTTTCTGGTTAAAAATGTAACTATTCCATTTTTGCTTGAAAATTGATCTTCTTACTTGAAAATTCATTTATTAACATTATTGATTCTATAGAGAAATTGTTAACGCCTTAAAATCATTCCACAACAAGTTTGCAAATGAAATACGTCAAGAACGAACACAAGTTTTACAATTTCCAATTCTTTCTATAAAACTATTATTTTTTCAGAATTTAATTGCAGACTTGTTTGTGAGAAGATTTAGAGCCTTAGTTATAAGATTTCTTAACATAACCTTTTAGAGTCTAATTATTATACTGCTTATATAGTTTTAAAGATTAGATGAAAAAGCAGCACTATATAATTAGAAGCACTTGCATCAGTGCATATACAATGAACAATATAATAAACAAACTAACGATGAAGAGACACCCGTTGCATCATGGGTCTTATTTTATTTACTGCTAGACTGCCGGCGTCGTCGCACCTTTTCTTCGATGCCTAGGCTAATAACCGGGACAGACGTTGAAATCATGACGCAACGACTTACTGAATGAAATGCAGCGAATTACCACCGTGGAGTATTGAAAAGGTCGCGAGTCCCGACTCGAGAGTATAAGTAGTTCCTAATTGAAATTAGTCAATTCGTCGAGCATTGGCACCTCTTAGTTTTCCCTTAGCTTGTTTGCTTACATGCCGGCTCATAATTGAAATTCAGCTGATTTGGTAGTCAATTTTTCGCTTACAGTATAATTTATTTTCTTTTTATAATATGATGAATATACCGTGAAATGGGGTAACTTCGGACATGTGGGGTAAATTCAAACACTCGTAAGTTGATAGTTTAAATTACTGAAGGGGGTTTTAACCAGAATCTAGAACCAGTTCAGGCTTTAAATGTTCTAGATTCTGGTTAAAACCCCCTTAAGTAATTAAAACTACACTCAACTCCCGATATAAGAATACTCTCGGGCATGGCTTGCAGTGGCCTTGATCCTGAATTGGGAAGCTTGACTGAGCACCGCCTTCCTTTCGGTCCCGCGGCTCCTCTCATCAGGAAATTCTGGATGCCATCAGTACTAGGAATATCCTAAACCGGGGGTTCTTACGTTGGGAGTTGATTGTGCCAATTCAGGTGTGTCCGAATTTACCCCACATTTCCGAAGTCAACCTGTTTGACGGCACTTATGCACTGAAAGTAAAATTAAAAATGCACCCCGTTCGCACTCATGCACTCATCGAGGACCAAGATTAAACTCTAAATATCTTCCTTACTTTCGTGCGTACTAAAAAAAAAGATGTTGAAAAAATAAGATTTTCAAGTATTTTTAAAGATTTGAAGAGAATGAAAAAAATTCTTAAGATTCCTGGGATTTTTTAAAAATGATTGTTTATATTAAAAATTAATTTTAAAAGAAAATATAATAAAATTCTAAAACTTATGATTTTCTAAAATTTTGGAACAGAGTTTAAAAGATTTTAGAGCAAAGTTGTTCAAGTCTGCGAGATTGAAAGATTTAAAGAAAAATCGAGCATGTTTACAAAATATTAAAAAAATTCTAATGTTTAAAACAATTTAAACCACAACAAATTTCTAAAAATGCAAACCGAGATGTAGGTTTCTGAAGATTTTGAACAAAAAGTTTAAAAGTTTTTAAAAAAATTTTCAAAGATTTTAAGGAAATACCATTTTTTTTAAAGATTTCCTGGGGAAATTTCAAATAATTTTCCATTTTAAAAATTACTTTGAAGAGAAAATTTTAAAAGATTTTCAGAATTGCCCAAAAAAGTATCTGGAAGATTTTAACGCACTTTTCCAGTTTTTTTTTTAATTTTCCAAAAATTCGAATCATTTCAAAAGATATTTAAGAATTTCAGAACTTATGAAGAGATTAAAAATATTTAAAACATCGAAATGATTTCCGAAAAATTATACATTATTTTTCAGGTTTCTTCTAAACTTTTAAAAGCTCGAAATATCTTTTAACCTGACTCGAATTTTTCCTATTATTTGGTAAAATCCTGTAAATTAAAAAAGAATGTTTTACAAATTTTCTAGAACTTTTTTCGAAACATTTGAAATCTTGAGAAACCTTCTCTATTTTTTTCAATAATCTTGGGAGAATTATATTTATATAAATTTATAAATAAACTGATAATACTTATTTCCTTGTTCTCAGATCTCAGTATCAAATATTAGCTCGAATTTATGTGTTCAAAAGCGTTTAACAAGTAAAGAGTTATTTGAAATTTTAATTTTGTTTAAAAAATAATTTTTTCTCTAAAATCTACCACATTATTAAATTCAATTACGCAGGCACACAAAAGTGTACCAGTGTTACGTGCGGTAAACTAGATCACCATACCTATATGTTTTCGGGTTTCGCTGAATACGAATCTGGTTTCATATTGGCTCTATCATATCAGTTTTTTGAGAAAATTAGCCTTATTTCTTTTAAAACATGGCCGAAAAAGGCCATTTTTGGCCACCATAAAGTTCACCGCACATGACACTTCTATTTTTTTGTTTCCTTGTGTTATTTGATCTAATTAAATAAAAAAAAGTTTTATTCGATTGACATGTTTGAAAGCATTTGAAATGCTCGTATAGTCGAGCACAACTATTTCCATTTCATGCTTTATCATGCATACGCGTGTATTTTTTTTTCTTGAGTTAGGTCATTCTGTGTCGAAAGACGAGAAAGGCCGATAAGACGAAATAGAAGGCGCAACAATCTGTGGCACGCGCCTTGTTCGGTTTACAGCTTACAGCTTATTTTACACGTTTACACTTTACCACGTGAAAGACCACATAATAGCGACTTTTCAACGCGCAACGAGGCGAACGACCACTCGCAATGAATGGTCAATCGATTGGGCCTCGTAGCTCTCAATGAACGGCGTGGGCCCTATAGCGACATTAATCGCTCTAATGATCGTAATGACTTGACGCGAATTAATCTTTCCCTCTTGCCTGATTTTTTTTTTTTTAATATCTTAGCACCAGGATACCTTCTCTTATGCAATGCGATACTCGATATCCTACCATCTTGCTTACGTTCCCTTTTTATCATCATTTTGCACACATTGCGAAAATACACAAAGTCACTTGACTACAAACTTCCGCTCACTCCTTTTAGAACAGACTTTAGAATTTTTATAATTGAAGATGGATATCTGATCGGGAAACTACCGGCAATTTTGTTCACCGGTATTTTTCTCTCGAATGTACTAACATGCAAATTACAATTGATTTAATATATTTTAATACTCTGGTTCTGAGTTGGAAGAGGGAATTTGTAAAAAATCAAAATTCTAACTTGGAATAGGGAATTTTGAAAAAGAATTATAATTCTAAGTTGGGACAAGAGACGCCAGTAAAGGATCATAATTTCGACTTTAAGACAGTGAATTTTCTGAAAAATTGATTGTTATTGAGTTGAGATGGGAAATAAATAAAATGAGAATAGGGAATTTAGTAAAGAATTATAAATTGACTTTGAATAGGGAATTTTGAAAAATAATATTAATTCTGATATAGAAGAAGGGAATTAAAAAATTCCCTGTTCTGAGTCAGAATTCGTGACAATTTGAAACTTTCCTCTTTCAAATTTTGGAAAAAGGGAGTTACTATATTTCTGAATTGTAATAGATCATTTCGTAAATAAATATAATTCTGACTTAGAAAAGGGAATTTTAGTAAACAAAATTGTGACTTGGAACAGGGAATTTCTGGGCAGAATTATAATTTTTACATTGGGACACGGAATTTTAGTAAAGAAGAATAATAGGACTTGGAACAGGTAATTTTGGAAAATAATTTTGATTCTGATGTATAAGAAAGGAATTAAAGAAAATTCCTCTTTTGAGTCAGAATTCGTGACAATATGAAACTTGTCTCTTCAAAAAAATACCTGTTCCAAGTCAGAATTCCTTAAATTTGGAAAATTTCTTCTTTCAAATCAGGATATGTTTGAATTCAAAAATTATTTTTTTTTTACGAATACAAATTTACCAGAATTTTGTTAAACAAATGTAAATGTGACTAGGAACAGGGGATTTCCGTAAAGAATTATAATTTAGATTTTAGATCAGGGAATTTTCGTAAAGAATTATTGTTTGACTTGGAACAGAGAAATTTTTAACATGCAACAGGAATTTTTTGAAAATAATTTTTATTCTGATTTTAAAGAAGGGAATTATTTTTAAAATCCCGTTTAAATGCAGAATTGTGATTATTACAAAATTCTCTGTTTCAAATGAGAATTATTATTCTTAGGAACAAAAATGATCTAATGTTCCAGCCCAGAAATATCATTCATTTCCAAAATTCCTTGTTTCAAATCAGAAGTCTTTTAAATCTTTTAAAATGTTTAAAAATCTCTTGAAATCATTAAAAATTGTTTGAAATCATACAAATATTTTAGACTATTCTTTAAATTGACGGGGAAAAATGACCTCGGGAGGTGGTTTTCTGTAGTTTTCCTCTCACCTGGCCAAACGTTCCGGAAAATGCGAGTACTTTTAATAAAGTCGGATGCAGCCGTGTATAGACCCCTCTTTCACCGGGATTTCAGAATAAAAGGCATAGTAAAATTGTTTTGTAACTTCAGTGATTTGGGCCTTACATGGATCAGCCTAACAAGACAATAATAATAGCAGTGTTGGAATAACATCAAGATAATTACAAATTTTTAAACGCACTTAGTAGGTTTTACAATCTTACTCAAAGGAAAAAGTATCAAGAATAAGTAAGTTGTGCTTAGTGCACGAACTGCAATCTAAATTTGTTCAGACTTGAGCTAAACATATACATCATGATACAGAAGTGGGATATAAAAATATACTAACAAGTAGTAAGTATTCACGTGGACTGACACTGTCAGCCAACTCTACACGCAATTAATTATCCCATTTTGTCTGCATAATTCAATACACTATGTAGGCGTTTGTGACATGGCGAAACTAGTTACCAGGTTGTCTGTTTGGAAATGAAGGATATTAATCTGCAGCAAGCAGGTGCAATTTTCGCAGGGTTAACGCTCCAAGTTACAGAGTCCAAATTATATTTACCCGCATTTACAATTAGCTTACTCTTATTTTTATATCTCAATTTTTCAATTAAAAAGATTAATCTTCAATCAAAAAGGACGCATTTTTTCACAAAATACTTGAATTTTCAACTATAAAAGAACATTTTTCAATAAAAAAAATATTAATCTTCAACCAAAAAGGGAATAGTTACATTTTTAGTTTAAAAAACTAATTTTTGACTCAAAGAAAAACGAATTTTCAAAGAAATAGTTACATTTTCAACAAAAGAGATGAATTTTCAACAAAATAGTTCAACCCAAAAGATGATCTTTTAACCCAGAAGATTAATTTTCTAACAATCGAATAGTTAAATTTTCAACCAAGGTGACGAATCGTCAACCAAAAAGATGAATTTTTGACAAAGTAGAGTTTTACTTTCAACCAAGTAGCTCAATTTCTGACCAAAAAATAAGTTTTTCTAACAAAGTAGTCGCATTTTCAAGAAAATAATATAAATTTTCAACTAAACACTAGAATTTTCAACTTCTCTGGTTGGATTCTATTAATTTAGTTCGCATTTAATAGTAAACGAAAAACGAAAAAGCTTAAATTTCATAAAGACAGAGAAAAAAAGAATTATTCTTTTAAATTTATCATTAGGAAACGTACTTAATATTATTACTGAAAACGTAGTTTATGGTGGACCCCTAAGTTTCTAGAATTTTAAAAGCAATGTTTTAATTTGAAGGGATTTCAGAGAATTTCAAAGATTTTAAGAGATTTCAAGAAGTGTCATAATTTCAGAGGTTTTAAAAGGTTTAAAATTTTTTATAGATTTTAAGAGATTACAAAATTTTCAAGGGATTAAAAAAAATTGACGAGTTTTCCAAAATTTTCAGAGGATCTCAACAGATTTCAGCTATTCTTAAAGGCCTTTAACGGATTTCAAAGCTTTTAGGGTATTTAAAAAGATTCGAAATGATTTCACGCAATTTTATGGGAGATGTATGTTGTATACTGAATTTGAAAAATAGTTAACCACATCTCGATTTAATATTTGAAAAATTGCATGACACTATTGCTACTATTTTTCCAAAATGCTACTATTGATCAGGTTTAAAATTAATATTTTAATTATAAATTGTTCCCACGCAAATAAGTTATAATATTTTTGATCATCCTATTATCGAGAAAACCACTTGGGATGCTTTAAATTGCAGGCATCTTTTAATCGATAAGTGATGTGATGCACTGAGTCAGTGGCATTTTTACAAGACGATCACTTGAGAAATTTATTTCATTGCTCCCAATAACTCGAAGGAGTTGTCAATCAAAGATAGAATTCAATTGTTTTGCTCCAGTCAGCGACAATATTCATTATTTTCTTTTTTTTTCTTTTAAATAAAAGCTCTGTTCTTTAGCTGATGTGAGTCATTTTAATTCTTCTTTCTGTCAAATGATTTATTTTATTGGAGAAATGTTGCTATAAACCAGGGTGATTAGCATCCTGGTAATCGTTGAAAATCTCGAAAAGTCCTTGAATTTTGATCATAGTCCTAGAAATTCTATTCCCTTAAAAAAATTGGTTTCTAAACTTGCTCTCTGATGAATTAAAAAATACTGCTGTACCGTTTTTTGGTAGTTTTCATTTGATTTTTAATTTTTAGTTTTGTTTGGAAGTAGAAAAACACTACCTTCTTAACAAAAAATTGTTTGTTTTATCACGGTGAAAAAACCAAGGTGAAAAAAGGTTTCAGTCGAAAATATTCGAAATCTTCTCATTTATTCTCGATTTTTTATTGAATGTAAGTTCAATTCCGCGTGCAATGAACTTTCATTCATCAGACTTGGTTGAAATTCGAGTTATCCCACACTGTTGATACAGTGTGGCCGTAATAAATATTAATGTTGGTGATATGATGATATAATGTTCTTGTTCGTAATTTATTTGCCTTATTTTTATTTCTTTTTTTTCAGTTGCTTCCTCCTGGCAATTATATTTTTACTTCACAATTTTATTAGTTGGTTGCAATTTCAAGAATTGTATTAAAAAGTAATCCTTTTTCTTTGAGCTATCTACTATCACATTTTTCATTCAGAATTCATCTTTTCTGGTCGAAAATTATATTATTTGGGCGAATGTTGAGCCATATTATTGCAAAATCCTTTTTTTTTTAAATTACATAATTTTAGTTGAACATTAATCTTTTTGGTTGAAAATTAATTTTTTTAAACAAAAATATAACTAGTCCATTTTCGGCTGAAAATTGTTTTTTTTTTTTTTTTTTCAATTTCAAATTCAAATACTTGGTTAAAAGTTCGACCACTTTGTCAAACACTTATTTTTTCGTTTCAAAATGCATCTCTTGGGTTGAAAATTTAACTGTTTCTTTGAAAGTTTATTTATTTTTTTTTTTCATAGTGCAATGAATGTTAACCGGTCGGTTGTATCCCGTTCTACCATACATGAAAAATACAATCTGATGATGGATAGTTATAGAATTTTCTCTCGACGAAGAAACTTATTGCAAAAAGTCGAGAATGGATCGGTCCTCGGGCGTTGATCGAGACAAGTTGCTTGTTATCGAATGATGTTTTTCCCCTCGATTTCTTAGTAGAGGGATTAATCTGAGAATGGGCGATCATTACTGCAAATCAGGGCGTGAAATATCTCGTGAGATATATTAAGTGCTGTTGAATTATTAGGGTTGCCATTCCATTACTTGTACTTGTACTTGTCTTTGATAGTTGATAATATGTACCAGAGGGGCCCCATAAACTGCGTAACTACCGAAACAGTACTTTAACTGTAATCACCCGCATTACTTTTCACCCTTGGGGTAGAAATCTTGTAGTTTACCACTTGTGTATATGAACGTGCCTACTATTATATTATTTTCTGCATTCTTAAAGACAAAGTCAGTTCAACTAAATTCCCTTTGAATTTTAAAAATTCGAATTGAACGTTTGAAACTCAAATTGATTTCTAACAGTTCAAATCAGTTCTAGTCATTCAAATTGACCTCTAGGAATTCAGTTGTACTTTAGGAATTTAATTTCACTCTAAAAATTTCAATCAATGCGTAGAAATTCAAATTGATTTCTATAAATTCGAACTGAATTCAAATAAATTCTAGTATATTATAGTAAATTAATTCAACTCTCAATTTCAATTGAATGTAAGTCTAGTAATTCAAATTGAGTTCTAACACTTTTAACTGAATTCTGGTCTTTTAAGATGAAATTATGGTAAATTCAACTATTGCTGACTTCAATTCTCTTATTACAAATTGAATTATTGAACTAAATTTGAATTGAATTCTATGTTTGAATTATTAAACTCTAGGAATTACAATTAAATTCCAGCAGTTCAAACTAACTTCTAGCAATTCCAATTCTATAAATTTTAATTATATTGAAATTTAGTTATTCAAACTTTCTATAGCGATTTAAATTGACTTCTAAACATTGAAATTTAATTCAAAATAATTTTTGTAAATTCTAACAAATTCTAGTACATAAATGAATTAAACTCTACATTTTAATTGAATTTAACTTCAGACATTCTAGCAATTTAAATTGACTCCGGCATTCTAACTGACTTCTAGCAATTCAAATTAATTCTGGGAATTCAAATTGACTTATAGCCATTTAAATGACCTCTAGCAATTCAAATTGACTCTACCAATTCAAGTTGACTTCTAGTAATCAAATAGACTTCTAGTAATTTCAACTGACTTATAGCAATTCAAAATTAACTCCAGCAATTCAAATTGAATTTAAATAAATTCTAGTATAATCTAGTAAATTAATTTAACTCTAAATTTTAAATGGATTGAAATCTGAGAAATCTAATTGACTTCTAGGTATGCAAATTGACTTCTAGAAATTCTAATTGAATCCTAAAAATTCAAGTTGACTTATATTATTTTAAATTCACTCTAGCAATTCAAATGGACTCTATCACTTCAAATTGATTTCTAGTAATTCAAATAAACTTCTAGCAATTCAAATTTGATTCTAGCAATTCAAACTAACTTTGAATTATTTAAATTGACTCCAGTAATTCAAGTTGACTTACAGAAATTCAAATTGAATTTTAATAAATTCTAGTAAGGTCTAATTAATGTAAACGAATTCAAGTCTAAATTGGAATTGAACTCCAGTAATTTAAAATTTAATTCAACTAGGCTTATATCAATTCAAATAATATTTAGCAATTCAATTGAACTTTAAAATGACTTCTAGCAGTTCAAATTGATTCTAGCAATTAAAATTGACTTTTAGAAATTCAAATTGACCTATAGCGATTCAAATTAAATTCAAATAAATTTCAGTAAATTCCAGTAAATTAAAATGAATTCAACTCTGAATTATAATTGAATTGGACTCTAGTAATTCAAATTGCCCATTCAATAAAAATGGAATAAATTGCAATCTTTTCTCGTAAATTCCTGTAAACTTTAGTGCATTGAATTAATTCAAATTGAATGTTAGTAAGTACAATTGAATTTGACTAAATGAAAGTGAATTGAAAGTGGATTCAACTGGATTCAACGGAATTGAATTAAAATAGATTAAAATAAAATTTAAATTTAAAATTGGAATTGAATTCCGGGTACAAAATGTCATTTCAACCACATATCTTTTGTGACGCAGTTATCACTTGATTAAAAATTGTGGGATGCGGTTTAGGGGGCGTGAATGCATGATTGGTCGGCCGCGAGAGTGAAGAACCACGGTAGGCGCTAAAGTGCGCGACTGCATGTCGACGTGAAGCTAATTAAAGATTTCACTCTGGAAATAAGTGCTCTAAGTGTTCACATAAATAGACACTTGCGTTTGTTTCATTGGCCCTAAGAGATCATTGGCCATTCACTTGACCGCGAAAGGGATTTGCTGAAACAACAAACTGCAGCTCGACGCCCATAATATCCCATGATGGTATAATAATTCATCAAGAGCACCTTTGAAGACGACCTTTATGGCTTTCCTCAACTTTTTTTGCACTTTCTTCGCCTTCATCAAAATAGCTTCATTTTGCTTGGCTATTTAAAGCTTAAGAATAGGCTTTCTTCTGGGGGAAACAAACAGAAATGAGGTCCAGCGCAGTTGGATTACTCCGGATTACCTTTATGTACAAAATTACTCTGCATTATATAAAATTACTCCAGATCACGGATGATTACTCTAGATTATATAAAATTATGGTGGTTTACCCATCCTAAGCTTGACACGTGCGAATTTTCAACCAAAAATGATTACTTTTTATAAAAATCCTTCAATTTTCAAAAAAAAAACTTATCGATCAGTAAGATTAATTTTCTATTGAAAAGACGATTTTTCAATAAAATACATGAATTTTCAACGAAGTAGTTGAATTTGCGAATTAAAAAAAAAAAATACATTTTCAACCAAATAGTAGAATTTTTAAATAAAAAGGATTTTGCACGAAAAATTGAATATGTAAATTTTCAGTTTAAAAATAAAGTTTCAACCAAAAAAGAACTATTTTTCAACAAAATATTTGAATTTTCAACCAAAGATATGATTTTTTTAGCTATAATATGATGAATCTTCTACTGGAATGGGTTAATTTTAAATAACAGAATAAATTTTCAAAAACAAAAAAACAAACGAAAAATGTGTTAAATTTTCTACAAAGAAATTAATTTTTAACCAAAAAGATGAATTCTCAAAGAAAAATATAATAGTTTACTTTTCAACCAAAAAAGATACTTTTTGGTTGAATTTTTAATTACAATGATCCATCTCCAACCAAAAAATAAATTTTCAAGAAAGTAGATCCACTTTCAACCAAGTAATATTTTTTAAAAATGAATTTTCTACCAAAAAAGACGAATTTTCAACAAAAAAGTTAATTTTAGCTAAAAAAATATGAATTTTTAACCGAAAAGTTAATTTTTCGACTAAAAAGGATAAATTATCAGCAAGCAAAAAAAAAATTATTTTTCAATCCAAAAGTCGAATTTTCAACTAAAGAAGATTAAATTATAATAAAAAATGGAATAATTAAATTTTCAGTTGAAGAAAAAAATTCTCAAACAAAAAAAAAAGAGTTTTTAACCAAAAAGATGAACTTTTAAGCAATAATGATAATCTTCTACCAAAAAATACACAAATTTTCAACTCAAAAAATATAAAATTCACAATAAAAATGGAATTAAAAGTGGATTTTCTTATGACCGTCCAAAGTTTTTGTTTATCACGTCGAAACGTGCTCGTTGAGCAAAAAAAATTCCCCCTCCATTTTATCCAAACCTAATTCTTATGATTGATCCAATTTTTTATGTTGATTCAGCACCTCAATAACTAGGAAGTAAATTCTCAATTTTTGTTTAAATTGTAATTTGGATTTTTTATTACTGACCGAATTTGAAAAAACGTGCTCCTCGAGCGAAAAAAAAACTTTCTATATAAATTTTCTCGGAACCTAATAACATCTTACAATCAAACTTTTCAGGGTTCAATTCAGCACTGCCTTATCTCAAAAGCCCTCACTCATTTTTTTCTTCAATTGAAAGCCTTGACTTTTGAGTACTTTTTTGTGTACGGTAGGTTAACTTTAATTTCTATTTGGATCTTTGGCAAGTGACTAATATTAGAAGTGGTAATGACCTTTAGCAATGAGACTGCAATTGCAAGCGTACTCGAGTTCGGCGTTGAACTCCACGAAAAATAGTACCTATGGAGGGGGGGGGGGGGGGGGTACTTGAACTCGCAAACTCGTAGGCGGACAGAAACCGAGTGTTTGAATTTTTTCGAAAAATCAAGTGCAAGTCTGAGAATGCACTTGAAACCTGTTCTCCAACTTTTCCAACCCTAATAAGAGCCAAGAGTTTGCTGCCAGAGTGCATTTCGATGTCAAATTGATGGCTGACTTCTTGGTTAAACAATTAGTTGGAATTAATTAATAATCAGCGAAGAAATACAATTTTTTCTCTAATTTATTTATGAACAGTTTGCTTAAAATTAGAGTTATTTGACTGAATGTTCTTTAAGTTACTTGTATCAGTAACTGATTTTTTGTTTTTCAATATTTATATTTTGGCAACTTTGATATTTTTTAAATCGAATGCTTTCAAGTTGAGATTGTACAATAAAGATAATACGAAAACCTAAAAATTTAATTTGATAAGCTTTAGATACCTCAAATTCGTATAGTTTTTGCGGACTCGTAATTTTGTAATCGTTTAATCTTGAAGCAATGTGTCTACGTGATCGGGATGGAAAATTTATGGTTTTTAGTTGAAAATTCATTTTATTGGTTGAAAATTCAATTATTTTGTTGAAAATTTGTTTTTTTGTTGGTTGAAATTGTGTTGTAGTCGAAAATTCAAGTATTTTATTTAAAATTCATCTGTTGTGTTGAAAATTCGTATTTTTTGGCAGAAAATTGATTTTTTGAAATTCAACGATCTGGATGTAAATTAACTTTTTCGTTGAAAATTCAACTGTTTTGTAGAAAATTCGCCTTTTTGGCTTGACAATTCAACAATGTGGTTGACATTTTTTTTCGCTTGAATGAAAAATCTTTTTTGGTCGAAAATGAAACTGCTTTGTTGAAAGTTGAACTGCTTTGTTAAACATTCATTTTGTTTGTTAAATATTGAACTATTTTGTGGAATTTTTGTTGTTGTTGAAAATTGATTTAAAAAAATGTAACTATCCCATTTTTTGTTTGAAATTGATTGTTTTTAGTTGAAAATTCTTTCTGTTTTTATTTAAAATTGATTTAAAAAAAATGAAAATGTAACTATTCCATTTTTGGTTGAAAGTTGATTGTTTTCAGTTGAAAATTCCACTATTGTATTGAAAATTAATTTTTTGGACTGCAATTTTAACTATTCTATTGAAAATTAAGTTTTTTTTTTTTTTGAAAACTCAACTATTTTGTAGAAAATTAGCCTTTCTTTGCGGTTTTTTCGGGAAAATTTGAGCAAATATTCATTGTGCAGTGAAAATAACTCACCTTTCTCTCAAACCTTCCTTAAATTTCGAAAATCACTCGAAAGTGTTGCGGAGGCGTGATTTTATGAGCGGTTTCACTGAACGCTAAGAAAATATAAAATGTAAAATATAAATAAATAAAAGAATGAATCGAAATTATGTGGCACCTGCCAAAAATTACGAGGAACAGTTTCGTAAGCATTGAGCTCTCGACGTGCAAAAAGCTTTTTCCACCTTTTATGGTGGGCGTCAAGTATGTGTGTGGGTAGTAAAAGTGTGTTTGCCTTGCTTTCGCTCTGGGAATCGTGGCTTTATTTGCCATTGAGACCTTTGGTCAAAGAAAAAAAAAAATAAAAGAAAAAAAAGAGATTGAAAGGCGCCACCCTCGTGATGTCAGTCACTATTTCAGGAAGATCAATGGCCTGAATTTTTTTTTTAAGATTCGAATGACAATTGGCCACTAAGTGATGACGCTTTCGTGCATTTTAAATTTTGTAATTATGTCCTCTTTTGTGGTCTCACGGTCACACATTCTTTATGTCTGTTTCGGAATTTCGACAAGGAAAGAAAAAAATGAAGATATAATTATTTACTCCTCAGTTTTTTTTTTTTTTTTTTTTTTTTTTTTAAGTGAAACTTCTTTTGGGACTTCCTTCTATAGTATAGTCTATACTTTGTCTGTCATTTTTACGACATTTTCGGTTGAGGCTATTTTAATTTCTCAGGCTTTCACACTCTTTCCCATATTTTCGTCTGTTCCGATCGACCGTTTTTAGTTGAAAATTCAACTATCTGAATGAAAATTAACTTTTTTGTAAAAAATTCATATTATTGGTTGAAGATTTAACTATTTCGTTGAGAATCTATTTTTTTTTTAAATTGATTTTTCAAAATGTAAATGTAACTATTTCATTTCTGGTTGGGAATCGATATTTTTTAGCTGAAAATTCGACTATTTGGTTGAAGTCGTCTTTTTTGGTAGATAACTAATTTTTGGAATTGAAAATTGAACTATTCTATATTTGGTTGAAATTTGATCGTTTTTAGTTGAAAATTCAACTTTTTGGATGAAAATGAAATTTTTTGTCAGAAATTCATTTTATTCGATAAAAATTTAATATTTTTGTTGAAAATTAGTTTTTTGGTTGGTTGACAATTGATTTTTTTCATAAAAATGTAACTATATCATTTTTGGTTGAAAATTGATCGTTTTTAGTTTAAAATTCAACTATTTGATTGTAAATTCAATTATTTTGTTGAACTTTTTTTTCAGTTGAAAATTTATCATTTCTAGTTTGAAAATTCAATTATGTGGATGAAAAAAACTTTTTTCTTGAAAATTCAACTGTTTGATAAAAAATTCCCCTTTTTAGCTAGAAAGTTCAACAATTTGGTTGAATTTTTGTTTCTCTCTGGAAGGAAAAACCTTTTTTGGTCGAAAATTAAACTCTGTGATTGAAAGTTGAACTACTTTGTTCAGCATTAATGTTATTGGTTGAAGCTTTAACTATTATGTTGAAATTTTTTTTTTTTTTAATTAATTTTTACTCAATGAAAATGTAACTATATCATTTCCGGTTGGGAGTTGATCGTTTTTAGTTGAAAATTCAACTATTTTTCTGAAAATGTATGTATTTCGTTAAAAATTCATCTTTGTGGTAGAAAAGTAATTTTTAAACGGAAAAAAACTATTCTATTTTTGGTTGAAAGTAGTCTGTCTTTACTCTTTATTTGAAAATTCAACTATTTGCATGAAAATTAACTTTTTTGGTTCTTTTTTGATTAAAATATCAACTATCACATTTTTCTTTAATAATTAGTCTTTTTATTAAAAATTCAAGTACATACTTCGTTACAAGTTAAACTTTGTTGTTGAAAATTTACTTTTTTGTCGAAGATTTATCATTTTAGTGAAGAATTCGACTCTGGATAAAAATGCAAATAATTTGCGTATGTTTTAATAATTTCATTGGAAATTCAAATATTTATGTTAAAAAATCTACTATTTTAGTTGAACATTCAACTGTTTTATGAAAATTCTCCCCTTTTTCTTGAAAGTTGAACTATTTGATTGTAAATGCAACTGTTTTTTCTAGAAGTATTTTTTATTGTTTTTGAAAATTCCAAGGGAACTTGAACTATTTGGTTCAAAGGTAATTTTTGTTTAAATTAACTAGCAAGCTAGTCGCAAGTCCTAAGGCAACTTTAGTATTTGATGTGCTTTGGTAGATGCTCGAATCCTCCTGTTCTTTAATTGTTCTGTTATTTTTTTTCCATGAAATTACGTTCCATTAAGTCATAAATTAAAGTCCTTTTGAAATATTCTCTTGATTCCGCAACATTCTTACAATTAAATTTTATTTTGTGCAATAAATTGTGTAATATCTTTGACTAAAATGGTATATATTGTATTTTTGCAAGTTAATAAGATTTTATTAATGGTATAACAATCTTGATGGATAGTAGGAAGTGTTGCTTGGTCAAGGATAACGTACGGTTTTCCTAGAAGCTTTGTACTTTCTATGACTTTATTTCTCGACATCGCCATCGATCTCGTCGTGATCGAGCGACATTTTATCCCAGCGCTAACATGCCATTTGAGAGTGAAGGGTAAAGAGAAAAAAAGAGTAAAGCGCAAGTACTAAAGACAAGCCCCTGTCAAGACTATGCCAATGCTAACATAGTTCCCAATGCAAATTTAGATAAAATAAAAATGTAGTGACAACTTTAAAAAAATATAATTTTTTGCAAGCTTCGTAATATTACTTATAATAATAATATAAATAATAAACAATAATAATCAAATAAAGAATGGCTAAAATAAAATAAATAATAATAAAGAATCTCGGTGGCTCAGGCGGCTAGGCGCTCGGATTTCACGTTAGAGGTCCGGAGTTCGATCCCTCACCCGGTACCTCTGGAAATCTTTCTATCTATTTTCACCGATATTTTGGTGGTTCGGATCTCACCTTAAGCTGTAGGACATCTCATCATGCGCTTGGCTGCAACCCAGCTTGTGAGAGAAATGAGTTTAATAATTTTTGAATAATAATAATAATAATAATATTTTTTTCTCGAATTTTTCCGGGCTTACTAAAGCCTTAATGTGTAGTTTTTTTATTTTGTCATTATTTTCCTGTTAGGACATTACAAAATTGTAAATTAATTGAGTTTCAACTTGATTTGGACCAATTTCTTATTTATTTGTTTAATTTTTATTTCTTTTATATGTAGAATTAAAAATTTCTTGATGAACAATAGTTCAAAGAGTTCCAATAATGTTATACAAAAAAACTTCACACTCTTTCCCCTATTAACCTCTTTTTCCCATTTTTTAACTATAATTCCCCTTTTTTCCCTGATTCTCTTTTTTTTCGTTTAAATGCGAACTGGATTAATAGAACCCAATCAGAAAGGCCAACTGTTTTTGGTGAAAAGTTAATTCCTTTTAGTTGAAAATGCCACCTTTATATTTTTGGTTGAAAATTAAATTATCTTGTTGAAAATTGAAGTGAAATCTTTCTTATAATAGATGTTATGGTTGTCGGTATACTGGACTGGAAATCATTCTTGGTTGGAATTTCGTATTTTTTTGTTCTTGAAAATTTAACTATTTTAGTAGAAAATTAACTTTTTTGTTGAAAATTCCTCATTTTTGGTTCAAGCACATTTTGTTGAAATTCCTTTTTTTTTTGTAGAAAATTAAGACTCTTGCTTGAAAATTCATCTTTTTGGCTGAAAATTTAACTATTTGATTGAAAATGTAACTATTTAATTGAAAATGCAACTATTTAGTTGAAAATTGTTGGTAGAAAAGTAATTTTCTTACTTCAAAATTAAGCTCCTTTCTTGAAAATTAAAATATGTTGGTGAAAAATGTAACTATTTTGTGGAAAATTAATTTTGTTTGTTTAATAATTAATTTTTGAACGGAAAACTTCACTGCTTCCTTCCTAATTGTAAATTTGCCCTTTTTAGTTGAAAATTCAACTATTTGATTAAAAATTCATGTATTTTGTTAGAAATTCCTTTTTTTTTCGTAGAAAAATTAATTTCTTGAGTTGAAACTTTAAAAATTTCATTTATGGTTGGAAATTTATCTATTTTAGCTCAAATTCATTGTTTCTATAGAAAATGAATCTTCTCGATTGCAAATTAATGTTTTTCTTTGAAACATAATGTTTTTGGTTGAAAATTCAAATATTTGGTTAAAAATTAATGTACTTTGTACAAAATTCAACAATTTTGTGAAAGTAATTTTTATTGAAAATTTGAATATTCGTCTTTTTGGGTTAAAAATTCAACTGCTTTAGTAGAAAACTCCACTATTTGTTTAACAATTAGAGGGTTTCGTTGAAATTTATCTCTTTAGAGGAAAATATAAATAGTTTGTTGAGAAACCGTTGTTTTTTGGTTGAAAATTTGGGTTTCAAATGAATATTCAATTATTTCAGTGGAAGATTCATAATTTTAGCTGAAAATTTATCGCTTTGGTTAAAAATTCTACTTTTTTCTTGAAAATCCGTCTTTTTGGGTTAACATTTTCACTAATTTTATTGAAAGTTTAACTACTTTGTTAAAAGTTCAACAATTTCTTTGAAAATTTATGTTTTTTGTTGAGCATTCGTCTTTTTCGTTAGAAAATTATTATTCTTGGTTAAAAATTCATGTTTTTGGTTGAAAATTGAACTATTTGGTTGAAAATTAATCTGCTTTGTTGAAAATTCAACGTTTTTGTTGAAAAGTATTTTTTTTTTTTTTGGTCGAAGATTCACCATTTCAGTTGAAAATTCATCTCTTTTGTTGAGAATTTAAATACTTTGTTGAAAATTCGTTTTATTTATTGAAAGTTAATTTTTTACGTGAAAATGAAACAATTCTTTCTGGCTTGAATGTTCAACAATTTGGTCGAAATTTTTTTCTCTCTCAAATGAAAAATCATTTTTGTTCGAAAATAAAACTCTTCGGTTGAAAGTTGAAATACTTTGTTAAACATTAATTTTATTGTTTGAAGATTGAACTACTTTGTTGAAAAATCGTCTTTTTCGGTAGAAAATAACTCATCTGAGTCTGAAGTTCAACTATTTTGTTAAAAGTTCATTTATTTTATTAAAAATTCAACAATTCTGTTAAAAATTAATCTTTTTTGGTTGGAAATTCGCGTGATGTAATTTAGAGTAATCCTGTGCAATCCGGAGTAATCTCATCTAATCCAGAGTAATTCTCTTTATAGAGGTAATCCAGGCTAATCTGATATAATCCTGAGTACTAATATATTGAATATAATTAATTTTATTTTCCTTGGATGTCATTGACATGGTTATTGCTGTGGAATGTTTAATAGCTGGGCTTTGGTCGGTGCGATATCGTGATTCGTCATTCGAATTTTTTTCGCCGATTTACATTACCCTGGGCTCTGACACGAACTTCAACCTCATAGTGTAACTATACTATAAACTCCAAAGTGTATAGTTGTTACTTACATACTATATGATTGTATTTGTGAATATTGCGCATGGTCCATTACCATCTTGACGTTTATGACGTGCGAGGATTCGTACGAGAAATTCCCTCTATATTCACCTCCTTAGTGAGGGTCTCAGTTACACGTTTTTTCCACGCGGGACACGCTGTCAAGTCGCGGAAGTTAGAATACGGCTTTCGATAAGCGCATACGGTTTACTACTTTCGCACGGTGTCTTTAAACGCTAGAGAAAACGAAGCCCCTGGCTTCTTGCGACTTGTAGAGACTCGATCTTGTCACAAGAACTTGGAAAAATTAATTTGAAAGTCTTCTGAGAAGTAAAGTGAATGCTCAGGTTTCAACATTGATTCGACCCTTTCTTCAGAGATCAACTCATTGGAAAATTCAAACACCGTCTTAGAAGCAGCTTAAGTTGCGGCTTAAAAAAAATTTGGTATCTGTTAGAATCCTGTGGAGACACAAAAGGGTTCTCTTGGAAACACTTGAATAGAGTAACTGAAGGCGCATTCAGAAACCAACCTTTTGCAAAGTGGGACAGGTAATTTAGGGACATACATCGATTTAGTTATCGAACGATGACTTAAGGCGTAGAATTTCTTGCGTATGCACAGAAAAAACTGGGATTTCACTAAAGTTGTGGCTTAAGTAAAAGTTGTTATCTTTTAAAAATTGAACTCCAATAGAATCCTGTGAAAACCCAAAAGGGTTCCTTTGGAACAATTAAATAGAGTAACATAGAGGCGCATTCAGAAACCAACCGCTTGCAAAGTGGGGTAGGTAATTCAGGGTCAGACATCGATTTAATTATCGACCGATCACCTAAGACAAAAAATTTCTTGCGTATGCACAGAAAAAACTGGGGGTTCAGTAAAGTTGCGGCTTACAAAAAAGCTGGTAGCTTTTGGAACTTGAATTCTAAAAGAAACCGGTGGAGACCCAAAAAGGTTCCTTTGGAGAAGTCTTGAATCAGGCTTTACCGACAAATTCTGTAAATTCCCAACTTACTAACTCCACTTTCCAAGCGGTTGGTTTACGAAGGCGATAATATTTTGTACTTCAATCCACTTTATGAAATTATGTCCGCTATAGTTCTATTACATGTGTGTTTTAAGGCAAATGTTGTGTTATTATCTAGATAAAATGTTGAAGTGGGCAAAGGAAAAATAGGTTCTTTGGAAAAAGTCTCTATTAAAACTGGGTTCCTTCAGAGTTCCAGCTGGAGTCTCCTTTGGAACTAATTCATCGTTTTGGGTTCCTTTTGAACCAGAGGGGTTCATTTTTGTTGCATCTCAGCAAGCAAAGATTGATTTTAATAGAAACCCCAGCTTTTTCTTTCTGCGACTTTTTCGACTTTTCTCAAATGTTTCGTTTTGTTGAACATACGTCTTTTTTCAATTGACAATTTGTTCTTGTGGACCAAAAAATTCATCTTTCTTGGTAGAAAAGTTATATTTCTTGATTAAAAATTCATCTTTCTTGATTGAAAATAAAATTTTTTTTGGTGGAAACTCGTTTTTTGTTGTTGTTAAAATTTAATTTTTTTAAATTCAACTATTTGACTAAAAATTAATCTACTTTTGGTTAAGGATATAACTCTTTTTATTAGAAAATTCGACTATTTGGTTGAAAATTCAACTATTTGGTTAAAAATTATTTGTTTTGGTTGAAAATTCATCTCTGGTTACAAAATTAACTATTTTATTGATAACTCTTTTTTTTCGATGATTAATTTTTTTGAATGAAAATTCAACTAATTTGTTGAAAATTCTTATATTTGGTTGAAATGCAATATATTTTGTCGTCAAAATTTCGGAAATTTAAAGCTTTTCATATTGAAGTTAATATGATACCTATACATACATTCGATTTAAAAGAATTTATTATCCTATCATACCCCTATTTTTTAAATCACCCTATTTCCCCTGTTTTGAGGCCATCTTGGGCTGTCGATTCCGTAATTTCATAAAAAACTGTACTCTCAATTTCTTTGTCATGAAATGTTTAATTTCCCTTCACTGCTAACTGACAACGTGTAATTATATTAGCCAATAGCCTTAGACTAATGTAAGAAAAGCCGTTTAATAACAACTTTCAAATGATTTATAATACATTATGAACTATAAGTTAATGATTATTGGATAATTATTATAAGCTCGTTGAGATTTAATCTCATAGAAACTTTTTTCACGATTTCAAAACCATTTCTGTATGCAAAGTGTTGAAATAAAAATAGGAGTGTTTTTTATGATGTTGGTTATTACAATCCACTTTAAGTAGTAAAAACTGGAATTGGAAAATAAATCAGCCTGGATATTGGTAAATTGCATATGAATTTTTCTGCTCAATCTCAGAGGTCAGGGGGTGTGGATCTCACTTAATATCAAATCGTGCGTGTCAGCACTTTTAAAAGTTCATTAAGTTAAACGCTTCGACCCCGGAACACCACTGAATCAGGATTTATTACTATTAATTGATGACCCTTTCTCATTAAAAAAAGAACCCATATTTTCCGATTTTATCAGAAATTTCTTTTATTGAAGATACATAATAATTATTTCTTTTTTTTATTTGCAGACGAACGAGATGCCATACAAAAGAAGACCTTTACGAAATGGGTGAACAAGCACTTGAAAAAGGTAAGATGCACTGACTAATTCATTATAATTGAAAAGAACATAAACAAGTAGGATTGTGCCCTAATTAATTTTAATTGTAAATTTTCAAATTGTTGAATTTTGAACATGAAAATTGAACTTTTAACCAAATAATAAATATTTGAATAAAAAAAGATGATATCTCAACCAATAATATGTATTTGAATTTCGAGCCAAAGAGATAGATTTTGGACTAAGATTATAAATCTTCAACTGAAATGGTTAAGTTTTCAGTTAAAAAATTAATTCTCAATCAAAGAATGGAGTATTCAACTCTGAAATGAATTTTTTTTTTCTAAAAGTGTTTCTATAGATTTTAGAAAATTGGGCAATCCAGGGTTGAGATTCAAAGTTTCGTCGTTCAATCTATCCCTTCTTTTGATTGAATCTCGCTCAGAATAATCTTTGAATTGTCCAATAAAAAGAATCTGAAACATTAAAAGTCTTTCGAATTTCTCGATATGATCACTTTTATAAAAAAAAAATAAAAACATCTAAAAAAAACAGGGGTTTTCAGCCTTCGTTTTCAAACGTCGACTTTCAAATGTGGCCGGAACGAGGTCAACGTTAGGAAAAATCTGAAAAAAATCACAGGTATACTTTTAAGGTTTTTTACTGCAATACATTTTTCAAAATTCTGAAATATTCAATAATTTACTTTTAACGGGGATTTATTTACAATTTTACGTTATCTTGAGAGCAAGTACATATAAGAAGCCGTTTAATATGTAAAAATGTATACTTTTGTGATGCGAGTGTAGTTCAATAATATAAATTTATGATGAAATCATTCTTACGCAAGATATATTTTGAATATTTTTGACTTTATTCAGTGTTAGCGCGTGGGCGGTACAGAGGAACAAGTGGTGGAAACAAGTACCCTTCCGATGACAATAGTAACTTAACAAGTAAGCCGACTCCCCTGAATACTTTTGACAACAGAGTTATTATTGTCATCAAAAGGATACTTTTTGTGCCACTTGTCCCTCTGTGCCGCCCACACGCCAACTCTGAATACACTCAAAAATATTCAAAATTATATTTCTTGCGTAAGAATGGTTTTATCATAAATTTAATGATTTAACTGCACTTGCATCACAAAACTGCACATTTGGATTATTGAATATTTCAGGATTTTGAAAAATGTATTGCATTAAAGAATGTTGAAAGAATATCTGTGAATTTTTCAGATTTTTTCTAACCAATTCGCTACTTATTGACAAAAGTAACCTCTTTATCACTATTGTTACCAAGAAAATTTACTAGTTACAGTAACTAGTTAAAAGAAACTAGTTACTTCCCATACTACTTCAAATATACATTCATGCAGATGATTTACGCTGTATCTTTTACATATTCATAGTCCGTAAACTTTAGGTAAACAAGCCTCATTTGTTATTTTCTAAGAAACTGTTCGCAACTCGTCCATTTTGATGCAAATTTTTGTACTTATTTAAAGAAATTCCACAAAAAGTAGGAACTTCTGAATATGAACGTTCGCTAATAAAGTGTGCGTCTAATCGTATGCGTGGAAAATACTGACATTATGGTCCCATCGCTGATGAGGAGGTACGTCTTTCATTACACGGTTTACGTGACACAATGTTGAGTAGACTCTTTTCATCCAAGAATTGCTATTTGTTTGTAATTTAATAACAAGTAGTCGTTTTTTTGCTTCACACTACTGCTATTATATGGAATGTAAGCTTATAATGTGTCCCTCTTACACTTTCCTTGTACTTCTCCCCTATTACTTTACACCCCCTCCCCAACGCACAATCACTTGGTGATGGGAGGGGGGACCTGCAGTTTAAGGTGGATTCCGAACCACCAAGAACAATCGACTTCGGTACTTAGAGAACCTTTTTCTGTAGAGGTACCGGCGACACGACTCTCCACGTGGACGGTCGAGGCTCTTCCAGAGTGCGAGACGGGAATTGAACCCGCCAGCAGACGGAGTGGGTTAGCCCCCATGACCATCCTACCACTCTACTGCTGCTGTTCAGATTTCTCTATTCTTTGTTACATATTCTTAAAGATTTGAGTGAATAATATTGTATAATAAAAGGAAAGATTGAAACGTGCGAGCACCGAAGGGAATCGGGAAAGACCCGGGAATTTGTTGAGACTATGATAAAACCGGGAGAATATAATGAATTTTAGATATTTTAGTTGTTTTTTAAACTTTAAAATTATAGAGTTTGGAATGCATAATAATAAAATTGTTCACTTTTGAAATTGAAATTCTTTTATTATACTTAAAAACGTTCCAAATCGAATAATGTAAAATATAAAATTTCATAATTAGACAATTGAACATGAACTATTTTTTTTTAATTAAGGATTTTAATACATGTAACTGTTACAAATTTTGCAGTATATGACTGTGAAAAAAAATCTTCATAATGAAGCGAATTATTTCATTTTACACGTCTTGAATCTTAATTTCAAAATGTTTCAATTTGCGAGGTCTTAAATTAAAAATTTTTAAGTTTTGATAGTTGAAATTTGAAAATATTAGTTTTGAAGCATTCGGCTTGTGCAATGTTGAAGGCTTTTGATTTTGTGTTTAAAATTCTTTGAATTTAGAAATGTTCTTTTGTGAATTCATTATACTGCAGTTTAATTTTAGATACTTAATAAATTCTTTTTTTGTACACTTTTTGATACTTTTTTAACGATGCAATTATTTTTCTACTATTTTGATAAAAATTACACTACTGCTAGTATAGCTGCTATTTTCTTAAATTGTTCGCTAATCTCACTATTTTTTCACTTTGTCTTTAAACAGATTTTCAAACTTCTTCGCCAGATTGACGAAAATAAAATCAGCAATCTCAAAAATCAAAATTTTGAAAGATTTCAAGGGATTTCAAAGACTTCATCAATTATTTTTAAATCATTTAAAGAGAATTCTAAAATTTTCACGAGACTTAAAGAATTTAATTTTAATTAACTATTTTGGTAGAAAATTAATTCCTTTGGTTCAATTGTTTAATTTATTCGCGAAAATCCATTTTTTTCGGTTACAAATAAATTTTTCAAAGTGAAAGTTTAACTATTTAATTTTTGGTGAAAATTGGTCTGAGTTGAAAATTCATGTATTTTGTGAAAAATTTGTCTTGTGGTAGAAAATTAATCTTCTTGCTTGAAAATTCATCTTTTTGGTTAAAATATCTTCCTTTTTTTGTCAAAAATCATTTTTTTAATTGAAACTTTATCTTTTTCATTTTTGGTTGAAAATTTATCTATTTTAGTTAAAGATGCAATGCCTAAAAATTTATCTTTTTTCATTTGAAAATTCAACTTCTTGGTTAAAAATGCATGTATTTTGTTGAAAAAACTTCTTTCTTGATAGAAAATTGACCTTTTTGGTCGAAAGTTAAATTTTTGTTGCAAATTTAACTGTTTGATTGAAAGATAAACTTTGGTAACAATTCGATTTTTGGTTGGAGATGCATAATTTTAGTTGAAAATTCATCACTTTGTTAGAAAATGTATAATTTTTAGTTTAAAATTAGACTCTGTCGCTGAAAATTTGTCTTTTTTAGTTGAAAGTTCAACTACTTGGCTGTAAATGCATCTGTTTCGTTGATAAAAATTTTTTTTTTAGTAGAAAATTGCTCTTCTTGGCTGAAAGTTAATCTTTTCTAGAGTTGAAAATGCATTTTTTTTTCTTTGAATTCGTCTCCTTCGGCAAAAAATTATTTTTCTTAGTTAGAAATTCATGTTTTGGTTAGAAATTTATCTACTTTGTTCAAAACCAAACAATTTTGTTAGAAAGAGTCATTTGTGGTTGAAATGTCAACTATTACATTTTTCGTTGATAATTGATTTCTTTTGATTAAAGATTCTTCATTTTAGTTAAAAATTCATCTTTTTGGTTGAAATTTCAACTATTTTTGTGAAAAATCATTGTTTCATCGTCGAAAATTGAATTTAACTAAAAATGTAACTATTTAAGTTGACGATTTATCATCTGAGCTAAATGTTCATCTGTTTGGTTGAATATTTCACTATTTTCTTGAAAGTTAGTTTTTTTGTAGAAAATTCATTTATTTTGTTGAAAATTCGTCTTTTACATTTGAAAATTAATGTTTTTGGTTGAAAGTTCATCTATTTGGTTAAAAAGCAATTTATGTAATCAAAAGGATCTAATTCTATGCAATTCGTAGTAATCTTTGGTATTCCAGAGCTCCCTCTCGTTTCTAACCATTCACTCAAAAATTCGGAAAAGTCGTCCAAAGTAAACAATTACCCTATTTTGAATTTCTCAGATGAGTCCGAGGCCTGGAGATAGAATGCAAAACTAAGACGGAAGTGCATGATTTATTTATAAGCTTCGATCAGAGAATCGAATACAATTCAGCTTTCCAGGGTATTTACTGTCTCCTGGGATCATCGCGAACTGAAGAATTGTGGTCGATATTCAAAAGGTTTTACGAGTTAATCGAGATCCGCGGTTGGGAATCGTTATCTTTTACGTCGTGAGAAGGCAAATGGTTCGATAAGTACTGGGAAAGTCAACGCGGTGAAAGATATGTGTGGGGAATTAGGATTCAATGTTATCTCCTGCACATCTTAAAATCCGATTAGGCGTGAATTATAGGGTGGAATTCTCCCAGCTTCAGGATCGGGTGAATAGCTCGCTCAAGAACCATTCAGAAAATGCATTTCCCAGTCTCTAATAGCGTCAAATTAGCCTATATTTCAATGCAATCATCTTCAATTTTTCATTTTTATAGTCAAAATCGTTTTATAATCAAGCTATTCTTGCATTCATCAAATGCCAAATATAATAAATATGAATCGTGATCCAGGACCGATTATTTATCTTTACGCTTTTTTCTGAATACCGTAAAATGGGGCTAAGCGGCTCCTTTTTTTCAGGTTCTGTAATAAAGCGCGAAAAGGAATTTAAATTAGCTATTGATGCTTTAAATATATAATCTCTACCTGACCCTCTTTCGTACTATGTATAAAGGAGAAACATACATTTTATTTGTAAACAACTATTTGCCATCACTTAAAGTGTGAGGGACTTTAACCCGCAATTTGGGAAAAGAGACTCACTCATAAAAAAAGTGATTGGAAGAAAAACTTGACAGAAAATCTAATTATTTATAAGTTTTCTAATCACTTTAAAGCAAATTTTAGTCCCGTAGTGCTGCGGTTAAAAACCTGTTGTACCATGCGTTTTATTTTAAAACCCCGATGAAGCAGAGTTCTATACACTGGTCACCTTCGCTGCTAAAGTATCATTAAGTCTTTTAACATGAGTACATATACCGCCAGAAGACTCCACTTCGCTATGGTGGGCTTAGAATAACTGTATGAATCTAATTAAAACCAATGATAACCTGCGGTTGTATCTGCCTTTTTTATGAGAGGTATTAGCATTTGCCTGGTTGTTTGGCCAGGGGAGAGGAAACCGCAGAAAAATGTTATAATTTGATAGCTTTTCTACTTTTTGAACCTTGTGAAAGGTATTCTTGATCTTTTAACTGGGATAATTATGAATTGAAACAGTTGCTCATTTGGTTTATAATAAAATGCTGGTTAACACATTGAAACTTACAGATCAGATCAATGAAAATGGCTGATTTAATTTGGGAAAGTTACTGGTTGTATCGTTCAAAATTACTGATTTAATCAGTGAAAGTTACTGATTACCTAATTGAAAATGACATTTAATAAATGACAATTACATTTCAGATCATTCTGAATTACTGATGAGATCAGTGGATGTTACTGATCAGATAAATTATTTTTTATTGGTAGAAAATAAATCACGTTTCGTTGTGAATTTATATTTTTTAGTTGAAAATTTAACTAATTTATTGAGAGTTGAACTAGTTTATTAAATATTTCATTATTTGATTGCAAATTTAATGATGTTTTTAAAAATTCGTTTTTTTTTTTGTATTGAAAATTAATTTTATTAATTGAAATTAGAACTGATCAATTTTTTGTTAAAAAAGTGATATTTTTTAGTTAAAAATTCACCTGTTTGTTCGAGGATTCAACTATTTCTTTAAAAATTCGTCATTTTGGTTAAATTCCACTGTTTTTTTATTAATTAAAAATCTTGTTGGTTTGAAAAATCAACTACATGGTTGAAACTTTAAGCTCTTTATTAAAAATTCATTTTTTTTTGTCAAAGATTCATCATTTTTTTTGTTTGAAAATAATTTTTTCAACAGAAAATTTAAGTATTCCACTTTTGATTGAAAATTGATGATTTTTAGTTTAAAATTCAAATATTTAGTTGAAATTTCATGTATTTTGTTGAAAATTCGTCTTCTATTTTTAACCCGTGGTAGACACACTGGTGTGAATTCGCACCAAAGCAAATTTCAATTTTTCCGAATTCAAATTTTACATGGGAAGGCATGTTCACTTTTCAAATTATCTATACTTTTCATGGTGATAACGAACTTCAAAAACGGAAAATCCCGAGTCGCATCAGTGTGTCTATAGAGAGTGCGTCAAAGGAGTGTGCCTACCACGGGTTAAAATCAAGTGTTTACTTATTTGAAATTGAAATATTTTTTTGCTCAAAATATAAAATGTTTTTTATTTTAAATTGAAGTCTCTTTTGGTTGAAATATCAGCGATTACATTTTCGGTTGATAATTCATCTTTTTTTGTTGAAAAGTAATTATTTGAACTGAAAACTAATTTATCGAAAATATTATTATTATATTGTATCATTTTTGTATTTTGTATAAAAGTCGTCTTGTTTGGTAGAAAATTAATCGTCTTTGTTAATTTGTTCACTTGAAAATTAATCTACTCCATTTTTGGTTAATAATTCAACAGATTGGATAATTTAAAATGACAGATTTCGTCAGTTAGTCAAATTGTCTGATTTGAAAAGACTCTTTCTACTGATTTGTCGGATGTCGAATCCGCATTATTTGAATCAATCAAAATTGACTTCGAATCAGTGACTTTTGACCGATTCAAATTTAGAGTATAAATTGCCCTGAATTTTTATAAGAAATTGACCTGGAGAACCTGGAAAAGGTCTAGAATTTTGAAACCGGTCTCCTGTAGCAATTCTGATTATAATTGATGATTGTCGGAAATCTTAGGTGTAAATTGTAATGAGGGTGCCGACCCTGGGGTTGGGGACTGCTCGATAAGTATCTAGTTGACCAGACTTGACTGTTGTAAGGAAAGGTTTCTGCGGCTCGTTATTCCACTTTGATTCTTTGATCCTGCAACCTGAGTCTGTGTTTCTAAGTGCCATAGGAATCTGTGTCTCTTTTTACGATAGAAGCAATGCTATCATTTCGAATCTGATCCGCTGATCTGTGATCGGCCAACACTCTCACGAAATAACAATCGTAAATATCAGAGTATGACTCTCAAAAGAATGGATTAAGGGAATTTGTAATGAGTCGATTTCCATTTCAGTTTATTCAAGATAGATTCACAGTAAGTATCAATTGATCAATTTGACCCCGAAGTTGGATCAAAATGATATGCAACAGTTCACAGAAGAAACTGGCATTTCTATTAGAACCAATTTTTTGTTCCTAAGGAGCAGCAACAAAAAGGAACCCCTCCTGTTAAAAAGGAACACCAAATGATGAATTTGTTCCAAAGGGGACTTCGGTTGGATCTCCGAAGGAACCCAATTTTAATAGACACTTTTTGTCAATGAACCAATTGAAAGTAAGAAATATTATCGCAATTAGAATAGATACAATTACTTCATAAATATCATTTGCACCCCATTCAAATGAATGGGGTTGGTAAATATCTCACTTACCAACCCCACTTTGCAAGCGGTTGGTTTTATAAATGCGCCTCGTTGTTGCTCTACTCAATTGTTCCAAAGGAACCCTTTTGGGTTTCCACAGGATTCTATTGAGGTTCAAGTTCTTAAAGATAAAGCTTTTATTTAATCCGCAAATTTAGTGAACTCACAGTTTTTTCTGTGTTTTATACAGATTTCTGATTTCTGATTTGATCAGTAAAATGCCCATCAGAATCTTCCGATTCTCAAGATAAATTGCCTGTCATGAATTTTCATGAGTAGCAACTGTCGAGTAACAGTTGTTATGCTTCATCCAAGTCATGCCCGTAATTTTTAAACTGAGCTTCATTTCCTACATTTGATTTATTTTTTAACGAAAAATCATTAAGTTCTGACGAGTAATTGAAATACGTGAGTTTAAAGAAACATTTTTTGCATGTAAAAAAATCTTTCCCAGAGCCAATAGAGATTCATGACCCAATATAGGAAAATGAGTATTTGTTTACTACCCTGAAATTCAAAATTTCCGAAAGCATTCTGTTGAATTTGTAAATTTTCCAGAAGTGGAAGCCGGCAATATGTCTATCTATAGAAACACTTAAAAGAGACAAACATTTTAAGAGTTAAATAATCATTTTAGATGATAATTCTTGTCTTTGGTTGAATACCCAATTATTTTTCGTTGAAAGTTGATTCCTCTTGGTTGATAAGTCTACTATTAAATGTTTCAAAGAGAATTTATCTTTTATGGATGCAAATGTTATTATTTTTTTGAACATTTAATTATTCTTTTCAAAATTCAACATTTTTGTTAGAAAAACATTAATTCTCTTTGGTAGAAAATTAAACTCTTTTGTAGAAAATTCCCCTCTTTGTCTTAAACTTTGAATATTTATCTCCTCTGGTAGAGTTTTCACCTTTCTTTCTCCAAAATGCAACTATTTGGTTAAAAATTAATTTGTGTTGGTTAAGCATTCAACTATTGTGTTGAAAATTCGTCTTTGTAGGTTGAACTCAACTGTTCTTCGTTTAAAATCATATTCTTTTTTGTTTGAATATCAACTATTATATTTTTTGTTGAGAACTCATGTTTGAAAATTCTTTTTTGTTGTTGAAAATACGTTTTTTTCAATAGGAAATTCAACTTTTCCATTTTTGTTTGAAAATTTATCTTTTCCAGTTGAAAATTCAACTATTTGATTAAAAATTCATCTTTCTTAGTTAAGAATTCGAATATTTGGTTCAAAATTTATCTTTTTTGTTGTTGTTGAAAATTCAATTATTTAATTGTCAATTCATGTATTTTCTTGAAAAGTTGTATTTTTGGTAGAGAATATTTCTTGTATGAAAATTCATCTTTTTGAAGGAAAACTTAATATTTTCTTGAAAATCCGGGTTTTCAAATTGCAAACTCAACCATTAAGAGGCCAACAGCTTTTTGTTGAAATTGAATTCTTTTGGATGAAAAGTCGACAGTTATATTCTTGGTTGAAAGTTCATATTTTTTGGTTAAAAATGTCAGTATTTGTTTGAAAATTTAATTATTTTGCTGAAAATGTAATTACTTTTTTAGAAAGTTATTACTTTTGGTTGAACGTTCAACTCTTTTGTTGAAAATTCGTCTTTTGGGTTGAAAATTGAACAATTTGGTTTAAATTTTTTCTTTCTTGATTGAAAATTCAACTATTTTGCTGAAAATTTGTGTTTTTGGTATGAAATTGTATCTTTTGGTAGAAATGTACTTTATTTTGGTTAAAAATGCAACTAGTTGGTTGAAAATTAATCTAGTTTTGTTGTTGATTCGACTATTTTGTTGAAAATCTAACGATTTGCAAAACATTTTCTAATGGCCCTAGGAGGTTGCAAATTTTCCAGGAGCTGGATTCGGAACTAGGTATCTATAAAGAAAAACTTTTAGATGGACATGATTTGGTCGCGATTGTCGCGACATTCTTGTTTTAGTTTTGTAAATATTATGTCGTTCATGACTAACTTACGAATTTCAATAATAAGTATAACAAACTGCCAGTCAAAAGATATATGAATGAAGCTTTTACTATTTCCCTGCTGGTAAGAGAGGTATGCTTATTAAAGCAAGGAGAAATTTGATTTCTAAAAATGCAAGTGGTTTTCGAAACTGTGGATTTCAATTCGAATCGTGTAGGTAGTTGACGTTGCACAAGATACTTACGTGTAGGAAAAGTCAGTTGGCAGATATGAGGTGTAAATGTCGCGTGGCACATATGTAGGCTGTAGGTAGCAACCGTAGGACTATAGAAGGTAGTGGTCCATGTTGCTTCTAACTGAAAGTCGAGTAGGCGTTCTGGAGAAATCTTTGTCATCGGTATTCGATTAGTATGATCTAATCAGAAAACTATGATTCCTGAACTAACAAAACCCTCAAATAAAAATAATTTTGCTAAGAATTTTTGACATCAACTGGATGTTTCTGATGAATAATCTTGTCCAAAAGATGGGTTTCAATATGGTCCATGTTGCTCCTGACTGAAAGTCTAGCAAGCGCTCTCCAGAAATTTTAGTCATCGGTATTCGATTAGTATGATCTAATCAAAATATGATTTCAGAACGGACAAAAACCTTGCATGGAAAGAATTACTAAGAAAATTTGAAATTAGCTGGATATTTCTGATCAATAATCTTACCCAAAATATGGTTTTCAACGTGTTCCGTGTGGCTTTTTGGACTGAAAATCGAGTAGGCGTTCTGGATAAATCTCTGTCATCGGTATTCGACAAATATGATCTAATCAGAATATTATGATTCCAGAACCGACAAAACCCTTAAATAGAAAGAATGACTGAGAACATTTGAAATTAGCTGGATATTTCTGAGGAAGAATCTTATCCAAAAGATGGTATTCAATCAACATTGTTAAAGCTATCTTTATGTCGCAGGTGTAACGTAATTAGTAATAAATCAGTAAGAATCGACAGTGCTCACTGCGCACTTTTAGCTGCCTTAAGAGTGGTCCCGACTACTGCCACTAGAAATATTTATTGCCGATTATTTTCCACGCATTTAACCCGAATGCGAAACACAGAGAGGCAAAATGGTACTCTGTTCTGTCAACTTGGAAAGCAGCATCTCAACAGTGGTAATTATTGTCACCGGAGATAAATCGTTACGTTTGTCAATCGCTTTTCTATATGGTGCTCTGCAGTCAGAATAGCCCAAGAATCAGTTTCACCTGCACAGTTGTCCACAAACTAATCCTACCGGTAGACTTTTAATTATTGAAAAAGATTAATTCCTTATAGATCTTGTTCCTCTGACGAGAAAACATCAACTTGATCAATTCCGATGGTGATCTTTCTCATATAACAGGATTTGTTTTCTAAAAATGGTCAATATATGCATATGTTTACGGAAGTGAGTGTGATTGCGGAATGTGCGAAGTGTGAGATAAAGTTGTGCGATTGGTGGATGTCAAAGATGACACTGACAACATTTCAATACGTGGCTAATATGTTTTTCTACATATGTACAATTGTACATACATACAACTATACGTAAGCGACACGCGAGCGATTCGATTTGCGATTCCTGCGGACTCCGTCACGCTAATGGCACTTGGCCATTTATGGCATGTGTCTCGTAACTGAAAGAAGAACGTCCGAGATCCTTATCGCTTTTGTAGCTGTAACCGAGTCAAGGACGATGTACTGCCAAGTGTCTCCTGGTGTCTTCGATTTTGCAACGGGCTACCAATAATAATTATCTCGGCAAAATTTCACGTCATGTCACGTCAGATTTTCACGACTCTCAAATGTCCCTTTTTTTCATTTATTTATTCGTGATAACCCAACAGTTACATGTAACCAATCATAAGGTTATATCATTAAGAAGTGTTGCTTGTTAAAATAGTTGTCATTTCAATAATTTAGTAATACATTTTTAATTGTATTAGGATGTGGGCAAATCACATGAGGCTTAGTCATATCATGTATACGCTGTGGTATCGATTAAAATCTATATCTATTAAAATGTTTGTATTATCGCTACATTCTTCCTAAAACCTATTTATATTCCTGCACATTCTGAATACTGGAGATATAAATTTAATAGTCTTCCTAGCTATCGTAACATCTCAAACCTGTTACAGAGTCATTCATAGTCACATCCTTTATAGGCAGATATTTATACCTCATCCACCATTAATCATTGTTGGCACATTCTCTTCATTCATATTTTACAGAGTCACAACTTCTGCGAAAGGAAAACCAGAGTTACTGCAGGTCAGGAAAAGCCTGAAAATCAGGGAAAAGTCGGAAATTTTGTTGGTCAGGAAAAGTCAGGGATTTTGAAAAAATTTCAAAAGTTAGGGAATTTCATTAACAAGCCCTTTAAATAACTGTCAAGAATAATCAGGACTATTACACAGTCACTTTTAGTAACTTTTTTTCTTAAATCGCTTTTTTTAAGATAAAGTCACTACAGTCAGTTTTTCAAATAAAAATATCAGTTCAATCACTTTTCTTTCAATAAATTAAACCATGGGTTAACCGCTATTGAATTCAGATCTACGCCTATTTCCGAATTTTCTTCAAATAATTTGTACTCTTTTAGAGTATTTTCAAAGATTCCAAGAATTTGTAATGGCTTCCAACAATTTGAAGGTATTTCAAAAGATTTTTAATATTCTATGGTGCTTTTGAAAATTCCAAGAAATCTTTACGAGCATTAAAAAGTGTCAAGGGATTTTAAAGATTTTGAAATATTTCAGAGTAGTTTTAAAACTTCCAAGAATTTTAAAGAGATTTAAAAAGGATTTGAAAAATTGTAGGATACTTTAAAAATTCCAAGTAATTTTCAAGAGCTCTAAAAAATTTCAAGCGATTTCAAAAGATGTGAATAGGTTTTGTAATTGTTCAGGGTATCTTAAAAGGTTGCAAGGAATTTGTAATTAATTTAATTAATTTGAAGGGATTTCAAAGGGTTTGAAATATCTTAGAATATTGTACAAGATTCTAAGGGATTTAAAAAAATTTCACAAGCTATAAAGGTATTTTAACCAATTTTCAAGAATTTCTGGAAATATCAGATTTCATGTAATGTCAGGGGATTTTATAATATTTTAATAGATTTATTTGAATAGATTCCAAGGAATTTTCAATTGATTTCAATAATTTGAAGCGGTTTTAAAGAATTTTTGGACATTTTTAAAAACTCCAAGGAATTTTTAATAGCTTTAAAATGTTATAAGAGATTTCAAAAGATCCTAAAAGATTTCAAATATCTTAAGGTATTTGTAATATATTTCAAGAATTTAAAGTGAGTCCAAAGGATTTCAAGGATTTAGAGTATTTTTAAAGATTCCAAGTAGTTTCATTTTTATTTATTTGGAATTCACTCTAAATCATTTTTAATTCAATCTGAATTCTTTTAAATTCTCTTGAATTTTTCTAAAATCATTTCAAACTTACTGAATTCAATTAATTTTTTTCATATTTTGGAATTAACTTCATCTTGAATTTGCATGAATTTCACTAAATTCGCTCCAAGTTTGCTGATATAAATGGCATTAAAAAAATTATTTTGAATTTAAATTGAATTGTTTTTAAAGCCTTATGAATCGAATTCTTTTGAATTAAAAAGAACATTGGTCACGTTAATAATGCACATTACCTGTACCAGATTCTGTATTAAAAATGTTACAAGATTAGAATTTTGGCCTTTAACTATTAATGGCAGGGAAAATTAATATTCATTCAGGGAAAAGTCAGGGATTTTTTTAAATGAATTTTTGCGGCCACCTTGAAGGGCACAATTTCTGCGAATGGAAAAAATCTCTCTTAATATTTTCTGCTATTTTGCAACAAGAGTATAAAAGTTAATTTATTTCTTCTCTGCAATTTCCATATATGAGATTTTTGGTTGCACGTAGCACGTGTAGCAAAACCGCATGTGCGTCATTCAACGCTTTGAAGGAAAATTGACTTTACCGCGGAATCTGATCTGAGGTCAAATTAGAAAATGAAAGTGTAGACTTCAAGCTCAAATTGAAAAAGAGGTATCTACTCTTTATTCTGTATTTTTGAGACAACAAAGTATTTGGTTGAATCGATCAGTTTCTTTGGTTCAAGCAATTTTTTTCTGGGTGTGGGTTAAGTATAAAAGCAGACAAGGTTGTAGAATCTTAAAAGTGCATTGCATAATTTTGAAACCGTCACGGTGATAAATTTCAATGAACTGCACTAGGTTTTTTTAAAGTCTTGAGATCCTTTTTTACGATCATGTGAAAATCGCATAATAAACGCAGAACGCAGATGCGTGCTTATGCTAACGAGGCGAGTTATGCAAATTGTTGCTGATAAGTTAAAAGGCGCCATCACCGCGGTCGAGTCGTGTAATAAAGTTTCTGTCATTCTTCATTTCCACCGTGACTTTTTTGCGGACAAGCCGCAATACCATTATGGATTATGATGCTGTTGTTCTTATTTCCAAGATCGCAAACATGAATCTTAATTTGTTTTGCCAAAGTTGGTCAATAAGTCAAATGAGGCTTGTCACTGATCATCCTTCAGTAATTTAAATGAAAATTAAGCTTGAATTCAATTACAAAGCTACAATTATAGAAATATTAAAAATGTTGTGTTTTGGTGACTGTAAAACGGAAGTTTCTTATCTAGGATGATGAGTCAGTGATCCCACCTGTGCGGGTGATGTTTCTCTGACCGATCCTCAATGATACGACACGGTTCTTGATTGTGAACAATGCGCAAGAAGAACCTGACCCTAGTGTGCTCTTTTTTCCAAGGTACCTCTGTGGAGACCACTTTGCTTTACTACATGTATGCTGCCAAGGTCGCGTATCTGGTACTCTCTTTATTTTCCTTTGCCGCCTTTTCCCGTCACCCAACCCCTATCTAATCTTGGATGCCATGCAGAATTGACATTCTGCTGATTCAGCTATAGGATTTCGTTGCTGAGTCAATTTCTGTGGGTGTCTTAAGCTCATATTACCACATATTCATATTATAATGGACAATATTTCTGCCATCCTAGGCGCAATAGGGAATTATTGAGAAAATTTATAAGTCTGGGATCGTATATGAAAATAAGAATTTCTTATGATTACTTATAAATGGCTATATTTCTTCGGAATTTATTTCGACACGTCCAAATGACAAGGTTCCATCTCGGAGAGAACAATTATGGCGAACTCTCAAAACTTCAAAATCCGACATAAATTGAATTGGAAACATCAGCGCTCTCAACTCTGTAGTATTTGGTTTTTCCGATATGAAACATTGTCATTTGGACACATCGATTTGACCATTTAGAACAAAGTTTCCTTGGATTTCAGATAGTAGCTTTCCCGTACAAAATAATATTTCCGACATCTTAGGCTTAACAGGAAGTTGTTTAGAACAGTGTGAAGTTCAAGTTTAGATCTAAATTTGAATTTTCGGATGGTGTCCTATAAATGGCTACAATTTCTTCGGCTTTAGTTGATCATTTACAACAGAATTTCTTTAGATTCCAGGTAGTAACTTTCTTCGAGAAAACAAAATTTCCGATGTCTAGAAGAAACAGAGCAAAATTCTTTAGAACAGATTAAAGTTCATGTTTAGGTGCAGATTCAAAATTTCCAATGGTGGTCTATAAGTGGCTACAGCTTCTATGGAACGTTTTCTTTCATAATAAAACTAGCACCCTCCACTTGAATGTTATGTGTGACTTTCCTCATTTGATTCATCATTTTGATGAAATCCGTCAAAGTGAGTGGCCCACGTGGGCAATTATATAAGTATGTATATTCAACTCTCTTTGCCAGCGAGGCCATGGCTGCTTTCATTCATAGAATCTGAGAGATGCAGGTCTTTCACTAAGCTTCTAAGTTTCAGAAGGTGTGGTTTGAATATATAAGTTGACTTAACGCTATTCCTGACGAGTGTTTTGTCTCGGACGCTTTTTCATTGGTGGTTTCAACTCAACGCCACGCGAGGTTCAATCTTGCAAGCATTTCAGTAATGGGTTTATGCAACCTGAGCAGGCCCTTTAGAAACCGATATGGTACTTCAGTAACTCGATTCCCACGCGAGAAGATTTACGAGGAAATTATTTTAGAGACAAAACATTGGATTGTAGTATCAATCTTAATTGTAGCACAGTACAATAAGCACGACTGGGACAAATACCAGGACTGGGGGTTCTATTAGAACCAATTTTTGGTTCTTAAGAAGCTGCAATAAAAAGGAACCCCTCTTGCTGAAAAGGAACCCAAAACTTTCCAAGAGGTTGATTTGTAAATGCGCCTTCATGTTATTCAAGTATTCTCCAAAGGAATCCTTTTGGGCCTCAACTTTAGTCAACCCTCAGTTTTTTCTGTAAGATGTTTTCATATAAATAATACGTCGTCTCGAACCAAGAACACGTTTTCTTGCATAGGAAACGAGTTTGCAACCTGTACTTTAGTTGTACGTGCTGCTTCCAAGTCGGAAAATGTCGAGAACGTACTTTGTCGACGTGATGCTGATTATTACAAGATAAGTAGGAGGCCGATTCTCACCGTTACTACCTTTCTCAGTGATTGGTTTTCGAAGAGAAAGATGAATTAAGGAAAAGCATGTCGAGTGCATCTGAAATCTGCATGCAAACTGATTCCAAATTCATCCTTGACTCATGATCTCATCTGAACCGCTGTCTCCTGCATCCGAATCGGCCAATTATCCCTTCCTTTTCGCGACGGAAGAATCCGTTACAAACGACGCCGAGAACTTGAGTACCAAGAGAGTGAGAGGAGAGAAAATGTCAGGTTCATGATCTTTCTACTTTTGAAATTCCCACAGGACTCTGCTTTCTTATGAAGGACTCAGGTGTGCCCGTAAGTCAGAGAAAAACCGGAACTCAGGGATTTTGAAAAAAAAAGTTTGCCAAAGTTAGGGAATTTCTATGAGAGGCAATTTAAATAACTATCAATTATAATACTTTTGTTGTTGAAATTATCTTATTCCGTTCACAAAAATTCTATGTTACACATGTTGCAAGATTAAGATTGTGATCTTTGAATATTAGATATTAGTGGCCAGAGGAAATAAAAAATATTCTTGTTATAGTAATTTATACTTTCCTAGTGTTTCTATTAATTTTTTTTGCAGTTACTTCCCCCCTACGATTATATTTTTAATTAAAAATTTCAATTTTTGGTTGAAAATTAAACTATTTGGCTGAAGGTAGAACCGCTTTGATAAAAAAATTGTATTGAAGATTCAGCATTTCAGTTAAAAATTCGTTATTTTTTTCTTGAAATTTTTTTTTTTTTTTTACTGAAAATTTAAATATTCCAGTTCAAGATTCATCATTTTAGTTGACAATTCATCTCTTTAGTTGGAAGATGACCTATTTTGTTAAAAATTGACATTTTTAAATTGAAAATTGAAGTGCTTCATTACATGAATGTTTTTTGGGTTGAAAGTTTAAGAATTTGGATTACATTTTTTTTCCTTCTTGACGGACAAAACTTTATTTGTGGAAAATTTGTCTTTTAGGTTGACAAATTCATCTTTATAGTTGAGAATTCATCTCTTTGCTTGAAAATTTAACTATGTTGTAAAAAACTCGTTTTTTTCTTGAATTTTTTTTTCACTGAAAATTTAACTTTTCCATTTTTGGTTGAAAAATGATCATTGTTAGTTAAAGATTCAACTTTTTGTTCAAAAATTCATGTGTTTAATTCAAAATTCGTCTTTTTTTGTAGAAAATGAATCTTCTTGATTGGAAGTTCATCTTTTTGGTAGAAATGTCTTTTACTTTTTTTTTTTTTTGAAATATCAACTAATGCGTTTTTTGTTGATAATTCATCTTTGTTGGTTGAAGATTCAACTATTTAGTTTGAAATTCAACTATTTTGTTGATATCTTTTTCTGTTGAAATATAAACTATTGCCTTTTTTTGTTTTAAAATTCACTTTTTTGTTAAAAATTAAACGTATTGAGTTGAAAATTCAACTATTTGGTTGAAAAGTCATTTTGTAGGTAAAAAATTAAAGTATTGGGTTAAAAATGGAATTATTTTGTTTAAAATTTATAATCTTTTTTATTCACAAATTCAACTGTTTTCTTGAACATTCATCTATTTGAACAGATAATTCGTCCTTTTGGATTAAAAATTCATCTTCTTTATTGAAAATTTAACGATTTTCTATAAAATTCAATTATTTTGTTGAAAAAGAAACTGTTTTTGGTTGAAGTTTAATCTTTTGTTTGAAAATTCAACAATTTGTTTAAAAATTCGTCCTTTGAGATTAAAAATTTCTCATTTATGGTAGGAAAGTCATATTTATTGTTTGAAATAAATCAATGTTATTTAATATAGTTTATTATAGTTTTATTCAGTTTGTAAAAGATTCTGTGTTAAATTTGTTGCAAGATAAAAATGCTTGCCTCTGCATATTGATGGTCAATCATTTTTTTGATTGATGGAAAATCAGGGAATTTAGAAAATGAATTTTTTCGGCCATAAAGGACTCTTCGAAAGAAGTTTGTTATTCTTAGATCAGGTTCAATAATGCTAGAGATATGATCAGAATCATATAGATCCTTGAGTGTGATTCGATTCATCGAATAAAAAACCTGTCTCAACTAGCAATAATCAATTTCGACAGGTAGAAATCTAGAGAAGGACAGCAACACCCATTGAGAGAGACGATATCCAACGTCCGATCAATTTCACGGTCCAAATGCATCAGCGCGTCTGTCTGCCGAGTAATTTGTAAAATTGATGCCGAGGATTAATGAGACACGCCCTAGTGGAGGCAAACAGAACAATCCCCAAGGAAGCCCTAATTTCTTATCGAATTAGAGTGCCTATAAAAGAGATTTGTCCGCACCCTAGGATTTAAGTGTTCATTAACAAATGAGTTTTACTCAGCCACTTTGAAGAAAGGAGCTCTGAGCTCTTTAAAACTGTATCAGTGGAATTGCCACTGTTTTAATCAGTATTTTGAATTATCACTGGTGAATCAGTGATTCTCCGACATTGACTGGGTGAACCAGTAAGTGACTCAACTAAAACAACGTTACTGAATATACCAATGACCCCAAATGATAAATTCAACCAGTGGTACAACGCTACACGCACCCAAGACATGGACCTCCAGTCGTCTGGTGCGCGCGAGTCGCCGGTCGGGTCTTTGCATTTCTCGACTGAAAACAAACTTTATTGTGTACTATTGTTTGTCTTTGAAATATTTTGGGCCTGACTGCAATAAGCAGGGGATATTATTTTATCTTTCGCTTCAAAGTGGGGAGGCCTCTGGTCACTTGGGTTTGACTCTGAGCGGCGCTACACGTTGACGTAATGACGGGCTTTCCCACAGTTAGGTGCAATATATTATATCGTATTATATTGCAGCTCGTTCATTATTCACTGTTGTGAGAGTAATATGCGAGTTTTAAGAGATAATTTTGCATAGGTTAGCACAAAAATGATGAATGATGAGCGTCATACCTAACCAGTCGACGCACCAGAACAACGCGCACGACTAGATGACTACTGGTACTGAGTAACCAGTGAAACTCACTGATTGAACCAGTGACGGAAATCCATTGAATTGAAATCTCCCTGATTGTCCCCGACACACTTCTGGCTGTTTTAACCAGTGATATTTCACTGGTTCATTTTAAGAGAGAGCCCTTCTACTTTCCAGATTTTTTTTTCGCCCATGCATGTTGGGACCGTGCATAAATTACGTAATTACATGGGGGGACGTGGTCAAAACCATTTTTGTTAAAAATTAAAATGTTTTGTTAAAAATTCTTTTCTTTTGTTGAAAATTCCGGGACTTTGTTTAAAATTAATCTTGTTTGTTACAAAAAGAATCTTCTTCGTTGAAAATTGATATCTTGGTTGAAAATTAATTTCTGTGGTTGAAAATTAGTTTTTTTTATTGAAAATTAATTTTCTCAACTAAAAATTTAACTATTACATTTTTATCGAAAATTTATATTTTTCAGTTGAAATTTCATTTAATTCGTTGAAAATTCGTGTTTTACGGGTTGAAAATTCAATTCTATTGGCAGAAAATTAAGATTTTGAACTAAAAATTCAGCTGTTACATTTTTGGTCGAAAATTTATCTTTTTTGATAGAAATTTAATTTTCTTGGTTGAAAATTTGTTTTTTTGCTGCTGAAAATTTATTTTTCTGACTGAAAAATTTATTATTCCACTTCTGGATGAAAATTGATCTTTTTTGGTAGAAAATTCAACCATTTGGCAAAAAATTCACTTTTTTGCTTGAAGGTTAATCATTTTAGTTAAAAGTTTGACTATTTTGTTGAAAATTCGTTTTCTTTTAATTGCAAATTCATTTTTTTGAACTAGAAATGTAACTATTCCATTTTTTCTTGAATATTTATCTTTTCTATTTGGAAATTCATTTATTTTGTTGAAGATTCGTCTTTTTTGGGTTGAAAATTGGACAATTTTATGGAATTTTTTTTTCTTTCTTGACTAAGAATTTTTGTTTTGTTTGAAACCTCAACTATTTTGTTGAACATTGGTCTTTTCGGTTTGTAAATTTATCTGCTTTTGTAGAAATTTCATCTCTTTTGGTTAAAAATGCTACTGTCTGGTTAACAAATTAATCTCATTCTCGAACTTCAACTATTTGATCTTAAGTTGAAATACTTTGTCAAAAATTCATTTTTTTTATCTGAAGATACATCATTTTATTTAAAAGTTAATCTCTTTGGTTCAAAACTAATTTTTGAACTGAAAATTTAACTATTCCATTATTTGTTGAAAATTGACCTTTTTTTGTTGAAACATCAAATATTACATTTTCGGCTTCTGTTTAGGTCGAAAATTCAACTTCTTGGTGGAAAGCGGAACTACTTACTTAAAAATTGATTTTTCGGTTGAATATTCGTAATTTGAGTTGAAAATTCATTTTGTTGGTGGGAAATTAAACTATTTGCTCAAAGTTCACCTTTTTTTTGTAGAAAGCTCGTCTTTGTTGCTTGAAATTTAAATACTTTTTGTATGAAGTTTTTGTCCTTATTGACTGAAAAATCATTCTTAGTTGAAAATTCAACTCTTGTTGAAAATTGGTCTTTTTTGTTCAACTCAACTGTCAAAATTGTCTGCCTGGCTGTAACTGTCTGTCTGTCAACTGTGAAATTGTCGTACATTATTTTTGGATGACCCCTAAGTAAATTCACGAAAAGAGTTTAGTCGGCAAAAATTACGGAAGATAGGGTGGTGGGGGCAAAACTTACTGGCCATATCAAAGGGGCGTACGTAGTTTTAAATTTCAGAAAAATACTTTACGTAACTTATGCATTGTCCCTAATTGGATATTCCCGACTGGGATTTGTTGGTCGACAGGAAGTCCCAGGAGCTTATTGTCTTGTATCTCCTGTCGACTTGTATGATTCAATTGATTTAATCCTACGATGTCTTGTTTCTTGACGCGTAGGTTGATCGATGCACGTGCATCTGGGATTACATCCTTGGTAGATTTATTCTTTGCTTGGAAACAATCAATGAGTTTGTAGGTCAAAGAATGAAGGAAGACATTATATTTTATTCATGAGTAGATGAGTAAGGCAGGTCATAATCCTAGATTTCTGTTACCGACATGTCACTGACATTTAGGCCATTCCACAGCTAAAGTGGTTCGTTTTCGTGCTAAGTTTCTAGAAATTTCTTGATGACATTATCAAGAATGAGTGAATCAAACACGGACAAGAACCGCTTTAGCTGTGGAATAGTCTCGATATCGGTAACATGTTGGTAACTAGAATCTAGGTTTAGAACCAGTCTTACTCATTTGCATTCATGAAATTAAAAATGCAACTAAGTTGAATTTTTTTGTTTTGATATGTTTAAAAATAGTTTGACAAAGTCCCCAGTCCGGAAGAACAGAAGCAGCATCAACGAAATTTGGCATAATCTTTCATGTTCGAGGGTCGAGAGCAATAGTCTCTTCCTATCTTATTTAAAGTGGGCCTGTCTATGCAGAGGACTAATTGGATCGAGGCAATTCTCAGAACGGCTTTTCCTCGACAAAGTTCGACGATCCTGCACAAGCAAGTGCGGTTTTATCGTAGCTGGTATTTATTTCGCCTGATATGGTCAGGAGCCTCAACCAGAGGGTTTAATAGATGCTGATGCTAATACCAGCTAAACATATCACCAGAGCCGGGTTTAGATCTTAGATCGCCCAAAGCCAAACTAAAATTTCCCACCCTTTTTCAATGTTGATTGCTAATTCTTTTCGGTTGCAGAGTTGTCAAACGAAAAAGAGGCAGTACCTAAAAATCTGCCGCCCTTTTGCAATTTCAAGGATCACAGTCTATCCCCTTTTTCGGCCTTAAGTTTGAAAAATCGCTAAAACACCTAAAATCGAGAATTTTGACTTTTTCGTAAAGTTTCGATTCATTTTTTAGGAATCAGAAACAGACATTCAAGACATTAAAAAACAAGGCGTTTTAAAAGAGATTTTTTGTATGTTGCTAATTTCAAATATGTTATCTTATTTTTTATGTTACTAATTTCAAGCGGAAATAATTCTTTATAATAAAATTAAAGTAGGTACTAATATTAAATTCAAATTGAAATGCTTCAAATTCCTAATGTTTCAAGTGAAAATATTGCATTTTCTATAAAGTAAATAAATTTTTAACCAAACAGTTGAATTTTTATCCAAAAGATATCAGTTGTCAACCTAAAATGTAATGGTGATATTTTAACGAAAAAAGATTTTTATTCTAAATAAAAAACAGTTGAATTCATAAAAAGACTACTTTTCACCAAAATAGTAGGTTTTTCAACCAAATGTTGAATTTTGAAGCCAAAAAGACGAATTTTATACAAAACAGTTGAAATTTCAATCCGAAAATATGAATTTTAAAAAAAATTGGTACTTTTTTACCATAATAGTTGAATTTTAAACTAAAAATATGGATCTTCGACAAAAAAAAATAAATTTGTTTTATAAAAAAGTAGTTCAACTTTTAGCCAAATAGTTGAACTTTTGAAAAATTAAAAATAGTCGATAAAAGACGAATTTCCAATCAAATAGTTGAATTTTCAACCAGACAGTTGCATTTTGAACCAAAAAGATGAAATTTCGACTAAAAGAGAATTGTATTTGCAAACCAAAAACACGAATTTTGAACAAAATAGTTGAATTTCAACAAAGACAGATTTTTCAATAAATAAAGAAAATTTCAACCAAACTGTTGAATTTTCAACCAGAAATGATCACTTCTTAACAAAATTGTAGAATTTTCCACCAAATAATTAAATTTTCAACCAAGTGATAACATTTAGTTTATCTATTCCTCAATTTTTTATCGCCTTTAAATTTTTTGATGATGTATTTTTATCAGTAAAAAAAAAGAGTTCTGAAGTTGCAACAGATTTTTTAAAGCTAGATAAAAAAATGGCTTACACACAAGTATGACTAGAAAACTTGTTTGCAAGACGCTACTGTTAGAGGGCACTTTTGTTCAATTTTAATCCGTTTTTTTTTTCGGAAAAAATCTTCTTCCTTACCTGCAATTGAATTACTGAACCGCTGTGATCCCGTCAATTGTCATTACTAGTTTTTTCCGATTTGTAAACCTAAATAATTAATATTAACCATTAAGGAATTGATGAAGATCCTTATTTTCCCATCAATAATGAATCATTGAAAGAAGAAGGAGGGCTTATATCACACAGAAAAAGATTCATAAAATTTGCAACACGATCGGCTCATGCTTTTTAGTGGATTTTACAAGTTTGGTTAAATTTACTGATTTTTGGTAAATTCCACTTAATTTCCAGTAAAATCAAGAAATTTGTGGAAAAGTCCGAGTTGAGTAGATTTTATTGAAGGTTTACTGAAGGTGAGGATCCTTTTGCGGCTTGAGGATCCTTATCTAGTGATTTTGAAGTGAATAAATAAGGAATCTGTAATAAAAGTGTACTTCTACCCGTGACAAAGTATAACTGTTTCATAAGTAAAGTGAAAAAAACGTTGTAAATTTTACGGATCTTTTTTGTGGCTGATGATCCTTTTGCTGCGTTAGAATCCTTTTGCTGTGTGAGGGTCCTTATTCTGTTTGAGGATCCTTATCTAGTGACTTTAGAGGGAATAGATAAGAGATCTGTAATAAAAGTGTACATCTACTTACGAGAAAGTATAACTGTTTCATAAGTAAAATGAAAAATAAGAGTACATGGACATTGAGTGGTTCTGGTTGCGATCTTACCTACGCGTGACGAATCAAATCGGTTCCGCCGAACAACCAGGACGTTGGAAAGGAGATGCATTAATCTTGCAACTCTTTCCAACTCCTACGCGTACTGCAACTGTAACTGCATATACTCCTATGGAAGACGCTTGAGTAGTCATGAATTATTACCAGCTCGTCTCATTCTTCCATTTAAAAAAACCTGGGAACGCCCCAACCAATCTTGATTGAATGAAGGTTAAAAATCAATTCAAATGGTATAGAGATTGCAATCTGTGATAAATTAGGGTGTCAGTTCTGTGCATGAGTAAAAATTTTCGGTCCCACCAATTTTTCTATTTTCCTTATTAACCAAAGGTCTCTTATTTATAATTCAGCGTGTCCAAATGACAAGATTCCATCTCGGAGAAACTAAGTGAACCGTTCTCTAGAAAAAACACAAAGTCGAGTTGGGTTTTGGCGCAAAATTGCCGAAGAGGCTTTTCAAAATGTATTTTTACAAACCAAATGGGACATGTTTCGGGTTTTGAAATATTTTCACCTTTTTGTTTGTCTTCTCCGAGATGGAACCTTATCATTTGTCAGATACATTCTTCTGCAATCGTGCCTCGAAAAATGTGATGTAATTTTGAAAATTGTCAATCACCTGATATTTATACCAAACTAGAAATACTCCTTCAGCATGAAGTTTTTTTATGACTCGAGTGCAGGGACTAAACCTGAACAATATATAAGGAAAAGACCGTTACGTCTGTGATCAGCGATGCGATGTGTACATTGCGGTTTTTTGTTCGAATCGTAATCAACAAGAAGTAGGTAATGTTAAAAGCGAAAGTGACGTCATAACCTTGGTAAGGCACTTGTTATCCTTTAATGCATTTTGAAATCATTGCAATTTCTCTAGAAGTTTCTTTAATTTCTATATTAGGGTGATCCATAAATAATAGCAAAAGCATCAAATCAAAAAATTGAAAATAAAAAAGATTTGTTCCTTTTGAAGAAAAAACGGTGTAGTATAAATTTGAGCTAAAACCAACAATACATAGTACTCCCTCATCGGCCTTTAAGCTTTTAAAGCTTAATATCTTCCTTGTTTTCGACTCTACATAAAATATCAAAGGTGAAATTAGATTTTTTTGAACATTCATCTCAATGGGTGTTTTCTGCAATAATATAACAAAAGGATTCTATTCCGAAATTTGAAACATTATAATAATAATTTAACAATTCACAGATGCATGATAAAGATTTTTATCCAAGTATTATTGTGTAATGTTATAAACGACGTAGGTCCTAGTGATGCAATTCGAGTATTTAAAAAAAAATTCCAAAATCTCGCTAGATCAAATTAAAACCTCGTACACGATACTCATCACATCGAGACGAGGCAAATCTCGATTTTGTTCGAAAATAATCGTCGTTTTTTGTAGAATTTGAGTAGACACCCTGTCGAAAGAGATGATTGCCGAAAAATAAGTCAATAAAAACAGTCCCATCACCAATTTGATGGAGTAAATTTTCGTCCCCTTTTTTCTTTCGGAAGCCTAATGAGAATACAATAGGCATCTGGCCTTCACAATGACCAGAGACGAGGGTCCACTTAACGTCGCCTAAATTGAAGTCTGCATCGATTCAAAGAAGCGAAGCATGAAGTATGAGACATAAAGATTAAAAATTAAAGAACAAAGTCCGAGGAGGGAAAAACAATATTAGAAGATATTGTGGATTGTTGTCCCTTGACCCTGCAACATGTGGGTATTACAACTATACGTTGCATCACCGTAAAGGTCGGTCCCACAATGGAACATTATAACGGATTACGCAGGTACGGAGAGCTGAAGGCTCAGCCAGAGAGTGTCGTTCTCATGGCCTTCTTCAGGAGCATTATTCCGCATCTATTTTTACGGATTACTGCATGTCCAATCGCGACTAATGCACTTGCGAATTCCTCCAACCGAAGAACATCACCATCGATGGTTATCTGCAAAAACATTTCTGGTACACTCTTCAAGAAGTGATCACTAATTATAAACGAAGGAATTGACTAAGACTATGCTTTTCCCAATGAAAATGAATCATGGAAAGAAGATAGTAGGCGAGGAGGATCCTTATCTAGTGACTTTCGAGTGAATAGATAAGGGTTCTATAATAAAAGTGTAATAATACTTGCGAATTCATCCAACCAAAGAACATCACCCTCGATAGTTATCTGCAAAAACATTTCAGTTACCTTCTTCAAGAAGTAAACATTAATTATAAACATAAATAAGTAGTATTGACCATGAAAGAATTGACGAAGACCATGATTTTCCCAGTGAAAATTAATTATGGAAAGAAGAAAGTGGGCGAGGAGGATCCATGAGGTGGAGGACGATCATTAATCTGCGTGAGGATCCCGATCTAGTAACTTTGGAGTGTATAGATAAGAGATCTGTAATAAAAGTGTACTGTTGCGAATTCCTCCGACTGAAGAACATTGCCGTCAAAAGTTATCTGCAAAAACTTCTCAAGTACCCTCTTCAAGAAATGAACACTAATCATAAAGTAAAGTAAACTAGTTAGAAAAGCCTTACCAAAAAGATTTAAAAAAAGAGTAGCTGCTGTCCAACGGAAAAACATAGGAAGTGACATTTGCCATTTTGGCTATTTTCAGGCCTACTTGTATTGGTATATAATTTTTATGGCAAATGTCACTTACTAGGTTCTTCTGTTGAACAGCTGATACCATAACACAATAAATGCCAGTTGATCAATTTGATTCCGAAATCGGATCAAAAGGATATGCAACGCTTTTATACAGATTTCGGATTTTTCATTTGATCAGAAAATTGGGCATCAGAATAATCCAGGGACAATAGATATTTATGGCCCAATATAGGAAAATTAGAATTTTTCTCTCGCCCTGAAATTCAAAATTTTCTGAAACATTTCTTGTTAGTCCTAGGAAGTTGTAACTCTTCCAGGAGTGGATCATTTTGATCTGAAGTTGATAATCAAAATGATATGCAACGTTCTGATATCTCGGGGTTTACTGTGAAATAGATGAAACATTGCCTGATGTCTGGTTGAGGATAACTGGTAAATCCATTTTTGAAACTGTGAATCAAATGATAATCTAAAAGTAGCGAATAGTGGTTTGATTTGGTTCGCAAGACAGTGTAATTTTAGTGGAATGAACGGCACATCAATCAAAAGTCTGCCCCACTTGAGACTGACATGCGGGTACCTCCCCATTTTCTGTTTCATAATCAGCGAATCTCTCACTCACTCTCTCCTAATCTATAAAATCTTTTTTGTTAGCCTTAGCCTGGTAGGGTAAACCGGGACAGGACCGACCGGTTAACATGCATTGCTCTATAAAAAGTTAGTAAGACCTGGAATTCATCAATTTTTTCTTTATTTCGAGTCCCACATTATCTTACACCATATTTCCATACGTATTAATAATTTCAATAAAACAGTGATTTGATCGTTTAATTAATTATCGATCTGCTATATCCTAAATTAAATATATTTTGGACTTGAATTAAGTTTAATTTTAGTAATTACTTGATGGAACAATGGTTTCTCTGTCAGAAGATTAAATTTTCATGTTGTAAGTATTTCAATTAATGTTATAAATGTTATGTTCCTGCTAGTGAATCTTCCATTTTTGAGTTGTCAGAACTTGACAAAGAGAAGAATTGAAATTCTTAAGGAATAGCAATGTCATTTGCAAAGTCGTTCTTGCCCCGCCGGTCGCTTCTGCACCGGTCTACCCTATAGTATACCATGATGTATATTGTATATTTTCTATATTGTTTTGTGTAGAAGGTCAGGAAGCGGCACGACAGATATTAACTTAATAATTTCATTAACGACATAATTTCCTCGACATGGAGTAGTATCGTGGTATAACCATTTTAACCACACCCAGGCCTAGACCTTCATTATAGTCTTAAGGTGAATCAATTTCGTGAATGGTTTGCGAGAATCGAATCTAATCTAATCAGATCTACACCTTTTTTCTTGGCCCTTTCGTGGAAGTCTTTATTTCCTTTTTATGAATTTCAGCTCGGCATGAGGCTTGAAAATTGCGTGGCATATTGGACAAGTGGTAGGAGAAGTGTTTAGTCAGACAGCGGCTAGGGAGTCATTTTCAAAGCAAAAAGTATTGCATTTTTTCTGGTTAACGATATGTTTCTAATATTTGTCATCGGGTTGTAACTAGTTCAATTTTTTTAGTATGAAACTGAAGCAGATAAGTGGGGGTTTCTAATCCAACGTTCCTGTTACCGACGTGTTACCCACATCGGGACCATTCCACAGCTCAAGTGGTTCGTGTCAGTGCTAAGTTTCTAGAATAGCCTCGAAGGTTACCGATGACATCATAAACAACGAGTTTTGCTTGAACAATTTCAAGGTTATTTATTATCTCAATTAGTGTAGTAATAAGAAAAAAAAAAAGATTAATTGCTTCCTTTATTTATTTTATTAAATGTATCGAGTATAAGGAAGCAATAAATTATATTGATTTAGATAATAAATAAACTTGGAGATGTTTACGCCAAATTCGTTACTCAAAATTGCACAATATCATTTTATGACTTCATCGGTAACCTTTCAGAATGTTCTCGAAACTTAGCACGAATATGAACCACTTGAGCTGTGGAATGGTCTCGATGTCGGTAACATGTCGGTAACAGGATTCTTCGATTAGAAACCCCCTTACTTATCTACTGAGTATTATTCCTATCTGAAAAAAGTTGTGTAACGACACGTCTCGAAAATCTCGAAATCATTGTTGTTGAAGACCTGATTGGCTTTTCTCTACTTGAAGTTTTATATCTTAAATTTGAAATTTTTAAAGATAAATCTGCAAATAATCCCTTTTAATAATAAAAATAAGTTTTTGTGGATGGGAAAGTTTTGTGTTTTCTAAATAATCTTGGGCGACTAAATTGAATCTTTTCAATTATTTAATAAGTTATTATCAATAGTATACATGTTTTATGTTAATGTTTTTAGATGGGATCAGAAATTATGGAATTTCAAAGACAAAAAATGTTTGTACAAGAACTTTGATTTTAAACGGACGATGATTTTCAAGTAGCATGGAGGAAATAGCTTTCAAAACTGAACATATTCAAATTCAAAGCAATAGAAAATTAATGACTTTTTTATAGGCTGTAAACCAACATTTCAGTACTGAAGAGTTTAAACTGCAAATTTGTTAATTTAAAATTGAAATATTCCATCTTTAATACTTCTGGTTCGAAATTATTCAACTTGTAATTGCATTCAGTGTGAAATATTTTCCCACGTATTAAACTCTTAACTCGAAATAAGTATTCAATTTTTAATGTTTTCAATTCAAAATCGCTAAAAGTGTTTTTCTTTCCGGCGCTTTCAATTCGATATTATTTAACTTCGAGAACTTTTCATTAAAAATGGTTCTATTTCAAATTATTCAACTTTCAATCAATTCAAATTTAAAATTAACTAATTGAAGTCTCTAAATTTGACATAAAAATTGAGCATATTCTAAAAAGGTGTCTTTAAAAAAAAATAATAATGTTGACCAAAAGAAAAAAAGTCACTCTCTAGCAGTCTCGAAATAAACTTTTAAAACTGAAAGGATTTCCGAATTAGAGATTCAAAATTTGTAAATATTTCAAATTCAAAAATTTCTTAAAATTCTGCAATACTCGAAAATATCAGATAAGTCAGATAATGAGCTAGATAGATAGATTTACTTGGTGCATATTTAGAAACTGAGTGTGCACGTAAGCCATTGGTGTCAAACTTCAAATAATCGCGATACAAAAATTTCAAAAACTTAACTTGACACTAGTTAATGCAATATTAATCTTATTCCGCTACTTTTCTCTCTAATTTTCGAGCAAAAAATCACCCTATTTGCCCTTTTTTGAAATTAGTGAAACCTGAGATATGGTCAGTTATTATTATTTACATATACAAGTGCATGACACGATAATTATTATTATAAAAGGGAAATTACGTTTGTAAACGAGACCTGAGGCATAGTAGTAAAAAAGGAATGACAGCGTGAATGAAACGAGTACAAGCATGTTATTTACATGCAACAACTGCTGCAGCACTAATCAATGGTTTTCAAACAAGAGTCCACGCCTAAGGATTCTTCTCTCTTTAAGAATATCCATAATGCACTCCTAGAAATGTTAACATTCGCAGACGCTACTTAATGTATAAGAAAATAATTTCAAAATAGGGTTTTTCTAAAATTGTAAATTGATATATAAGTAGTAGTGTTGGACAAGTGTCATCATTTTTATAAAAGTTATAAATGACAACTACCAAGAGAAAATAACTCGAATTTGTTTCACTTTAGAATCATCTTTCACATACGTAGTTCCTGGTTCGGAATTAATTCTGAACTCGATATTAACTTAGAGGGAAAGTTCCTCCATCAATTTTTACCTTTTTTTCCTAATCTTTTTGACAACTGGACTAAAGAAAGCAGTTTTTCATCATCAAAGGTGAACCGTAATTTCTTAACTTATAAACCGGATCTCCAAGATCAGAAGCCTTTCTTCAACAAACACAAGAGCTCCTATAATCTTATTCGAGCGAAAGGATGAAAGGTACAACTGAAAGATTTTATTTGCAGTCCCCTTCTTGCATCCTGTTTGGTTAATGTTGAGACTCGGCGGAAGGAAACAAAGGGACCTCGAAGGAAGATGAAAATTCGCGGTTCTGCCGCTCAGACTGAGAAGCTTCAACTAAAACCAAAGTAAAATAAAGGAAAGGGGGTCGGGTTGCGGAAACGAGCAAGATTGACACGGATCTTTTTATTTCGAGACACCGTCTGGGGCACAAGTTGCGCACGGCTGCTGGTATATAGACAGAGAAATGTGTGTTTGCTTATGGAGGTGATATCTCGGGTCTGTTTCTCAGAAACTCTCTTCCTCTTCAGCGATTCCGCGCCTTTTTCTAACTTCTTCAGCTTGACAGATAGTAAATCAGCCTGACACATCTCACCAATTTTGTCGCAATTCTTCGTCTTGAGAAAATACCTCATAGCTTCCCGTTAAAAATTAATCAAGACGTATCCATAGCCCTTTCACATTGAATCTAAAATAAGGAAACTGTTACGCTTTGCTTCCCAAAGACCGGAAGTGCCAATGTTTCATAGGACAAGAGCACTTTCGACATTTACGACTCGCTCTGCCTTAATAGGATTTGTATTGTTTCTAGGATTGGCTGATTACAATAGGCTTGGCTGTAAAAGCTTTTATGGAAAAGGAAACAAGACTCTTACAAATGTGATATTGCTTTATCGGATTTGATTTTGAGAGAATTAGCATTGTTATTGCTGAATTAGATCCACTATCAGATTAATAAGTTGAACTGATGATCTATAAAGGATTCCTTAGCAAAAGCCATCGTCCTTTATGATCAGAAAGTACAATCCGTTCCCGATTAACGGACCGAAGAATATCAAACATCGATCGTATTCACTTGACTTTCATTATCCTTCGATCTGCATCCGTGTGTCTTTACATATCGTGACAATAAACCTCCCCAAGAAGTAAATATACCTCCTCTGTGTTTTACATTCCAAGATTATCCACCTCGATTCCCATCAGCTCTGTTTGTAAAGTCCGAATTGCATTATTAAAATGTCAAGAAGACTGTCCATCTTCTTGTTAACGACAAAACCACGAACTGAATAAAACGTTCGAATCCCTTCTTAAAGTCATGATCTCTCTTCTTGAATTCTAAGAAGGTTTGCTCCGACTAAAAGCTGTCAAACAGTAGCTTTCAAGGGTCAAGGCAATAATTCGGGAGCTGTATACACTAAGAAAGGATGAATCACGGAATGCTGAGTTCTCTTTGAATACTAAATGCGTCGGCATATTACTGAGAACTCAACATGTTTCATGAATATCTCAAAGTTCTGAAAGAAAGTGATACATACTCTAAGAAAAAAAATATTGAACATATAAGAATGTCAATGAAATCTCGAGTCACTGAAGGATGAAGTGATTCATTCGAAAGAAGTTGAGGTCTTTTTTGACAGTGACTGGTAGGGACTGCTTGGAGGGAATTTAAAAATTTTAAATGTTCTAAATAATATTAAAGTGATGGAAATTATGTACAATTTATCGAATGATGAAATCATATAGGCTGTTCCGAATTGTATCGAACACCTTGACTTGTTTGCATTATTCATAGCATCGGATTGAAAGGACAGTGATTCTCGCCAAGGGATACAAGTACGCATATCACGCCCCGACATACGTTCATACGTACAAACCTATCGTGACTTTGATGCATTTTAAAAAGCAGAGATAAGGAGTTAGGTGTGGCTTCCATGATGAGCCAGAAACATATTGGTTGCCATCAGTAAATCCAGACAGCCATCAGTCTTTTCTTTTTTTGTTCTCAAACTATCATTTTCTTTCCTTGCTCTCAATTTGTCTCTGAGGAACTATTAGATCCATAGAAATAAAGTTCGTAACCTTTCTAGAGTAATGAGAAACTAAAAAGGATCCCCAGTATTTGCAAAATTAGTATACTCTCTAAATCTGAATCAGTTACGATTTTCACTAATTTCAATCAGTAACTGAATTCTAGTCATTGAACAGTTACTTTTACTGATGAATCTTTAGAACGTACTAATTCTTCAGTAAAAGTAACTGATCAGTAGCTAGAATTTAGACACGGATTCAAATTTAGAGGGTAAAGTCTAAAAAGACCGAGGCTAAAATATTTTCCACGGAAAAAATTATACATATATATATGAGCATACAAATACCAATCCAAGGTTTTAAAATCATTTCCCCATTTATCCCCCTCTTTAAAGGAATTCCCGTTTTGAAAGTTAAAGAACTTGAAATTCTAAATATTAAAAAATAATCATTCACAATGAAACGATTCAAATAAAAAATATGCAATTATTTCAAGTAAAATAAATGCCCAAAAATTAAATTGTTCTTAACAATGAAGACTTTAGAAACGAAAAATGTAAAGTCTGGTAGTGTTGAGTATTTGATAATGCCAATTTAAAAAACAATACTTTTCTATTAGCATTGACGCGTCTAAGATGTTCAACAGGGCGGAGTCAAAATGCTAAAATTAATCGAATCGTTTGCGCTGAGGGAAAAGAATTTGTTTGTTGTCATCCGAAAAAATTAAACAGAAATGTATTTTAAAATCGTTTAAGATGTTCTGTTCTCTTTTTTTTTATTTGAAAATTCACAAAAAAATGCCCATTAGTTCAGAAATTATTGTGCATTTTTTTCTATGTGCAGTTTTTGCTAGTGAACAATGATAAAAAATTAGGAATTTAACCAAGTTTTTTGCCTAATTTAGAATTTTTGGAAAATGTACAAAACAATTTTTTTTAAATTGATTCATATGCACACATTTTGGAATTATGAATTTTCAACAAAATAATTAAAATTTCAACCAAACAATAAAATCTTTAACCAAAAAAGGTGAATTTTAAATGAAAAATTGAATAGTCGAATTTTGAACTTGAGAACATGAATTTTTAATCCGAAATTTTCTACCAAAAAAGTCGAATTTACAATAAAAAATGGAATAGTTAAATTTTCAGTTAAGAATTTTATTATCAACCAAAAAATATTACATTTCTGTGCCAAAAGGGAGGAATTTTCAAACCAAAAAAGAAAACTTTTCAACAAAGGGGTTGAATCTTCAACCAAGAAATATTCTTCAGTCAAGAAAGAAAGAAAATTTGAACCAAATTGTTGAAATTTTCAGTCAAAAGGACAAAATAAAAAAGTTCACTTTCAACCCAGTAACTGAAATTTCAATCCAAAAAGACGAATTTTCACCAAAACAGTTGAATTTTTCACCAAAAATAATGTCTTCTTAACAAAATTGAACCTAAAACTCTCCCTCCCTATCTACTCAGGTTTTCTCAAAAATATCCCAATAGTTATGCAGAAAAAATTATAATTTTTCCCTATTTCGTTCAACATGAACCCTTTCGTTCCGTTTGGGGTTTCGAGGCTTCTGATGATTTTATATTCAGATCTCGCATTCGCACATAAAATGAACAATTAGCACACATTAACTTAACACAGCAATTAAAATTCCTACAGTGAATAGAAATTGCGCAAAGAAATTAGCGTCGTTAACGACTTTTTGTTAATGTCAGAAAAATACCGAAATTTGTGTCTAGGTGAGCAGGCGATGACATCAGATAAAGAAATGTCGTTTTCTGTGAGAAATCGACACTTAGCACAATGCAGGTGACTCAAGAATTTACGCGTGCATATTTTACGTTCAACCACAACCGCGATTTCGAGACTTTTTACGGAGATGTTTGTGTACAGATTAAAGAGAGATGTGTCATATGTGCACTCTGTAGGATTGTCAGTCATAAAAAACGTAAAAGAACTGGCTCGGAATTTCAACAAAAAAAATCAGCAGTCATGTCTCTAAATTTGAATTAGTCAAATATAACTGACAAATATAACTTAAATTGTACTGTTTGCTGTAGCTAGAATTGAATCACTGACAATTAGCAGAATTGTATTTATTGGATTAGTAAAACGACAATTACTAATTGAATCAGTTATATGTGTATACCTGCAGTAATATAACTGATTGATCAATTATATATTTATTGAAGAAATCAGTTAAATTTAAGAGGTTATGTTCCAAATATATTTGCGCACCATTTTTAAATGTGAAATTGTTTAAAGTTTAAATTTTGTTGACACACGTCATCATTTCTTATTCATTTATTGAAATGAAAATGTCAAAATACACTTGAATATTATAAATAATATTGGAGCATAAACAAAAGCTCAATCTAAAAATTGTTCATCTCCAAATTTATTCTAAGTCTATAATAATTAACTGCAGTTACGGTATAACTGATTAACTTCAGTTACGGTATTTAAACTGTTGAAATCAGTAAACTTCTGAAAATAACTGATTCATCAATTAAAATTAAGTATACTGAATGAATTAATAAAATTTCTACTAATTCAAATTTAGAGAGTCATGATTACACCAGAGACTTTGTGGTCAATTTTGTTCAAATCGGAATCATATTTTTCTATCGTTCCTTCTTAGTTGTTTTTTCTTATTCTTAGACTTCGCACTCTTATTTATATAAAATTAAAATCTTTTTTGGTTGAAATATTAACTATTACATTTTTCGTCCAGAATTCTTCTTTTTTGGTAAAAACTTAACTGGTTGAAAACTTTACATTTTGTTGAAAACTAATTTTTTTCGACCTAAAATTCAATTATTTCATTTTTGGTTAAAAACTTAGCTTTTTGAGTAGAAAATTCAACTATTTGGTGACAAATTCATATATTTTGTTGAAAATGTGTCTTTTGTAGAACATTAATCTTCATAGTTGAAAATTCATCTGTTTGGCTGAAAATTAATTGTTTTAACTGAAAATTCAACTATTCCATTTTTGGTTAAAAATGTATTTTTTAAGTACAAAATTCAACTATTTGGTTGAAAAATAATATATTTTGTAGAAAATTTGTCTTTTCTGTGGAAAACTTATCTTCGCTGTTGAAAATTCATGTTCTTCTTTGAACATTCAACTATTTGATTAAGAATTTATCTATTTTGTAGAAAATTAATGTTTTGAACTGGAAATGTAACTATTCCATTTTTGGTGGAAAATCTATCTTTTTAAGTGGAAAATTCAACTATTTAGTTAAAAATTTGTCTATTTTGTTGAAAATACATCTTTTTTTGGTTAAAAATGCAACTGCTGGACTAATTTGTCGAAAGTTGAACTATTTTGTTGAAAATTACTTTTGTTGTTGTTGAAGATTCATCATTTTAGTTTAAAATTCCTCTCTTCGGTCAAAAATTTAACTATTTGGTTACAATTTAATCTACTTTGTAGAAAATTCATTTTCTTTCGTAAAAATTTCATCTTTCTTTTCGGTTGCATATTTGAATATTTACATAGTTGAAAGTTCGTCTTTCTTCTTGAAGATTCAACTATTACATTTTTCCTCGACAATTCGTTTTTTTTTTTTTTTGTATTGCCAATTCACTTTTGTTAATATAAAATTCAACTATTTGGATACAAATTGATGTATTTGATTGAAAATTCATCTTTTTGGTACAAAAAGTTCAAAATTTATATCTTTTGGTTATAAATGCAACTGCCGTTCGGTCTAGAAATTAATACTCTGTTTTGGTTAATCTGCTTTTTTAAAACTCATTTCTTTGTTAAATATTCGTTATTTCACTTGAAAATTAATCTCTTTGGTTGAAAACTCAACTATTTTGTTCAAAATTCGTTGTTTTTCTTTTTATTAAAAATTAGTTTTTTCAACTGAAAATTCTATTCCATTTCCGATTGAAAATGTATATTTTCTAGTCGAAAATTCAACTATTTGTTTGATAATTCATACACCTTGTTAAAAATTCATATTTTTGAGAAAAAATTAATCTATTTAGTTGAAAATGCAATATTCTTACTAGAAATGTTAGGGATCGATAGCGTTTTATATTGTATTCAATATGGCACATAGATTAATTTTATTTAAAAGAATTTATTCCCCTATTTTCTTAAAAAATACTTATTTCCCCTCTTTTGATAGCATTTTGGGCTGCGCACACGGAGAAAAATGGAAGGTCTGTTTGGCCATCTAGATGTGCAGACCGGCCATATTGCAGGGTCAACTATAGGACAGCCCTTGAATATGGCTAAAGCGATTATCTCTAGAAGGTTGAAACAAGAGGTTCAAATCGACCATCTCAAAGTGCTGACTCGATCCTTTCGGACGGTCGAATCGGTCATCTCAAGAAAGCTGACCCGATCATGCTAAAGGGTTGATGTGATTGTCTCTAGACAGACCACTCGATGGTCTGAATTGGTCGATTCGATTTTCTCAAAGTGTTAACCTGGTCATTGTGAAGAGCCGGTTTGGACACCTCGGATCACCGCTTTGATTATCTCAATACAGTCGATTCTATCAGCTCGGAATGGTCGATTAGATTATCCCGGAATTTCAAAATGTATATTTTAGGAGGGCAAATTCGATTATTGCAGAGGGTCGATTCAAAAATCTGATACGATTAAAATTACTATTTCTAAGAGCCAAATATATATTTTTATATTATTTTTGAAAATTAATAAAAAAATTTGATTTGATTTTCTAATCTGTACTAGTATGAAGGTCCACTATCTAAACAGTGGGGAGTCCTTTATCAATTGATTTATAGTAAGCATTCTGATAATAATCTTCAATAAAAAATTACTAATTTGTAATATTAAATCGTAACAAAACAAATGAGTAAGAAAAAATTCTTTATGAATTCAATTTTTAACGTTTTTTCTGTGAATTAGTAGTTTTTACTGAAGATTGGTATGGAAATACTTCTGGCTATTCATCAATTAATAAAATTCATCGTACTATGTAATTAGCACCATTTCACAGAAATTCAGATGTAGAGTATAACATATTCTATAGCGTATAAAAAAACAATATATATAGATTGAAAATATGATAAACCCTGACGTAAACTTAAAATTAAACGAAATATTTAAATTAATGATGAATAGGTTAAAGTTCGCTAAAAATTGTGATTATAAATGCAGTTTTATTTTTAGAATTAGGAGCATAAATATAAATATAACTTTTATGATAAAACAGTCACTGCTATATTTAATATATACCTATGGAGATTCCTTCATAAATCACAATTTCGTTACAGCCTTCGTTAAAGCTAAATCTAGAATTTAATACAATTACGGTGAACATTGTACATATAACATAGAATAAATTATTAAATATTATTAATTATTTAATATTTAACGCACTTAAACGGCTAACGCTCACAACTTTCGCTTGCCTGACGATTTCCTTGTGTGTGATCACACTGCGTATAATGCACAATCGCCAGTTTTCCTTTTGTTCTTCAAAGGTGCCCACGTTGTGTCATAAATACTTATAAGCCGTGGTCGAATTTTCGTCAGGTAGGAGAACGGAATCTTTAATAGAATAAAAAGTAGCTACACAGTAGTTGTGATTTTGATTCCAGGGCTAGAATTGACTAGAAGGCTTTAAAAAGTCGGATTAGTCGTTTAAAATTATAAAGGATGTTATGAATCGCACATGATCTCAAGTCTGAATATATTGCATTCTCAACAAAATAGTTGAACTTTAACCAAGACAGACGAATTTTCAGCCCCAAGACATATTTTCAACAAGAGAGCTGAGTTTTAAATTTCAAAAGTCTAATTTTTTAGAAAACAGTTGAATTTTCAGCCCAAAAGATTAATTTTCAATCAGTTAATTGAATTGAATAAAGAATAATTCTAACATTTGCATTTGCAATCAAATAGCTGAAAACTTTCAAGCAAAAGAGATGAATTTTTAAAAATGTAATTGAAGTTTCAGCCAAATATTTAAATTACAAACTACAAAATGAATTTCCAACCAAATGATCGAATATTCAAACCAAAATGATTAAACTTTAACCAAACGTACTTGAACTTGCAGTCCAAAGAGATACATTTTCAAGAAGAAAGCTAATTTTCAACAACATGGTTGAATTTTCAAATAAAATAGATTAAACCTCGACGGAAAATAATAATTTTAACGAAACAGTTTCTTTTACAAATAACTTAGATTTTCAACAAAAAGTCATTTTAAATGAAAAAATATAAATTTCTAACCAAATAGTGAATTTTATAAATAATAATCATTGGTAGCCAAACAGTAGCATCAACAACAAATAAATTTAATTTTTAAACAGAAGAGGCGAATATTGAAGAAAAAAGTTAATTTTCAACCAGAAAAGATGAACTTTCAACCAAAAATACTTTTTTTATCATAAAGATAAATCTTAAAGTAGAACTACAAATTTGCTATTGAAAAAAAAAGAATTTTCAATACCAAAAAAAATGTCCTTCGAACAAAATTTTTGCATTTTTCAGAAGTAGTATATACTTACATGTTCTGACGTGAGAAGTATTTGAACAAGTATTCGACCACAGATCTGACCAAATGGGTCCGAGAAGTGTAGTCTAAGTTCTCGCCCGATTTCAAGGCAAATCGACCCTATAAATTTGTAGCGAGGTATGCTCGAAGACCCTAAAAATAATTAATTAAGTTGAAAAAAATACAAATTAAATTAAGCTATCACAAAATAAAATTGATATGAAAATTTTAAATAAGAATACTCAATTTAACATACATTCGGAAAAGTCGCGGTTCTTCAAATAAGCTTGATAAAATGGAATAGTTAAATTTTCATTTGGAAAAAATTAATTTTCAACAAAATATATAAATTTTCAATCAAATAGGTGAAGTTGCAAATTATAAAAGGAGAACAATTTTTAACCAAAAATCGAGTAGGTGATTTTTTTTTAGAGAAATTGATTTTTCATTTGAAAAATGATTTTGTAATCAAAAAAACTTAAATTTTCTACAGCACAGTTGACTTTTCAAACAAATTTTTGAATTTTAAAGACAAAGAGACGACTTTCCTATATGAAATAGTAGAATTTTCAAGCCGAAAATATGAAATTTGATCCAAAAAGTTCATTTTCAACCAAATAGTTAAATTTTCAGTTTAAGAAATAATTTTTTTACTCCAAAAAAACTAAATTCTAAAAAAAGTTCATTTTTCAACTAAACATATAAATTTTCTACAAAAATTATGAATTTCCCACCAAAAAAGAAATTTGTAAGCAATTATATAAATTTTGAACCATATAGTTAAATTTTCAAACGAAAATGGTTAATTTTCAAACAAAAATAAAACACTTGAATTTTCACTGTAAAAATTAATTTTAAATTAGGAAAAATGAATCTTTTACAAAGCAGTTGAATTTTCAAAACAAATTTTCTATATAAAATAATGGAATTTTCAACTTAATAATATGAAGTTTCAACAAAAAGGTCAGTTTTCAATCAAGTAGTTGAATTTTAACTTGACACATTTAGTTTTAAATCCTAAACATAAATTTTCAAGAAAATTCACACATTTTTAACCAAATAGTTGACTTTTCAATCAACATTAATTTTCTACAAAAGGAAAAGACAAATTTTTGAAAAACCACATTAATTTTCAACGAAATAAGTAAAGTTCTAAAATATGAAAAAAAATGAATTATAAATGGAACAGGTAACTTTTCATATTAAGAAAAAGACTTTATTTAAAAAACTATTTTGTAAAAAAAGACTAATCTTTTACAAAAAAGTTAACTTTTCTATGGCATAGTTGTCTTTCCAAAGAAATTTTTGAATTTCAAAGACAAAAAGAGAAATATTCTATATAAAATAGTAGTATTTTCAAGCCATGAATATGAAATTTTATCCAAAAAGTTCATTTTCAACCAAATACTTAAATTTTCAGTTTAAGAAATAATTTTTTTACTCCAAAAAAGCGAAATTCTAAAAAAGCTCATTTTTCAACTAAACATTTAAATTTTCTACTAAAATTATGAATCTCCCACCAAAAAAAGAAATTTGTAAGAAACTACATAAATTTTGAAACATATAGTTAAATTTTCAAACTAAAAAGATTAAGTTTAAAAAAAATGACATTCTTAAATTTTCATTGCGCAAAATTGATTTTAAATGAAGAAAGATGAATCTTACAAAAAGCAGTTGAATTTTCAAAACAGACGAATTTTCTATACAAAATAATTTAATTTTCAACCCGATAATATGAAGTTTCATGAAAAAGGTCAGTTTTCAATCAAATAGTTCAATTTTAACTTGACACATTTAGTTTTTAATCCCAAAAATAAATTTCCAACAAAAATCACAGATTTTTAACCCAATAGTTGACTTTTCGATTAAGATTAATTTACTACAAAAAGAAAAGACGAATTTTTAACAAATCACATTAATTTTCAACCAAATAAGTGAAGTTCTAAAATATAAAATTGATAACTATTACCTCTGAATATTTGAATAATTTGTTCTCCACAGTTCCAGCTCTCCATCAGCTTCACGTATGGGCTAGACCCTTCCATCTATCTTCCCACGAATTTAAATGTGGAATAGGTGACAACTGGAAGATAAAGTTTTATTGTAAAATTCACAATTAAAAATCAAGTTATAACTACATAATTAATGCTACAATATTCAGTGATTATTTAAATAATCAAAAATTACTTTAATCTTGTATTATAATATAACCTGAAAAATAATAACAGGATCAACTATTTCGAATGTCACATAATTATATAAAATAGATACTTACAAATACGATCGTTTGAATTCTCAACACTAGGGAATAACAAGAGAAACACCTCAAGCACAACACTAGCAATACTTGCGAATACTTTAAAAACTGCTTGTCGCTAATTATTAGCAGGACGCGGTCCACGCGTCCGTTATGCAAATTGACACCAAACACCAATTAGCGATACCCGGTAACCTACAAATTTTCACGCGCATGATTGACGCGCAAACGTCGAGCAATCGAGCATATGAGATGGTTTATCTAGTCCTTCGGGAATGGTCGAAATGAGTGGAAAAAAAATCCGCGTATTGACCATACCGAAAGGGATACCTTAGTTATCCCTGGTAGTGAGTCTGGCGTTCTTATAATCGTCAGACTGGCCATAAAATAAGAGTCTTTCTGACTATGTCGAAAAAATTTTGGAAGGGCCGTTCGACCATATAGAAGGAATGACTGGCTCTGTAAATTTTGACTTTCTAACTTTGACCATCCATTTTTCTCCGTGCAGTTTGTTTTAAAGTTTAGTACTCAAACATTGACATAAAAGATCTCTCCGTCTACAAAAAAGGGTTTCCTAATGATTGACGATGTTTCCTAATGATAGAATTTCTTGATGCAATTGAAGTGTGCCACTCCCTAAAATTGTTATCTGGTCTATTATGCACTGGCATTGTTGAACTTTTATTATTCAGGTCAGCATGGCAGTAAAAAAGCAGTATGACAAATTAGAGGCTTGCGATTCTTTTGAGCATTGTTCGACTTTCCATCGCGTCTTGTGGCTTAAGGAAGCTAATTTTAGAGTCTATTTCACTCAGAAAAATATTTGTTTAGTTCAAATAAAATTTGTTTGAATTAAACAATGGTGTGCTTGAATGACATAAGTTTTGTTTGAATCAAACAAACATTTTATTGACCCTATATCAAAGCAGAATTGGTTTGATTCTTGTCTACCAGGTGAAACAAACATTTCTTTAAGTTCTTGGGGTCGCTGAATCCGAATCCGGATTATGATTCAGCGACCCCAAAAATGTATAGAAATGTTTGTCTCGTCTGGTGGACAAGACTTTTTTCGTGTGCCTGTGTTAATTAAAAAAAAATCGAGTCCAGTTTCCATGACGGGTTGCAGGTTTTCTTGGCGAGATATTACAGGTAGAATGTTGACTTGTGCACCAGTTTCATCAATTTTTCCTATTTTTCCGACCTTATCAGAACTATCGTTACGGACGTTCGGCCCACCCGGTCGATTCCGAGCGCCCACTTGTTACAACGCCTTGCAAGTCTGACCTTATTCGGACACCTCCTTCGCCCACCTTTAGCTCCATCAAGTATCCGGGAATATTCTACATTTCTATGTGTCGCAATTTCATGAAGTGGGTGCTTTGCAGCTTTTCGTAGCATATTTAATTTCCCAAATGAACTCGCAGGAAGTGCGAAATTTTGCAAGAAGAATAATTCATTCAAGGGAGCGAAAAAGCATTCTGTAAAATCGAAATCACTATCTTGAGATAAATAAAAAGCCCACTTCTAAGCTGAAGTTCTACTTAATTGAGATAAAAAAGTTTGATTAAAAAAAGTTATCCTGGTTCGAGAGAATGGATGTGGGATTTTCAATTCTCAAAGTGACACTAGCCTAAAATTCGGGCTCGGCTGAAGACTGCGATGAAAAATTCAATTTTTATATCAAATAAAAAATAAAAACATGCTCCCAAGATATCAAGTATCTAAATACAGATAAACAAAGTTTGATGTAAAATAGTTAGCATATCCTGAGAAAATCAACAGAGAATTTTAAGATTGAAATTTCTTAGAAATTTCAAAATCGGGTTTTGATAGCGATCACAAATCAAATTTTTAATTTTTTTGCAAAAAAAAAGATATGCTCCGTACACATGAAAATGTTCATCAAATAATAATAATTTCAAGAAACATGAACCCTAAAATGTTAAAAAAATTATTAATACGTTACAATTTTGGTCGTGGCTGCGTGTACATTTTAATAATTGTATTGTATATATTAAAATTATTTTATTATTATTATTATATTCTATTATATTTTTGGCTCAGAATTCACCTCTTTTGGGTAAAAATTATACTATTTGTTTTAAAATGCAATTATTTTGTTGAAAATTAAACTATTATGTTAAAAAGTCTTCTTTTTTGGTCGAAAATTCATTTTTTTTTCTTAAAAATGCTATTGTTTTGGCAAAAAGTCTTCTATTTGGTCGAAAATTCAACTGCTTTGTTGAACATTAGTCTTTTTCGAGTGGAAATTTTCTACTTTGTACAAAATTAAGTTTTTTAGTTGAATTTCCCAAATTTGATTTAAAAATTAATATTTTTTGTTGAAATTTCATTTTTGTTGTTTAACATTTATTTTTTAACTGGAGATATAATTATTACATTTTTGCTTGAATTATAATATTTCTTTAGTTGGAAATTTAACTACTTGGTTGAAAGTTGAACTACTTAGTGAAAAATACATTTTTTTGCTTGAAGATTCATCTCTTTGGTTGCAAATTATACTATTGTGTTGAGCATGATTTTTTTTGTTGATAATTCATATTTTCGGGTTGAAAATTCAACTGTTTTATGAAAAAATTGCCTTTTTGACTAGAAAATTCCACAATAGGGTGGACTATTTTTCTTTCTCGACTGAAAAATCTTTATTTGTTGAAAAGTTGTCTTTTAGGTAGAAAAATTCATAATTTTAGTTGAATATTCATCTCCTTGATTGAAAATTCGTCTGTTCTGTTGAAAATTCGTTTTTTTTTCTTACAAATTTATTTTTTCACTGAAAATTTAAATTTTTCATTTTTGGTTGAATATTGACCTTTTTTTATTCAAAATTCAAGTATTTGTTTCAAAATCATGTATTCTGGTAGATTTTAACTGTTTTTTTATTTAAAATTAAATTAATTTTTTGTTGCTGAAGATTTATCTCTTGCTAAAATCTATATGGTTGAAAATTCTATTTTTGGATTAACTATTTAACTATTTTGGTAGAAAATTCAAATATTTTACTGTGAATGAACATTTCTGTTAAAAATTCATATTTTTGGATTATAATTGAACTGTTTTGTGGAAAATTAATCTTTTTGGCTTGAAAATTCAAACATTTAGTTGGATTTGTTACTTTCTTGACTGAAAAATCTTTTTTCTGTAGAAAGTTCAACTTTTTTTGGGGGAAAATTTGTCTTTTTGATTTAGATATTCATCTTTGGAGGTTGTGAATTCATTTATTTTGTTAAAAATTCAACTTTCTTGTTGAAAATTCATCTTTAAAAAAGGGTTTAAAATTCAAATGTTTTCTAAAACTTTCAAATTTTCAGCTTGAAATCTAAACTGTTTTGTTGAAAATTCATCTCCTTTTGTAAAAAGTTGATTTTCTTTGGTTGAAAGTTCAACTATTTTATCGAAGCTTCATATTTTTGGGTTGAAATATTAGGAATATGGTACCTACATTAATGTTATTAACAAGAATGTTATTGTTTCCCCTACTGTCTACTCATCTGGAAAATTTGGAAATGTCAGGGAAAGCTAGGGAAAAGTCAGGGAACTTTTTCGAGCGTGCTAAAAATTTTGTTGTTGTTATAAAAGTGTTATTATTAAATTAAATTGAATTTTAAGTACCTATAAAAATAATAAAATAAAATAAAATTATTCATCAAATTCAGGGACTACAGCAACAAATTTATCAAGAGATTTATTTAGTCCCTGGTGAAAACCTGAAATTTTCAGGAAATTTTCTTTAGAATTTGAGTAGACAGTCTGCAAAAAAAAATTATATTATAGTACACATTTAATTTAATCTTAGCATCTCACTAAAGTAAGTTTACATTTAATTCTGAATATTAAAAAAAAACATTATTGTACTAAATACTAATGTGTAAATTTATTTTTTGTTTCAGGTACGTATGACGCAAACAGTGGAATATTTTCCATTTCAAAATAGAACTTGATGATTGTCTTGGTATGTAAGAAATGGTATTGTACAACTTTAAGCCCTCAAACCGACATTTGTTAACTTGAACTGCGTTTATTTCATTTAAGTTAAATTGAATTTTTAAATGAAATATTAGGGTATCTATTCAACTGAAAACCTGGAATTGCCAGGGAGCGCATCGAAAATCGATTCGAAAGACTTTCAAATTGCCGAATTCGAATCGGTTTTTCTTTTTTCGATTCGAACTAAGTTTTTCGAATCGACTTTTGATGAGCCTGAAATTGGGCATCAGTTCGTCTCAAATCACTCGAGCCAGTACTACTTAAGATAAAAAAACTTTTTTTTCAGAACGTGAGACATTTTTTTCTAAATGAAATTCTCTTATCGCTGAGAACTACAGAAGTGCACTAAATGTTAATTAAGGAATGTAGGTCGATGAGTGAAGTTTCGCTAATCGTCAATTGAAACAGGTTAATTGTCAATAGAAGAGAAGTAATTATCACATATTTTTTAAAAATAGAATTCGCTGAAAAAGGTGTCTCACGAATACGAATACGAATGCAAGGACAGCCCTTACGGAGAGCATGCTGGAAATTTTGACATCTCGTGGCATTCGTGAACGTGATAGAATCCAATTGGGATATGTCGAGCGTTTCGCGTTTCATAGTTTCATTCCAGGAAACTTTGCGATGGTTAAAGGCCAGAAATTTTCACTTTCAACAAACCAGCGTTGCGTGTGTCCACGTTGGCGTGATTCGTCCATGAAGGAAATACTATATGGGTGATTCTCTACAGACAGGGCATTTTCCTGTCCAAGGGATAAATTCGATGACAAATTATCAAAACTACTGATTTTACAGTGATCAAAATCAGCACGAATATTTCCTTTAGTGTCTCATAACATGAACCATAATAAAAAATTGATTTTATTATCGCAAATTACAATAAAATAACGTTAGGGGCCCAAAAAATACCTCAGTAGCATGTCCGCACATGGCCGGGGCATGTGTCAACAATTATAAAAATCAGTACGAATATTTATTTTAGTGTCTTATAACATGATACATAGTAAAAATTGAATTTTATTATCGCAAATCACAGTAAAATAACATTAAGTGCCCAAAAAACGTCTTTGTAAGATGTCCGCACATGGCCGAGGCATGTATGGATAATTATCAAAACTACTTATTTTATAGTAATCAAAGTCAGCACGAATGTTTATTTTAGTGTCTTGTAACATAATACATAGTAAACATTGAATTTTATTATCGCAAATCACAGTAAAAGTACAATAAGCGCCCAAAAAGTGCCTTTTTGTTAGCACGTCCTTACATTGCCAGGGAATGTGTGAATAATTATCAAAACTATTGACTTTATAGTAATCAAAATTAGCACGAATTTTGATTTTAGTGTCTCATAACATGATCCACAGTAACAAATTAATTTTGCTGTCGCAAATTACAATAAGATAACGTTAGGTGCCCAAAAAATGCTTCAGTAGCATGTCCGCACATGGCCGGGGCATGTGTAAACAATTATCAAAATCAGTACGAATATTTCTTTTAGTGTCTTATAACATCATCCATTGTAAAAATTGATTTTAGTATCGCAAATCATGATAAAATAATACATTAAGAACCCCAAAATGGTTTTGTAGCATGTCCGCACGTGGCCGGGGCATGCGTCAACAATTATCAAAATCAGTACGAATATTTATTTTAGTGCTTATATCATGATACATAGTAAAAATTAAATTTTATTAACACAAATTGCAGTAAAATTAGTATTATTTTTTTATATGAAAATTTAATTTCCATTCTTGTTTGAAAATTGATCGTTTTTATTTGGTAATTAAGCAAATTGAATGAAAATTTATGTATTTTGTTGTAAATTCGTCTGTTTTGGTGGGAAATTCTATTGTTATCATAAAAAATGCAACTATTTGGTGAAAACATAACTTTTTTATTAAAAATCTATATTTTTGGGTTGCAAATTCAAATGTTTTCTAGAGAAGACACCTTTTTCGATTGAACATTCAACAATTGCGTTCTATTCTCTCTTGATTGAAAAATCTTTGCTGTTTGAAAATTCAACTACTGTTCGGTTATAAAGGCTATATATAGAATATAAATATAAAGATGTTAAAATTTGTTAAACATTAAAAGTTGTGTTTGAATTTAACTCCTTTTTGTTTGAAAATTCGTCTTTCGAGGTAGAAATTTAACTATTTGGTTAGAAATTTGTCTCTTTTGCTTAAGAATTCATCTATTTGGTGTCAAATGGAACTGTTTGGTCTAAAATTAATTTTTTTTATTTGTTGAAAATTCAACTATATGGTTGAAAAATCATAATCCTTCGTTGAAAATTCATCAAGTCTCATTTACTAGGATGTATTTCCCTGTTTTTATGAAAAAGCACGCTACTTCAAATATCTAATGAAATCAAAGAAAAAACATTTACAAAATTTTAATAAAATTGTGAAAAAAATTGCATGAAACATTTTCTTTTTTTTTTAAATGACCTGTATGTAGAGAATTACCCATATTCTATCTAGTGATTATGCGCTCTCCGTAACAGCTGAATCGAAAGCGTATTTTGCAATTAAGTCTTTACGCATGCCGTTTACCATGTCGTTTTTTAAATCCGATTTTTAACTGTATTTTATGTATTATAATAGTGAATCATGCCTATTTCTAACTTTTTCATGCTTTCCTCCAGCACTGGAAATACGTCAAGGTATAAACCCCATACAATTCGCCCTTCTTTATATTTTTAATTTATTATTTCATTTACTTAATAACTTTATTAAATGACTAATTATGTAGAGTACCCATACGGAAAAGGAAAATGATATAGTGTGAAATATTTATATATCATTTTTATTTGTTTGATACATTTTTTGTATGAATTAAATAAAAATTATAGATAATTTTTTCCAGTATGTATAAACTATTTATAATTTTTCCGCCTGGGTTGGGTAACTCGGAAATAGAAGTTTGTTTCTCAGTTCCAGACAACTGGGAAAACTTGCCTATCTCTATCATCGATATTCTAAAATAAACTTTATTCAGATCGAAGAGTATTAAAAAATTAGGTTTTCTTGAATTCTTTTAGAAATTATTGATTGCGTAGGAAATGTTAATATTTTATAGCGTGTAAGTTTGTATAAAAAATATGAAAGAAAAATAGCATTAGGTCATTTCTATTCAACCTTTTTATCTTTATTTTTAATTTCTTTGATCAATTTGCGTGATTTACAAATTCAGAGCTTTTCAAAAGTGACTTCAGTCACTTTTCTTTCAATAAATCTTCAGTTGATTTCTGTAATTTAATGGGATTTCACAGGATTTGACATTTTTAATAAATTTTAAAAGATTCCAAGAAATTTTCAATCAATTTCTGTGATTTGATGACATTTCAAGGGATTTTAAATCTTTCAGAGAATTTTAAAAGATTCTAAGGAATTTTCTGTTGATTTCATTAATTCAATGGGATTTTGAAGGATTTTAAAATTTTTATGGTATTTTAAAAGATTCCAAAGAATTTCCAAGAGCTTTAAAAAGCTTCAAGGTCGGGTATTTTGAAAGATTCGTAGGCATTTTTAAGAGATTTAAACATTTTCAAGGAATTTTCAAGGTTTTGAATGATTTTAAGGGATTTCTAAACATTTCCGGCAATTTTAAAGGATTCCAGAGGATTTGAAGAGTTTAAAAAATTTCAAGGACGTTTAAAGAATTTTGTAGGATTTCCAAAGAAATTTCATGGGATCCAAGGCATTTCAAATGATTTCTAATGATGTTAGTGGATTTTTAAGATTTCTAATGGAAAGATTTTAATGGAATTTAAGGTATTCCAAAGCATTTCAAGATTTTTCAGCAATTTCAAGGGATTTAAAAGATTTTTTCAGTATTTCTAAAGATTTGAAGGCATTTCTAAGGAACTTTGGAAAATAAATAAATGAAATTTCAAGAGATTCTTAGCGATTCCAAAGATTCCAAGACAATTCTTAATATATTTCAATAACTCGAACGAATTTCAAAAGATTTTAAAGTATTTTTAAAAATTCCATGAAATTTTCAATGTTTTAAAAAGTTTAAAGAGATTTCAAACGATTTTGAATATTTTAGGGAATTTTAGAAGACTCCAAGGAATTTTTAGTAGATTTAATAATTGTAAGGTATTTAAAAGAATATCAAAGATTCTGAAAGAGTTTTTCAAATTCCAAGTAATTTTCAATTTTCCTACCAATTTTCAAGCGATTTCAATACAATATATTTAAAAGGATTTGCAATTTTCACGGCATTTTGAAAGATTTCAAGGAATGTTTAATTGATTTCAGTAATTTAATGGGATTTCAAAGTATTTTAAATATTTTACGGTATTTTAATATTTTCCAAGGAATTTTTAATTGATTTCAATAATTTCAAGGTCTAAGGGTTTGATTTTTTTTAGGGAATTAAAAAATATTCCGAGGGATTTTCAATTTATTTCAGTGATTTAATGCAATTTAAAAGGATTTAAAATATTTTGAGCTATTTCAAAAGATTTCAAGGCATTTGCAAGAGATTAAAAAAATATCAAAGAATTTGCAAAGATTAGAATGATTTTAGGGGATTGAAAGGATTAGATTTATAAAAGATTAGAAAATATTTGAGGGATTTCTTAGGATTTCAAATGCTTTCAAATATCTCAAGGTCTTTTCAAAAATTTCAAAGATTTTAGGATCTTATAAAAGATGCCAAAGAATTTCTAGCAGACTTCAATAACTTGAAGGGATTCTAAAGGATTTAAAGATTTGAAAGATTTGAGGATATTCTGAAAAATTCCAAGGAATTGTCAAGAGTTTTAAAAAGTTTCACGGGATCTCACAAAATTTTTTACAGGATTTGAAATAATTTAGGATATTTTCAAAAAAAAATGTTAATTTCACAAGCTTTAAATAATTCCAAGGAATTTTCAATTGATTCCAGTAATTTATTCGGAATTTCGTAGTATTTCTAAAGATTTCAAGAGGTTTCTCTAAGGAACTTTGGAAAATAAATAAACCAAATTAAACAAGGGATTCTTAGAGATTCCAAAGTTTAAAGGAATTTTTAAGGTATTTCAAGGAATTTCACAATATTCAAATGATTACATTTTTTTCAGAAAACTTCAGTGAATATTTTTTTTATTTAATTTATATTTAATGAATTAAAAATGTTTTCCACTTGTTTCAATTAATTTTTACGATTTTCAATTATTTTAAGGGATTTTAACGAATTTCTAGAGAGCTTTAGGTAATACATTAAATTTTATTTCAAGATATTTCTACAGATTTCAGAAATTTCTAGAGGTATAGAGGAATTAAAAAAATGTCGAAGGATTTAAAATTATTTTATTTTCAAGGAATTTTAAATGATTTCAACAAATTTCTGATTCTCTCAAAGATTTCAAAGGAATTCAATCCAGGTTGAGAGATTTTAAGACATTTCTACGAATTTTAATAGATTTGAAATGATTCCGAAGGATTTTCATGGATTTCAATGAAATTTCAAGCGATTTTAAAGATATCAAGGGAATTTCAACTTTCTTGCTGTTTAAAATAATAATAATAATAAATCGTTTCTTTCTAGTTTCTCTATTTTTTACATTAACTCGTTCAATATTTATCTTTAATTCATTAGAATGCTGATCATCCTATAATATTTTCCTGATATAATTTTTCTCTATAATGACTTTCCTATAATTACGAAAAAATTATTGGAAAATCTCTATAGGCCTATACTAATTTTCCTGATTTATTTTTTTTAAGGGGCCATGCAATCTTATGCAATCTTTATAAAATCTAGAAAAATGTAAATAAAAAATAAAAAGACAAAGAAAATTTTCCTTGAATCAAAGAAATTTCTTCCGATTCTTTAATTTAAAATGATTTTCTCAATTTTTAAATCATTTTTGGTTAAATGAAATAAATTATCTAAAGAAATAGTTTCTTTAGTTCAAGGTAAATATTTTTTGAGTGTCCACTCTTAGTCACCACAACCATGCTCTTGATTCTTTGACGCAAATGCTTTTTTATCGTGCTTCTGGTCTTTTTTTGGCTAAAAATTTTATCAATGTGGTCTTACTCATCCCAAGAATTCAAGGAAGCCTAATTTTCAAGCAGATGTTCTTCTTCAGCACCAAAAATAGTGATGAGGAGAACAGTTATAATTGAAAGATAGAAACGAAATTGTTTTGGAACTTTTTCTTGGTCCTTCTTTCTTTTATTTTTTATTTTTTTAATGGTGTTGAATTTTTTCGATTTTTCAGGCATACACTTGTCTCCACGTGTGCGTGGTTGTCAACAATCAGCCATGCTGTTCTCCTACTGTAAGTTCTAGGTCCCCTGAAAAAATTGTTGTTGCATGTTTTTATTGTTGTTTGTAGATGCTGTGAATATCTTTGAGCAAAATGTGTTACATTTCGAAAAAAATTCTTTCCGTCAAAGAGAAATCTATAATAGGTCTCATTCGAAGAAAAGTTTCTCTGATTTGAAGAAATATGTTGCTGGCTTTTCTTTGTTTGATTTAAAGAAGTTTATTTTTGATCCAACACAAATGTTTCTGTAATTTAAACAAATATTTACTTCAAGCAAATGCAGGGTGTCCATCTGATCGGGATTTTTTGTTTAGTTTAGTATAAACCAAAAAAGTAGATAATGTAGATTTTCAAAACAATTAGCATTTAGCATTGAGTTTTTTTTAGAATCACAATGTTTAAATGTTTAAACAATTTGTATAATTTTTGAGTTTCACCTTTTAGACATTTAACCTGTAAAAAGTTCATTCGTTCAAACTTTCCAACGTTAAATTTTTTTTATTGCAGTCCTGGGCGTATTATTTTACGTAGTCCAAAATAAAAAAGTGAAGTGGAAAATTAACTTTATTTTCTCAGCAAAGTCTTCAGCTGTCTAACCTAATATTTTGAAAGTACTAAAAATGAACTTGAATGTTTATTTAAACTATTATTATTATTTAATCTACGAATTATCAAAAATTTTATTAATTTGTGGCAGGCTTCACATTCTTTCCTCTATTCGCGTATATTCTCCTTTTTTCTCGCTTTTCCACTTAAATGTGAACTGAAATAATAGAAACCAAGATGAAAATAAATTTTTGTTGTTGAGCTAATTCTCGGATTACAAATTCAACTATTTCATTGAAAGTGAAATTTTTGGTTAACAATTTGGTTGAAACGTTTCTCCTTTCTTGGCTGAAAAATGTTGCTTGTTTAAAAATTTAATCTTTTTTCCTTGAAAATTCAACTGCTTTCTTTAAAAGTAATCTGTTTTGGTTGAGGATTCAAATATTTGGTTGAAAATTCGTCATTTTTGGTTAAATTCAACTGTTTTGGATTCAAAATAAAAATTGGTCATGTAGAAATATCAACTGTTACATTTTTCATTAAGAATTATTATTTTTTGGTTAAAACATCTCATTTTCTATTTTTGATTCAAAGTTTCTCTTTTTTAGTTGAAAATTCGACTGCTTGATTGATTCTTTAACTAATTTGTTAAAAACGGATTTTTTTGGTTAATGAATCATTATTTCACTTGATAATTTATCTCTTTAGTTAATAATTCAACTATTTTGTTGAAAATTAATGTTTTCGGTTGAAATTTTATATTTTCTAGTTGAAATTTTAACTACTTTGTTCAAAATTCAAGTACTTTATTAATATGCCATTTTTTGGTTGAAAATTGATCAGTTTAGTTGAAAATTTAACTATTCCAGTTTTGGTAGAGTTTTGATCTTTTTTTAGTTAAAAATTAGCCCTTTTGGATTGAAAATTTTTGAATAAATTGTTTGATTAATATTAATCGGACTTGGTTGAGGATTCAACTGTTCGTTTGAAAATTTGGCTTTTTTGATTGAATTCAACTGTTTTTATTTCAAAATTTTTAAAATAATTGTAGAAATGGCAACTATTAAATTAAAATTTTTTTTTTTTTTTGCAAATTTAACTAATCCATTTTTGGTCAGAAAAATTTTGTTAGTTGAAAATTCATAATTTTAGTTGAAAATTTATCTCCTTAGCTGAAAATTCATCTCTTTGGTTGCAAATTTTACTTTTTTGTTGCAAATTCCTTCTTTTTATTACTGGTTGAAAATTAAGCTTTTTTATTGAAAATGTACCTTTTTTAGTTGAAAATTCAATTGCTTGTTTCAAAGCTGGAATAATTTGTCAAAAATTAATGTTTTGAGTTGCCGATTCATCTGTTTGAATGAAAATGTAGTTGTTTTGTCGAAAATTCGTTAATTCTGGTTGAAAATCAACTTTTGTAACTGAGGATTGAACTTTTCCAGTTTTGATAGAATATTGATCTCTTTTAGTTGAAGATTCGCCTTTTTGGTTTGTAAATTGATCTCTTTCGATCTTTTTTACATAAAAATTCAACTGCTTGATTAAAATTAATCGGTTCAGGTGCCGTTGCTTTGTTCTGTTTTTGGTTGGAAAATAATTTTTTTTAGTTGGGAATTCAACTACACATTCCGTGTGTAGTCCGAAATTTGAAACAATTTAAGCCCTGCTTCAGTTGGTCTCAAATTATATGAAATTATGTCTTTTGATTTGAATATTAAATTATTACCTTGAAAAACTGAAGTATTTGAAATTAGCCTAAATAAATAAAAAGAAGTTTTTAAGAATGGCAAGTTTAGCCTAATTAACTTTTCTACAGTTGAAAAGTCTAATCGTTGATTAAAAAAAAATCATTTATTTTGTTCACCAGTCCCAAAAATGTCTCTCAGCATGCAAATTTCAACCCAATAACTCACACCTCTTAATATGAGTGATTACAGTGTGTAATTAGTATGTGCGCAATAATGAATTTTTTTTGTCCCCACTTAATTATTCTCCCGCTGAAAGCCGGCTTATCGTTAGAATGGTAATTTCTCCCGAGCGTGCCATAAAGGTCATAATTGCAGTCGTCAATGGATTAAAGTTTCTCTCCATCATTTGTTTACATGCTTTAATGGCGTTGAGTATGGGGGAATTTTTCTTGTGGCGTTAACAGCCATCATCGTAGAAACCGCTGATCGTTACGCGAGACCTAGATCTACATTTATGGCACTTTATGGCGTGGCGTGGCTCGTTTCTTGTGTAACATCCTTATGGAATGGCATGCGTTTAATGTGCTTATGGGATCTGTTTCAGGCAAGCAGACATGTTGGGGACCTATTCGAGGACCTGCGGGACGGGCACAACCTCATTTCCCTGCTGGAAGTACTCTCAGGCGAGCACCTTGTAAGTCACACCTTTTTTTTCATTTATTTTTTTTTTACATTTCTCTCAGCATGAATGTCTCAATCCGAGAAAAAGATTCTTACCTATTTACATAATGTGACAGCCATCAATTTTTTATCCGACAAGTGACGACCCATTTCCTCATGAATGAATCGAGTTTTCTTTATCTGATCGGTATTAGGATCCTGGAAATCGATTATGATGAATTTCTTTCATCAAATGAGAGTGAAGACAGAGTTAATGCTCAAATAGTGATGAAGATTAGGCTTAAACTTTTATTTGAAATACCGTCAAATGAGGTAATTTCGGACATGTGGGGTAAATTCGGACCCCCCTAAATTCCCTAAATTGATAGGATAAATTACTCAAAACTGTTCCAAGAATCTGGAATCAGTAAACCTTAACTGGTTCTAGATTATGGTCAAAACCATCCACCTTAAGTAATCCAAACTATCAATTTAGGAGTGTCCGAATGGGGGAGTTTACCACTCATCAGAGTGCGCAATCTGTTCGGGTCCGAGCTCTGCGAAAATTTAAATTTAATAAATGAAAAATAGCTTTTTCTGTACAAATTATTAATAAAAGTTTATAGCTCATTTGTAAAATAAAGTGAAAGAGTAAGTCATTCAGTTTGGAGAGAAAAATGTAATATTTTAACCACTAGTCACTTTTTCTGGCATAGTTCTAAATTTTACAAACATTTTGAAAAAAATCAAAGTACGTGTTTTGATAACATTCTCTATTTTTTCTAACAAATAGTAGAAGTTACAACTAATAGAGGTAAATTTTGAAACAAAAATGAAATAGTTCCATTTTCTAAAAATAAGTTTTCAAACAGCAAGGATACACTTTCTACTAAAAAGACAAATTTTAAAATAAATATATAAAAAAGATATTTGATATTCCAACCAAAATTAAATAAAAAACAGTCGAATTTCAACAAAAAAGATGAACTTAAGTGAAGTACTTAATTTTTAACCAAAAAAAATTTTTTTTTAATAAAGCAGTTAAATTTTCATAGAAAGAAATGAATTTGCAACTAAAAAAAAACGGAAATATGAAATAGTTCATTTTTTAACAAAAAGATAAGTTTTCAAAGAAGAACGATTAAGTTCCTACTAGAAAGTCAAATTTTAAACAAAATACATAAATTTCCAACTAAATGTTCAAAGTTCTAACTAAAAAAGGAAAATTTTCTACTAAGAGAAAAAGAATTATTTTCAACAAAATTGTTAAATTTTAAAGCAAAAATGGAATGGTGAAATTTTCAGATATACAAAAATTGAATTTCCTACAATATAGTTCAATTCACAACAAAAAAATGAATTTTCAACTAAAAAAAGAAAACATTTCCAACCGAAAATGGAATAATTAAATTTTCTGTTGAAAAAATTAATTTTCAATCAAAAAAAGCGAAATTTTCAATAGAATAGTTGAATTTTCAAAGATGAATTTTCAACCGAAGTAATGAATCTTCAACCAAAAAAATTAATTTTTAACAAAGTAGTATAACTTTGAACCAAAAAAGATGAATTTTCAATAAAAAATGGAATGAATGATATTCCAACCAAAAAAGATTTTTAATATATTAATGTTAAATAAAAAAGTGTTGAATTTAAACAAAAAAATACGAACTTTAAATGAAATACGTAATTTTTAAGAAATTTTTTTGTTTAATAAAATAGTTAAATTTCTGTAGAAAGAAATGAATTTTTAACTTAAAAAATATGTATGTAAAAGATGAATTTTTAACAAACAAAAAAATAGTTTTAACAAATTAGTTAGATTTTAAACCAAAGAAAATAATTATCAACTAAAATAAATAAATTTACAAACAAGAAGAATAATTTTCTGAAAAAAGTCGATTTTCAAACACATAGTTGAATTTTCAACTAAAAAAAAATCAATTTTCAAGAAAACAAACGAATTTTTATAAATTTGTTCAATTTTCAACCGAAAAATGATTTTTCAACCAAAAATATTAATTGTTAAGCATCAAGATTAATTTTCAACCAAAAGAAACGAATTTTTAATGAAATACATGAATTTACATCCGAATTGTTGATTTTTAAACTAAAAGAGGCGAATTCTTAACCAAAAATGGCAAGTTAAATTTTCAGTTAATCAATTTTTAATGAAAAAAATCTGATTTTCACGAAAATAGTTTATTTTAAACTAAAGAGATGAATCTCCAACAAACAACGTAAAATATAATAGTTGATATTTCAACCAAAAAATTTTTTTAATTGAAAGTCGTTGAATTCAACCAAAAAGGATGAATTCTCAACAAATTATGTAATTTTTCAAATAAAAAGGATCAGTTTTTAACAAAAAATAATACAAAAACAAATAAAAGACAACTCTTCAACAAAACAGTTAAATTTCCAACCAAAGAGAAGAAACTTCAACTGATTAAATTTTATTTAAAAACAGTTGAATTTAATGAGAAAGAAGAATTTATGTTTAATAAAAAGACAAGTAAACAAAATAGAGTCAAAAATGAACTTGAAAGACAAAAGAAAGAAGACAATTTTAAAATTTTTTCTTTCAAACTGAATGACTAACACTTTACATGTCTGAAATTACCATATTTGACGGTAATAATAATTCTAAATGTTTCGTTGTTTTCAGATTAAATAATCATTTTCATAAACATTTAAGAGGATGCAAGAAAACTAACAATTCATTTTATTAATTTTAGTCGATATAATTCCCAAGCTTACAAAATTTCCAACGATTATGTGAAATGAAAAATAAAAAATGTCCTTACCTAAAGTGTGAAGTAGGAATTTTGTAGCATTGAATGCTAAATATTTATAAGAAAAAAAGTGTCATCCCTTCAGCTGCCAGGGAAAGCAATTGTTTTCAAACCCTAAACTGCTTTTTCTGGCAGCTAGAGGGGTAACACTTTCCTTCCAATTATTTACCATCAAAATCTACAACATTCGTTCCTTTCATTTCCGGTAAGAAACATGGAACGCATTTTTTCGAATTTATTTGTTTATTTTTGAGATTTAGGGGTTGAAAACGCCTGCTTCCCCTGACAGCTAGAAGGATTAAAATTGAATGCAATTATTTGCCATCAAAATCTACAATATTCATTCCTTATATTTTCGGTAGGAAACACGGAACACATTTTAGAATTTTATTATCGATTGTTGAGACTTAAGGGTTGAACAAGACTGTTTTCCCTAGCATGTAATTGCGCTTTTTAATTTATATTTTTAACATCATGAACATTTAAAAAAAATTACATTATGTTATTTTGTTGTCTTTAAATTAAACAATCATTTTCAAGGACATTTGTACCGGAAGCAAGGGCTTCAACAATATTTGTATGTGTTTAAATCATTCCAAGTACCAAGTTAATGAACGCGCGCTCTTTAATTCGTGTTTTGAACATCCCGAAGTTTTTTAACATTTTAAAAATGATTTTGTTTAAAGTATTGTTTGTAACATAAAGCAAAATTTTTCAAAGTATAAAAACGATGTTACTTTGTTGCTTAAAGATTGAACAATCAATTTTATAAACATTTGAGAGGTAGGAAGGACACTAACAATAAATTTTATTTGTTTAAATCGTTTCAAGTGCCATGTTTATGAAGTTGCGCTCTTTAATTAATGTTTTTAACATCCAGAAAATTAAAAAAAATTAATTATGTTCTTCTGTTGTGTTTAGATTAAACAATCATTTTCATAAACATTTGAGAGGGAGCAAGGACTTTAACAATCAATTTTATTTAAAAGAGGTTGTAGGCCAATTGTATGAAGTTACGCTTTTCAGTTGAAGTTTTTAACATCACAGAAATTTAAAAAATTGAAATTTATTTTGTTTTGTAGACTAATAAATAATAATTACCATTAACATTTGTGAAGGAGCAAGGACTTTACATAATATTTTATTTGTTTGAAAGTTGTTTATGGCTAAAATATATCATGCTTCCTCTTAAATACATATGAAAATGCTTTTTCAATCTAAAAACAATAAAATATAATTTTTACTTTTTTTTTTAATTTCCGTTATGTTAAAAGTATTGATAAAAGAGCGCACTATATACATTTGGTCATCACCTCTGTTTGAACAAACAAAATTTATTGCTAAACTCTTCTCTTCTTTTCAGACGTTTAAGGAAAGGATTTTGTTAATCAAAAACAGCAAAACAACGTTTACATTTTTTTTTAATTCTGTGATGTTAAAACATTTGTTAAAAAGTACACTTACATAAACGTGGCCTTCACCTTCCTTCAAACAAATAACATTTATTGTTAAATTTAAAATTTATTGTTAAATTCCTTGATTCTTCTCAAAGAGTTATTCAAATGATTGTTTAACCTAGAAACAGAATAAAAACGGAAAATTCATTCGTCTCTTTCAAAATATTGCAAACTTCAAATCAGTGAAAAGAACAAATTTATAAAACATTATTCACCTCAATGAACACAAATTACTGAGACGATAAGGTTTTGAAATTGCCCCAGAATCATTAGAAACAAACGTACAAGCCGTTAAATTGCAGCTAATGAACGTAACCATAAGCCTGTCCGTATAAAGCAGAATTTAATTGTCTCCAATGTCTGTTCAGTGTTCATTGGTAAACGATCAGGATTCATAATTCTCTTTTCCTTTGAAATAAAGACTAAAGAGTCTATAGATAGTCAGAAAACGTTGAATCATTCATGTGAAATTATTCGTTATCTCTTATGGAGGACAATTTTGTATCGGTATATAAGTAAATATTAATTATTATGTGGATTAATGAGAAGGTGGCCGTAGGTTCGAGAAATCCTAAAAATCAGGAAAACGTCTGGGAGTTTTATTAGTCTGGGGAAGTTAGAGATTTTGCAAAGAATCTTGCAAAAGTCAGGGAATTTCTATAACTGTCAAGGGTAATTTTTAAATTTGAATTTTATTTATTGCGTTTATAAAAAAATATATGTTAAAAAGGTTTCAAGATTAAGATTCTGATCTTTGAATACAAGTCAAGAAAAAATTAGAGAATTTTGAAAATAATGTTTTACGACCACCCTTGTTGTCAGTAATAATTTATTTGCCTTGTATTAATGTTCCTCTTTTTTTTGCAGTTTATTTCACCTGACGATTATATTCATCCGTTTTGGATGAAAATGAATCTGTTCTGGTGAAAATTCATCTTTTGGGTTCATAATTCAACTATTGTAACAAAAAATTAACTTTTTCTTGAATATTCATGTTTTGACATTAAACATTTAACTGAAATATTTTTTAGTCGAGCATTCAACTATTTTTTTTTAATTCCTGTTTTTGGTTAAATTCATCCATTTTATTATAAATTTCATCTTTTTTTGCCTAAAAATAAAACTCGTTGAAAACAAATCTTCTGTGGTTGAAGATTCAACTATTTTGTTGAAAATTCGTCCTTTTTAATTGAATTCAACTCTTTTTTATTTATAATTGAAATTTATTTTTTTGATTGAACTCTCTACTGTTACATTATTCGTTGAAAGTCCATCTTTTTTGTTGAAAATTAAACTACTTGGTTGAAAGTTGAACCACTTTGTTAAAAAGTATTTTTTTGTTGAAGATTCACTATATAAGTTGAAGATTCGTCTTTTTTAGTATAATTCGACTGTTATTGATCTGAAATGACAATATGTTTAGGTTTGAAACATCAATTATTACATTTTTCGTTAAGCATTTATCTTTTTTTGGTTGAAAATAGAACTACTTGGTTGAAACTTGAACTACTTTATTAAAAAATATTTTTCTTATTGAATATTACCTTCTTTTAATTTGAAATTAATTTTGTAGCTGCGAATGTAACTTTTGGTAGAAAATGCAAATGTTTGGTTTAAAAGGAACTTTTAAAAAAAGACAAAATTCGTATATTCATTTAATTTAATTCAATAATAATTGTTAATTAATTTTGATGAATTTTGTCTACTTCACTGACTGAAAAATCTTTATTTGTTGAAAATTCATCATTTCGGTTGAAAATTTATCTCTTTGGTATAAAATTGGACATTTTTGTTAAAAATGTGTTATTACCTAAAATTGTTTTTTTTTCGTTCATGAATGATGTTTGTTGAAAATTTTACAGGCTTTAAATGCTGGTATTTGGATAACAATGGTCAGGGAAAATAAAAAATTGGTCAAGGAAAAATGAGGAAAAAGTCAGGGAATTTTGAAAATGAAGTTTTTTGGCTACCAGGGTTGATCACCAAAATTAATTGATAAACCAATTAGCCTAGAAGCCTCCATGTCTTTCCAAGCACGCGACCTTTTAGCATGAAATAATTCCCTTTGCAGATATCTAGATTGCTTTTAATAGTTAGATGTCTAAATTTGTAGTTTTGATCGACTTTGCGCACTATCTAGCTTCTAACTTAAATGCATCCACTTTCGCGTCAGAATTTCGCTAATGAAGTTAAGAGTTGGCTGAATAAGTTCCATTCGAATTTATATTTATAGATTATGTTAGATTAGTTTTTATTCCATGTGTAGAGTTTTCGGGTTACTAGAAGCATTCGAAATTCGCCTGAACATTTGGTCAGAGGAGTAGAAATCTGCATAAAATCCAAACACATGAGCACAGCCGGTTATACTGACAGACGACTTTGAATATAGGCATTCGATAGCATCGGGCGTCCAGATCCATCCTCGGGGTTAAAACGCCCTCTCGAAAGTAGTTAAACGCAGTAAAAATACGACTAAACGAGAATCAAGAACGGTCACCCATCCAAGCGCTAACCGCGCCCATCTGTGCTTAACATTCGAGATCTCGACGAATCAAGCATCAGAACCCAGCTACTGCTGTCAGTTTATTTATATTTATATTTATTTTTATAGGCAGCCGTAATTATATTATTCTTTTTTTTCAGCCTCGGGAAAGGGGTCGAATGCGTTTCCACATGCTGCAAAATGTGCAAATGGCACTTGATTTTCTTCGATACAAGAAAATCAAGCTGGTCAATATTCGAGCGGAAGATATCGTCGATGGCAATCCTAAACTCACTCTTGGTTTAATCTGGACCATCATCCTCCACTTCCAGGTAAGTCCCTTTTTAATTAAAATTTCAGGAATTCGGTAGAAATTAATAAAGAGATTATCCAATAAGGAGAGTGACGTCAAAAAAAATCATGGAAGCTTCCAGTTTCCTGGAACAATTTTTAGGTGATATAGTTTTAGCATTTTTAGGATGTTCAGAATTTTATGGTAAACGCTTAGCGTTCAGGAGAGTATTAGAAAAAATTCTCTGGTTGGTTTTAATATTTTAAACCTAATCTTTCAAAAATACCGTTCAGCATTTCGCCCTCCTGAATTGTCAATTCTGGGACAGGAGGATCATTTTCATCTTTAATTGAAGGTGGCGACTGGACCGGGAAATCGCGATTTTTTTAAGACAGGAAAAAAGCCAGGAAATTACCGGGAATTTTTTCCGGTGATAAAAGTGGTCACCCTGCAATTCTTTTACTTCTTTCTCTAAACCACTAAAACAAATGGTTAAAATTCGACTGATTGCAGAATTTACAAAAAAATCGCTGTAATCTTTAAAGCAAACAATTTCTGTAAATTTTGGAAAGGTAATCCCTCTTTTATCACGATGTCTTGCAATCTGAATAAAAAATTCTCACTCTTTCCCCCGTACCCTTCTTTATCCCTTTTTTTAAGAGTTCCCTTCTTTTCAAGAAATTGTCTTCTGTTCCTCGTTTTTTTCGCTCAAATGTGAATTAAATTAATAGAAGCCAATAAGAAAATCCAACTATTTTTCGTTGACAGTTTATTTTTTGTAACTGAAGAGTCTTCTATTATATTTTTTGTTGAGATTTCATCTCTTTTGGTTAAGAATTCTAATATTTGGTTGAAGATTAAACTATTTTGTTGTAGAATTGGTATTCAGTTTGTAAATTAATTTTCTTACCTTAAAATGTAACTTGAAAATCAATTTTTTGTAACAGCAAACTTAACTATTCTATTTTTGGTTAATAATTGATCGCTTTTAGTTTAAGATTCAACTATTTGCTTGAAAATGTATGTATTTTGTTGTAAAGTCCTCTTTTTTGATAAAAAATGAATTTTCTTGATTGAAAATTAAACTACTTGGTTGAAGGTTAAATTACGTTGTTAAAAATTAATTTTATTAGTTTAAGGATGCATCTCTTATGTTGAATATTTAATCATTCTTCTGAAAATTTGTTTCTCTCGCTTGAAAATAAATTTTTTGAACTGCAAATTCGTCTTTCTGATTTAAAAATTCTATTATTTTCGTGTAAAATTCAACAATTTTGTTGAAAATTTTTTCTATCTCAAATGAAAAATCTTTCTTGGTTGAAAATTTATTGTTTTGTAGAAATGTTATCTTTTTTGTATTAAAAGTGCGATTGTTTGGTTGAAAATTGTTTGGTCTGGTTGAGGTTTCAACTATTTTCTTGAAAATTCGTCTTTTTTGATTAAATTCAACTGTTATTGATTAAAAATTAAAATTCTATGTAGTTGAAATATTATCTACTATAGTTTTCGTTGAGAATATTTTCTTTTATTTAAAATTCATCTACTTGCTTCAAAGTTGAATTTCTTTGTTGAAAATTCATTTTTCGTTGTTGAAGATTCATCAGTTTAGTTGAAAATTTAAGTGTTTTGTAAAAATTCAAATATTTTTTTAAATTTTACTTGATCATAAATTTAATGGTTTTGTTGAAAATTCAATTGTCTTCAAAAAAATTCTTCTTGGATTGGGAATTCATCTTTGTAAGTTGAAAATTCAACAATTTTTGGGTGAAGATTCATCTTTGTAGGTCGAAAAATCAACTGCATGATTAAAAATTAAACTATTTTGTTGAAAATTCAATTCTTTCGTTGAAAATTGAAATCTTGTAAAAAAGTCATTTTTTTGCGAAAATTCAACTGCTTTGTTGAAACTTCGTCTTTCTTCTTTGAAAATTCAGCTGTATTCTAAAACATTCTAATTTTTGTTGAAGTTAATTCTTGTTTGTAGAAAATTCAACTATTTGGTCAGAAATCCGTCTCGTTTGTTCGGAAGTTCAACTATTTATTGTAAATGGAAGTGTTTGGTCTAAAATTAGTTTTTTTTTATTTTTTGAAAATTCAACGACCCGTAAGATTTGTCTCACAACAGAAAGCGGAATGGCGAGCACTTTGCAAGAGAAGTACAAAAAAGTCAGCCGACTAACCGAGTTACGTGTCTATGAAGGCAACCAGTGTTCAAGCCAGGTCGTCGTGTAATTATCGGATCATCCAACTTGACAAGGTTCTCCAAGGAATTCGCGATTATCAAATAATTCAATCAAGCCTGTCGGCTGTCGGCTTGTGCTCTATTCGAAAACGGAAGTCCTCCAGCATCCAGAAATTTATTTATAAATTTAGTTTAAATCAGATCAGATGAATTTTTATATTCAGATTTCATGGAGGGGAAATAACTCTTGTAATCCATTGGACCTTTCGGTTATCCGAACTGGTAATCCAGTGTAATCAGAGTAATCCAGTGTAATCCACTTATAACCTGAGTATTTAGGTAATCCGGAGTGATCCACTTGTAATCTGGGTAATCCACTTGTAATCCGGCAATCCACTTGTAATCCGGTAATCCACTCGTAATCTGGTAATACACTTGTAATCCAATTTTAGTCTGGATTAGTCTACTTCTAATCGGAGTAATTCACTTGTAATTTAGAGTATTCCAGTTCTTATCTGAAGTAATCCACTTGTAAGTTGAGTAATCCATTTATAATTTAGGTAATCCACTTCTAATCTAGAGTAATTCACGTGTAATCCAGAGTAATACACTTGTAATCTACTTTTAAAATAAAAGAGTCCACTTTTAATCAGAAGTAATTCACCTGTAAGCCAAAGTAATACACGTGTAAGCCGGAGTTATCCACCTCTAATCCAGAGTAGTCTAGTTCTAAATCGGAGTAATCCACTTGTAATCTATATCAGTTTAGTTTTGATCCGAAGTAATCCAATAATCCACTTCTAATCTGAAGTTATCCACTTGTAAGTCGGAGTAATTCACTTTTAATCCGGTTAATCCACTTGTA
>CAKNXH010002196.1:215087-258967 GCA_932178445.1 Andricus quercusramuli | reverse complement strand
TAATAATAAATAATAATAAATAATAATAAATAATAATAAATAATAATAAATAATAATAAATAATAATAAATAATAATAAATAATAATATGAATAATTAGACTTGAGAGGAAAAATAATTTTCAATACAAAATAAAAATTTCGGATAACTATTTTACAAGTTCATTTGTTTTTAAATTTATATAAATATTATATTCCTAAGATTCATGAGAAAATTAAAAAAGATTTTTGAAAATTTCAGACATGTCAAATGAAAATTTGAACAAAAAAGTTCATTTTCAACCAAGCAGTGGAATTTTAAACCAATAAAGATATTACATTTTTAGTCGAAAACAGTTGAATTCATTTAAAAAGACAAATTTTCAACGAAATTGTTGAATTCTCAAGCAAAAATATTAATTTTCAACCATACAGTTGAATTTTCTACCAAGATTAATTTTTCACTAAAAAAGACGAATTTTTAACGAAATATGTACTAAAAATTAGTAAATATTAATTGATATTTCATCTAAAAAAGGTGAATTTTAATAAAATAGTAGATATTAAATATTAATAAATGTTAGTTGAATATTAATTGATATTTCAGCTGAAAAACGTTATATTTTGTAATAAAAAAATTGAATAAAAATGTAAGAATTTCAGATTAGATTAAAATCAAATTCAAAATCCTATTTAACGTTAACGCCAGCAAACCCTATTGTATGTTCTTTGTATCTCCATCTTTTCTATTTTAATTTCTACCAAAAGAAATGAATTTTCAAACTACATTTCCCTTGGTTTCTTGAGAAAATTCAAAAATATTTGTAAATACTTCAGATATCTAGAAAACGTAGTTGGAAAATTTTTAAGATAGTATTTTACAAAATTTTAGGCCAGTTAAAAATATATTCAGTACTTCTAAAAGTTTGGAAGATATTTAAAAATAATTTTAATCTCTTCAAAACGTCTAAGATTCCTGCATATCTTTTGAAGTAACATAAATCATTCCTAAAATTGTCTTAAAATCTTTCAGATTGTTTCTTTGAAAATTTTTAAAATCTTTTGAAATGTTTTTAAATCTTTTTAAATATTCTCTTAAAAATAATTCTTTATAATAAAAATCATTGAAAATTTTCCTATGAATCTTGAGAATATTTTTTAAGTATCTTGAAACCTTTCAAAATTGTCAAAAAACTCTAAAAATTTATTTCTGAATCTTCGGAAATCTACATTTTGTTATACATTTTTTGAAATTGTGTCAAACTGTTATTTTTTGAAGTTTTCCTAATATGTTTGAAAATTATTTCCAAATTATAAAAATTTCCTTCAAATCTTCAAAAATTTGAAAAATCTTTTTTGAAATCCTTTAATATGTTTTGATATGTTTTTAAAGTTTCTTTCAAAATTCATTTTTTAAATTAAAAAATCATTCCAAATTTCCTAGAAATTTTAAGACAAGTTTTGTATTCTCTTGAAAGCTTTTAAAAATCTTAAATAGTTTCTAAATTTGTTGAAAATTGAGAAGTCACATTTTAAGAAAAAAGTTAATTTTTAACAAACAAACAAAACACTTTTTTAATAAAACAGTTCAATTTTAAACTGAAGAAATAAATTTTTAACTAGAATGATAACATTTCGATCAAGAAATCAATTTTCAACGAAGTAGTTAAAAATTCAACCAAGTAGTAGAATTTTCAAGTAACAAAAATGAATTTTTAATAGAAAATGCAATAGGTGTCTTTTAAACAGCAAAGAATAAATTTGGAACGGAAAATATATTAGTGAGTATTGCTGTAAAAAACTTTAATTTTCAATAAAAAAGAGTTGATTTAAAAAAAAAACAACAATTTTCAAACAAATAGTTGAATTCAAAAAAGAAGATAAATTTTATACCAAAAATGGAATGGTTAGAATTTCGGTTAAAATAATATATTAAAAGAAAATTATTTTTTCACAAAATTGTTATATTCTCAACTAATGAGATGAGTTTTTAACAAAAATGGAATTTTCTACATACCAGTTGCATTTGCAACCCGAAGAAGTTAATTTTTTTTAAATAAAAAAGTTAATTTTCAACCCAAAAAGATCAATTTTTAATACAAACGGATAAATTTCCTATCCAAAAAGACGAATACTCAACAAAACAGTTGAATTTTCAACCCAAAAATATGAATGTTCAAAAAAATAGTTGAATTTTCAACAAAATAATTAACCGTTTAACCAAATAGCAGAATTTCTAACCAAAAGTGATAATTTCTGAACCAGAATTATAATAAGAGCCTTTTGCACCAAAAATAGTAGGGCTCAAATTTAAGCAAAAAACGAGACGAACAGGAAAAAGCAGAATTTTTTTTTAGAACCGGGGGAAAAAGAGGAATTTAAAAAAGGGGAGAAATATGAGAATAGGGGAAAGAGTGTAAAGCCTGAAATGAGAAGCAATTAAAATATCCAAGAAAGTATTTGTTTAGGTTTTAGAATGACGTCTTCATGTATTTATTATTCTTGAGGAGTTGAAAGTCTGTTGAACGTAGACTACGTGCGTAAAGTGAGAATGAAGAGTGATTCAGAATGCTACCGAAATTTTCTGAAAAAAAAAATGTAGAGAACTCAGAAATGAATTCTGATTGTGTATATATATGTGTACAAACATACGATAGTTTGTGAAGTGGATTTCCTTTCTCGGTCAAGGTATAAAGCAGCAAGTAGTAAATACCCACGCACGGCGTGCAATCCTAATAAATAAAAATGTTGCAATGGTCCCGCAAGCTGCCACAAACCGTATTCGTGAAATTACTCTCGACTTTCGCAAGATTCGCTACAAAGTGATCTCTATTATGATCTACTCTGCACAATTTGTTTATGTTTTGACAAATTGCATACATTTCTAAACAAATAGTTGAATTTTTAAAGTGGAAAAGATCAACTTTTAACCAATAATGAAACAATTCAATTTTCGTTTAAAAAAGAAATAATTTTGCATTGAAAAAAAAGGAATTTCTTGCAAAACAGTTGAATTCTTGAACAGTTGAGTCAGCTAGAAAATTCGAATTTTCAACAAAAAAGTTAATTTTCAACCAAGCAGTTGCATTTTTAACCCATTAGTTGAATTTTAAATGAAAAAACTATTTTCTAACATAAACAGATGAATTTTTAACAAGAAATGCAATATTTGAAATTTCAGCGAAAGAAATTTCAATTTAAAATAGAAAACAGTTGAATTTAACCAATAAGGACGAATTTTTAACAAAATAGTTGAATCCGCAACCAAATTAAATTCATTTTTAACCTAAAAGTTGCATTTTTAACTAAAAAATATAAAATTTCTACCATGAAAGATGAATTTTCAAATCAAACTGACGTGCTGTCTCAAGCACAATTTATTTTTAACGAAGAAGATTAATTTTATACCAAATAATACGGATTTCAACAAATTAAATCAATTTACAACCAGATAGTTTTTATTTTTTTCTGGATTGAAAATTCACCTTTTTGGTTGAAAATTCATCTTTTTTGGTAGAATTATGATCTGTTATGGTTAAAAACACGTCTGTTTGGTTGAAAATGTAATCTGTTTTGGTTCATGATTCAACTACTTAGTTAAAAAAAAATTGTTTTCGTTGATAATTCATCTGCTTGTTTCAAAATTAACTTGCTTTGTTAAAAGTTCATTTTTCAAACTAAAAATTTAACTGTTTCATTTTTGGAAGAAAATTGGTCTTTTTTTGAAATTCAAGTATTTGGTTGAAAATAAACTTTTTTTTTCGAAAATTCAACTTTTTTGTTGGTGTCTTATCATTTTTTTTAATTTGTCTATTTTTTTTAAACTACTTTTTTTAATGTTCATTTTTTCTGGTTGAAGATTCATCACTTTCTACGCAAATTCTTTTTTTTTTTTTGTTAAAAATGAAACCATTTTGTTGAAAATTCATCTTCTTGAGTAGAAAATCATTCTTCTTGGTTGAAAATTCATCTGTTTGGTTGAATTCAACTGTTAATTGTTTAAAATTGCAATCTTTTTTGTTTGAAATATCAACTGCAATATTTTCTGTTTGAAATATCAACTACAACCTTGTTTGTTGAGAATTCATCTTTCTTAGTTGAAAATGAAATTTTTGTTGAAAGTTGAACTTCTCTGATTGAGAGTTCAATTGTATTATAAAAAAATTCTTTTTTTTTTTTGTTTGAAAATTGAACTATTTGGTTGAAAATGCAACTGTTTTTGGTTGAAGCTTAATTTTTTTTGTTTGCGTATTCGAGCGAATCTCGTCATATTAGCTTGATAGTTCAACTTGTTGGTTGTAAATGTAGCTGTTTGTTCGAAAATTCATATTTCTTGGTGGAAAATTATTTCTTCTGTTGAGAATTCATCTTTTCGAGTTTTTATAAAAAATTCAAGTATGTCTTATTAATTTAAAGCGTTTCATATTGAATTTAATACAGGACCAACATTATTTTAAATTATTAAAATCAAATTTATTTAGAAAAAAAATTATCTCTCTCCTATTTCAACATTATTTTATTTAAAATAATGTATCCCCCATTATTTCCGTATTTTTGTAAAAAATCACCCTATTTCCCCTGTTTTTAGAAGATTTTAGACTGTGAAGTTTGTCATTTTGAAAAAAGTAATTTATCTCAAAATTTCCGAAAAAATTGTATACAAAAATTAAATTCTGAACTTCTCAAATCAAAGAACTTTCGAATTGATTAAAATTTGATTAAGTTATAAAACTTTTTATATTTTTACAACACGGAAATGGTCAAATTAGTTTTTCTCAACAAAAATATCACTATATAAATGTTTTATTATTAAAATAATAATCAAATATTAAATTCCTTATCTGTCACCAATCATTCTTTTCGTGACGATTTGAGATATTGTTGACGGATCTATAATCACTGGAATTTCAAAAAACAATCAATTGGTTTGAAACGATATATTTTCTGGATGTAAATAATTCATGAGACTATTATTGTAAGTGCTCACTCGCGTAAGCAAGATTGATGACGAAAACACCGATTTCCCGTATTCCTGATCTCCAAATAAGGATTTTTACGAGATATCGATCGGTCTTGGATTTTTTTTTCGTGGGCGAGAATTTTGCAGTAGGTGCTTCAATGTACTAATTGTATTGTATGTCGATCGATTGCGATAAATGATCGTAACTAATTATTACCTTTGCCCGTCCGGTACGAGGCGAGGGCCAATTAGCTTCTGAGTGAAAATGAACGAAGAAGCAGTCTCCCTCTTTCAAGGTTTTCTAAATATTTCTTCATAACTCATGTTTCAAACCTCTATTTTCTTTGTCGACTTTCCATCTTCCTGAAATTATCTTAAATTTTTTCTCAAAATACAATTTAACTACCAAAAACGTAAAATTTTCAAAAAAAATACATGAATTTTCAACTAAATAGTTGAACTTTCAACCAAAAATTAAAAAAAAAGTAGAATCCTCAACCAAAACCAACATTTTAATGAAATAATTGTAGTTTTCATTTTCAACAAAAATTGGAAAAGTTAAACTTTGAATGGAAAAATTTAATTTTCAGCAAAAAAAAAAACGAATTTTCAACAAAATCGTTAAGGTAAATGTCCCAGTAATCGTGAAATTTGTTTATAGTTTGAATATATTGTGACAAAAATGTGTCAAAAGTTACATATAATGATAAAACTCACTTATTTTTATCATTTTATAATAACAAATAGAAATTACATTCATTCAAATAAAATAAAAAGCAAGAAAATTGTCATCACGATTACTGGGACTAAGGTCACGATTGCTCGGACGTTTACCTTACATTTTTAACTAAAGATATGAATCTTCAACCGAAAGCGTTAATTTTTAACAAAATAGTTCCGCTTTTAACCAAGTAATTTAATTTTTAACGAAAAATGTAATAGATGATTTTTCAACTAAAAAATATTTTAATTTCAGATAAATAACAGTTACATTCAACTAAAAAAAAAATATTATTTCAAAAAAAGAGTTGAATTTTCAATCAAAGATATAAATTTTCAACTATTTTGGCAGAAAGCTAACTTTTTGTTGAAAATTTAACTGAAATCTTTCTCGGCTGAAAATTCGTCTTTTTTGGTTAAATTCAAGTGTTTTTGATTCACTTTTTTTTCATTTGATTAAAATTCTCTTTTTGGTTAAAATATATACCTCAACTTGTTTGAAGATTGAACCACTTTGTTGAACAATCATTTTTTGTTGTCGAAGATTCGTCATTTTAGTTGAGAATTGATCACTCGTTGAAAATTCGTCTTTTTTGGTTAAATTCAAGTGTTTTTGATTCACTTTTTTTTTCATTTGATTAAAATTCTCTTTTTGGTTAAAATATATACCTCAACTTGTTTGAAGATTGAACCACTTTGTTGAACAATCATTTTTTGTTGTCGAAGATTCGTCATTTTAGTTGAGAATTGATCACTCGTTGAAAATTCGTTTTTCATTTTTGTTGAAAATTAACTTCTTTAACTGAAAATGTAACTATTTCCTTTTTTTGTGAAAAACGCAACTGTTTGGTTAAAAAATAGTTGAAAATTTTTTGGCCAAAAATTAATGTTTTTTGTTAAAAATAAAACTATTACATTTTTTGTGAAGAATTCATCTTTTTTGTTGGAAAAAGAAAATATTTTGTTGAAAATTTAATTGTTTCTGTAGAAAATTCAAATATTTGTTAGAAAATTCAACTTTTTTGTTGAAAATTTAAATATTTGATTGACAGTTGAATGAAAATGTAATATTTTGTTTAAAATTAAACTATTTTGTAAAAAAATAATCTTTTTATTCAAAAATTCAACTGTTTTGTTGAAAATTCGCTTTTTTAGATGGGAAATTCATCTTCTTTGGTAGAAAAATTCTTGGTTGAAAATTCATCTTTCTTGGTCGAAAATTCAACTGTCTTATGAAAACTTTATCTTTTTGGCAAAAAGATTCAACAACTCGGATAAAAATGCAACCGTTTTTTATGGAAGTTTCATCTGTTTGATTTTCCAAATTCAACCATTTTGTTGAAAATTCATATTTGTTGATTAAAAGTTCATCCTTGTAGGTTGAAAATTGCACAATTTGGTTAAAAATTCAACTATTTTGTTGGGAATTTGTCTTCTTTGTATTGAAAATTTATCTTTCATTGTGAAAAAGTCACCTCTTTTGTTTGAAATAAATAAATAAATTTTAAATCTAAAGATTTCAACATAAGATTGTTTTATTATGTTTACAAAAGATTTTATGTTGAAAATGGAATCATTTCTAACCTCAGAGAAATAAAAATCTTCCTCAATTAAAAATCGGTATCTCATTATAGCGTCAATGGCTATACTAAATTAAGAAAGATAAAAAAAAAAGATTAAAAAAAAGAAGTAATTTTATAACGATGTTAAGATCTGCCACTAAGGAATCTCAAGTTCTTAATGACTTAATTAATTACTGACGCTAAACTTTTTGCCAGAAAAAGTTAGTCTCGGAAGCGAGTTTCTTCATTGCACGAGGCAGCGATCCCGTTTCTCTTATCTTCCGTGTTCGCGAGAATCCGCTAGTTCATTCGAGGAGATTAGCTTTCCCCATTTCCATATACCATAGATGTAGTGAGAAGTTAGGTTCGTGGGGCAGTGCCCATTTGATCGCGGTCTACCTGCTTGTTCTACTCCCTTGCTCTACCTCCCACTACCCAACTTCCCCTCACGCAGTTGAGGGACCACCAGACTGCTGCCGTCGACTCTTACCAGCAGAGGGGTCCTAGTACCTAACGAGAGGAATAAAATACTAAACATGAACATTTTTTAATTTTCGAATTAGTAATTCAGAAATATTATATTCAAAATCTACATTTTTTGGCGATTCCAACGATATGTTACTTGTCTTAATAAGTTGAACATTAGAATAAACGTGTTTCGGAATTTTCAGGTAAAATAAATTATAAAGTATTCTGTAATTTTAACTGAAAATTAGGTAATTTGTAACTGCATTTTCCTACATTCATCATCATTTTACGAAACAGAAATTTGTAATAGTGTACTTATTCTAATTTTCAACTTCTTAAGGCAAGTAACTTATCATTGGAAACGCCAGAAAACGTAGATTTGGAATAAAATATTTCTAAATTACTAATTGCAAAAATTAAAAAAATATGTTTTGTTTTTCATTATTCCTCATTAAGTACAAAGAATCCCCGCTGATAAGGACCGGCGGCAGAAGTATGGTGGTCCTTCAACTGCGTGAGGGGAAGTTGGCTTTCGCGGGTGAAGAAAACAGGTAGACAACGATCAAATGGGCATCGCCTGGCACGTGAGATAGAGAAAAAAAATCTCATTGCAAAAAAAGTTCCAGCTGGCTGATATACATCTGGTGAAACAATGCATAGAAGAGGGTGGAGAGGCGATAATGGATTTATTGGATCGTCGATTATCATTCTCGACCGATCAGTAATGGCCATCGTGGGTCGAACTAGCGATCAAATCGCCACTTCGTGACTATCTTACCCAGGGGTGTGCAAAATTGGATAAGAGAAAACACATAAAGTTTTTAGACAACCCTTAATCATCTCGGCTGTTTGAATTCCGACTAAAATTTAGAATCGTCACAGGCTTTAACCATTTCTTCCAAGGAGCGAAAATTACACCTAACTCCCGATATAAGAATCCCCGGTTTACGATATTCCTAAAATTGATGGCCCTCCGCAGTTTCTTGATGAGAGGGAGCCCCGGGGCAGAAAGAGAGGCGGTGCTCAGTCAAGCGTGACAAGCGGTTTGAAAGCCGCACCCTCAGCGCGTTAGTTGCATCAGGTTGCGTCATGCGTCCAAAGACACCATAAATGGTTCATGCGGCGCTGCCCGTTTACGTTTGGATTCCTCCGAGATAGGCTGTAGACCAAGACAAGCCATGCCCGAATCCGGTCTTATATCGGGAGTTGAGTGTAAGAAGGCCACTAAAGTGAGTTTGAAGGTCTCAAAATTTGAGGATATTGATAGGCTTCAAACAATTAAAAACAACACTTGATAAGTGGCCTGACTTTTTCTATGGCTTTTCTTCAATGGAGTTCATTCACCCAAAGCAAAAGTGCATCGAAGTCATTCAGAAATCGATAGGCTTTAACGAACTTAGCACCAGTCAGAGGGGTTTATATGGAATCTAATACGAAAAGCGAAATACGATACAAGTGATGAACAAGGACACTGAATTTTACAGAGTCTGTTGTAAAACATTGTGTTTAGCAGCGATGAAATGAATTACTCCACCCACTATTTTTATGCTCTGTTTTTTATACTCAAATCAAATTGTAAGGTTCAGAAATTCTTCGAAGATTATTAATGAAGATCTGATCTGAAAGTAATTATAAAAATGAGAATCAGATATCTATTTTAGGTTAAGGAAATTTATTGGTCAGGGAAAAGTCAGGGATTTTTTAAGACATTGTTGCAAAGTCAGGGACTTTCGGCACTTTAATTAACTATCAAGGATAATAACATTTGAAATTTTTTCATTCAGTTTTTAAAAGAAATATTACAGAATTAAGATTCTGGACTTTGAATGTTAGTGATCAGGGAAAATGAAAAATAAGTCACGGAAAAATCAAGATAAAGTCAGGGAATTTTGAAAATGTTTAGCGGGCACCCTGAGTTGAAAAATCTAGTATTATATTTTTGGTTCAGAATTCATCTTTTTTTGGTTCAAAATTCTACTATTTGGTAGAAAATTTAATTATCTTATTGATAATTCAATTATTTGGTTAAGTAGTAATTTTTTTGGGTGGAAAATTGAACTTTTTTGTTGAAAATTCGTCTGTGTGGATAGAAACTTTATCCCTTTGGATTGAAAATTCAGCTTTTTTGGTAGATAACCCATCTTTCTTGGATTAGAAATGAACTTTTTTGATAAAAATGCAACTGTCTTCTTTACATTTTTCACTGAGAATTCATTTTTACTCAAAATGTATTTTTCTGGTTGAAGATTCATCATTTTAGTTGAAAATGTATCTCTTTGGTTCAAAATTGAACTATTTCATCGAAAATGCTTTTTTGGTGGTTGTAAATTTATTTTTTCAACTCAAAATGTAACTTTTCCGTCTTCGGTTGAAAATTAAGTTTTTTGTTAAAAATTCTTACTCTTGGGTTAAAAATTCAACTGTTTTGTAGAAAGTTTTTATTTTTGTCTTACAAATTTAACAATTTGGTAGAAAATCGAACTATTCAGTTTAATTACATTTTTCATTGAGAATTAATCTTTTTTGGTTAAAAGTTTATCACTCTAGTTGAAGATTCATCTGTTTGGTTGAAAATTGGACTATTCTGTTGAAATTTCTGTTTTTTTCTTGTTGTTGAAAATTAATTTTTTTAACTAAAAATTAAACTTTTCAATTTTTTATTGAAAATCTAGCTTTTTTATTTGAAAATTAAACTGTTTTGTAGAAAATTCATTTTATTGGCTTGAAAATTCAACAATTTGTTGAAAAAATCACATAAAATATCAAATATATAAAAAAAATTTAAGTTAATTTAAAATATTCTGAAAAATAAGAATCTAATCTAAAATCCTTAAGGTTGTGCGTTACAGCCTCGCAACTGCACATCAAGGAAAAGTGTCTTGTTTTCATCCTGTCGTTCAGGAATTAGATTTATACACCGACGAGAATGTCGATCGACCTAAAAAAATGAATGTTATCTGCATGTAATTAATAATTAATATCCAATCACTAGTGACTCTCGAGATTTTCAATCGCCTTAAAAATGAATACTTGAAACTTCATTTTCGAACGTGGGCTGAGGTTTAAGTTATCTGACACCTGTCACAAGAAACATATTATAAATATTGATCAGATTATGTTATTGAAATTCCAATCAAACTTCCACTTTGGGAACAAAATGTTATTTAAATCAATTCTTCGTATCATAAAATAAATAAAAAGCCAGTTAAAAGTAATGGGAGGATAAACATTAAAAGTAAATTTGCGGTTGATTCTGAACCTATCTATTCAGAATATCACATTTTCCAAAAATATGAAAAATAATAATTCAACCTACAACGAATAATCAGTAATTAATAGCACAAATAAAAGATTACAAATTAATTTTAATTTTATTTCTCAAACACGTATAGTGTATTAACTGCTATTATTAGAATAAAATAAATTATTTTTCATATATTAGTATTTTTAATTAATGATTATCCACTGTAGGTTGCATTATCCACTGTAGGGAGGTTTCCCCTAAACAGCTGAAAATCTAATTTTGATTTTTGAATTTTTTTTGTGTTCTTATTTTTGTGCCTTGAAATAGTTCATATGAAGTTAGATTTCATTTCGATCAAAAAAAAAAAGAGCAAACGTCTGATTCGTTCTAAAAAATATTTGGTTGAAGATTTAACTATATTGTTGAAAATTCTGTTTTTAGTTGAAAATTAATTTTCTTAACTTAAAAATTACCTAGTCCATTTTTACCTAAAAATTGATCGTTTTAAGTGCGAGTTAAATAATTTAGTTACAAATTGAACAATATGATTGTTCATTTTTTGTATTTTGTTGTGAATTCTACATTTTTGGTAGAAAATTTATCTTTTTTATTTTTTGAACTATATTGTTAAACATTCATTTGTTTAGCTCAATGCCCATCTCTTTGGTTGAAAATGTAACTATTTTGTCCAGATTTCTTCTTTTTTTTGTTTAAAATTATTTTTTTTACTGAAAACTTATGTATTTCACTATTTGTTGAAAATGTATGTATTTTGTTGTAAATTTGTCTTTTTTGTTAGAAAATCCATCTTCTTCATTGAAAATTCAACAACTTGTTAAAAAGATAAACACCGTTCTTAAAATTTCATTTTATTAGTTGAAGATCCATCTCTTTGGCTAAAAATCAATTTTTTCAAGTGTAAAATTATCTATTCCATTTTTTGTTGAAAATTGATCGTTTTTTGTTTGAAATTAAAATATTTGGCTTAAAAATTCATTTGTTTTGTTGAAAATATGTCTTTTCGGGTTAAAAATGCAACTGTTTGGTTGAAAATTAACTTTTAACTATTTTTTCTCTTGACTGAAAATTTTTTCTTGGTTGAAAATTTAACTCGCTTGCCCAAAATTCGGATTTTCAACTTGACAATAATTTCATCTGTTTTGATAGAATTCAACTGTCTTTGATGTTAAATTAAAATCTTTTTTGTTTAAAAATTTAAATACTTAATTGGTTAAAAGTTTAATTATTTTGTCGAAAATTAATTGTTTTGGTTGAAAATTAATAATTTAGTTGAAAATTCGACTGTTCGGTAGGATATTAATCTTTTTGTGTTAAAATATAAAAATTTTGTTAAATAATAATCTTTTTTATTTAAAATTGAACTACTTGGTTGAAAGCTGAACTTCTTTGTTAAAAATTATGTTTGTTGTTGAAGATTCATAATTTTAGTTAAAATTCAAATGTTTTGTTGAACATTCAATGACTTTGTTATAGATTGAACAATTTTGTTGAAAGGTTAATTATTTTGTTGAAATATTGACAGTTTGTTTAAAAATTCATAGTTTTGGTTCGAAAATTCAACGGCCGTGTTGAAAATACCTCTTTTTAGATTGAAAATTCATACTTTTGGAATTAAATTTCATCTTTTTTTGGTAGAAAGGTTCTGGGTTGAAAATTTTTCTTTCAAGGTTGAAAATTCAACTACTTGGTTAGAAATTCGTCTCTCTTGGTTGAATGTTCAATTGTTTGGTTGCAAGTGAAATTGTTTAGAGTAACTTAAATTTTGTTTGTTGAAAATTAAACTATTTGGTTGAAAAATTATCTTTCTTGGTTGAAAATTAACCTTGTCTGGTTTAAAAATCTTATTTGAAAAATGTATTCCCCGGTTTTCATGGATGATCCCTATGCTGATGATCCTGTGATGATCTCTGACAAAGAAGTGGTGGGATGGGAAGGCTTCAAAATAGCGTGACGTAGTTTTTTAACGGACCCAGTAAGAGACAGTTGAGATTTTTTTTAAAATCATTTTGTATGAGAGAGAAGATCATATAGGACTGACTCTCTTGGCTATTCAAAAGAATGATGTCACCAGCTAACGTCACTTTGTATGTACAAATTATAAAAAGGGGGGACAGAAGACCTGCTGATGGCGTTCGAATCGACTGAATAATTACGTGGGAGTTGCGATAATGTTATTGCGAAGTTCGAATGAGCTCTGACCAAATGATAAAAAGGGTCGTTCCTACGCATTTTGCATAAAAAATCAGGCATTGTACATTCTCAAAAGTGGGATATGAGTCCCGGCCATGAGGACAGATGTGACTGAAAGTGAATAATTAAGAGAGAAAAACAGGAATTTCAGTTACTAAATATTTTTCTTGCGGACTTTCAGACACGTTCGAATTCTCTTTGTGGCATTTTGCTACTGTTTCGAAAAAGTACACTAAAGACTCTAGTTTCAAATAAAAAAGACGAGTTTTCAAGCAAGAAAGATTCCTCAGTCAATAAAGAAAAAAAGTTGCTGACAAATGATGAATTTTTAAGCCAAAAACATGATCTTTCTACAAAATACCTATTTCTTACCAATTGTGGAATTTTAAACGAAGAAGATCAATTTTATACCAGAAAAGAAGAATTTTCTACAAAATATTTACGTAAATTTTCAACCAAATAGTTGAATTATCAACCAGGAAGATTAATTCTGTGCCAAAAAGACTCATTTTTAGCAAGTTACATAATTTTCCAACTAAATGATTTTAACAATGGATGTGATTTTAGACCAATCTTTATTTGATTAATTTCTGGTTTAATTTTGTCCATTTCTAAATTCTCAAACTGAATAGTTGAATTTTGAAACGAAAGAAGATCAATTTTTAATCACAAATAGAGTAGATAAATGTTAATTAAGGAAAATTAACGTAAAAATAAAGAAAAAACGAATTTTCCACATACAAGTTTAAATTTGTACCAAATTGTTCAATTTTTAAGCCAAAAAGACGAATTTCCTATAAAAAAGTTAAATTTTCGACCCGAGAATATGGATTTTCAACAAAAAAGTACAATTGCAACCAATCAGTTAAATTTTCAACAAAACATTTTCAGTTAAAAAATTACTTTTTGGCAAAACACAAAATCTTCAACTAAAGTCATCAATTTTCAACTATGAAAAAAATGAACTTCCAAAAAAGTCGTTGAATTTTCAACATAAAAAGATAAGTTAAAAAAATGTAATAGGTTATGTTTAAACAAGAAAAGATTTCATTAATTAAAAAAAAGTTGGATTTAACCATCTAAGACAAATTTTCAAAAAAATACTTTATTTTCAACCAAAAATTTATTTTTTTACCAAAAATTACGATTTTTCAATAAAGTCCATACATTTTTAACAAATTAGTTAACTTTTCAACCAAATTGTTGAATTTTCGATCCGAAAGTACAATTTTTCTACAATAATGTTGAATTTTCAACCTATAAAGGTGAATTTTAAACAAAAAATTTAGTTTTCAATCGAACCAGATTTATTTTTAACCAGGTAGTTGCATTTTTAACCAAAAAGGTGAAATTGCTACAAAAGAAAAATTTTGTTATTAGTTAAAGATCTCTTTGGTTGAAAATTTAACTATTTTGTTTAAGTCTCGTTTTCCTTTGGTTAAAAATCAATTTTGTGAACTGCAGATTCAAATTTTACGTTTTTGGTGAAAAATTCTGTTTGAAAATTCAACTGTTTTGTAGAACATTCCTCATTCTGGCATAAAAATTCAACTATTTAATTAAAAATTTTGCCTTTTTCGTTATAAAATTGTACTATTTAGTTAAGACAATTCACCAGTTTTTTAGAGAATTTGCCTTTTTGGCTTAAAATTTCAACAATTTGGTTGACATTTTTTTTCTTGAATAAAAAATTTCTCTTTGTTGAAAATGCGTCTCTTTTGGTGAAAATTTTATCTCTTTTGGTTAAAAGTGAAATTGGTTAAAAAATATTGTTTTGGTTGAGGATTGAACTATTTTGTTAAAAATTTCTTCTTTTTTGGTTTCATTCGACTGTTTTTGATTTGAAAAATCTTCTTTTTTTTGTTGTTGAAATATCAACTACTACACTTTTTGTTGATAATATGAAGTGTTTGATTAAATTCAACTATTTTTTATTTAAAATAAACATATTTTTTGGTTGAAATATCAACTATTATATTTTTCGTTGAGAATCGATCTTTTTTTAATGAAAATTCAAACACTTGTTTGAAAGTTGAAATTCTATGTCAAAAATTCATTTTTTTGTTATTGAAAATTCATAATTTTAGTTGAAAATTATATTTTCTTAAAAAGTCATCTTTGTTAATCGAGAATTTAACTGTTTTATAAAACATTCGTCTTTTTGGATAGAAAATTCATCCTTTTGAATTGAAAATTAAACTGTCTTCTAAAAAAAATCGTCAAAATAGCGCGACGTAATTTTTGAACGGTCCCCATAAAACGTTTAACCTTTTTTTTCACGTAATTATTCTCAACTTTTCTAACTTAAATCCCTCTAATCTGAATACTTGAAGCCTGGAAACAAATTAATGTAAAGATCCTTATCAATGTTACACAATTTTCCTAAAATCACTTTTTAACATGAACCTGTTGATCCCTTTTTAGATGTTGAACACAGAAATATTTTCGGTGATGCAGCCAAATTCCAATGTCAATTTTAGTAGTCAGGTTTGTGAAATAAATTCATGAAAAGAGTTATTATTAAAGTTTCTAATGTTTGCCTGTGTTAAATAATAATTGCGAAACGAGTAGGTGCGCAGCTTCTTCCTGCACATTGCACACCGTAAACGCAACGGTATTTGTGCTCGTTTACAACCTGCACGAGCGAATAAACAGCTTGAAATTTCCTCTTTTGCCTGGAGTACTGGAGATCGTAATTTCCACACGTTTTGCGATCCTTCTTTTTCCTGGTCGCTGCTAAAGGGACGTATCTGGAGGCTACGTTGAAGCACGCTCTTATAACGTCTAAGAATCTAACGTGCCTGTCCAGCGAGGATTTTACTCAAATTGCAGATGGTGCATTCCCACCACCACTTTCATCTGCTCATTTGAGAGGATGGGAAGTAGAGAGTGGAAGTGGAAAATTCACATCTGCGATTTGAGTAGTTTCGACGAAAAATGCTGGAATTTCTCCTTGCTGGACAGGCCTGTTGTAAAAAGTATTTCAAGAGATTCGGAAAGACTCCCACGGATTCTAAAGAGTTCAGTAAATTTTGAAGGGATTTCAAAGATTTCAAGGGGTCTCGTAGAATTTCGAAATATTTCACATAATTTTAAGGATATCAACCGATTTTAGGGGATGTCCATGGATTTGAAAGTCATGTAAGAGATTTTTGTGGTATTTTGAAGACTTAGAAGTATTTTAAGAATGTTTACTGTCTTAAAAGGATTTTAAGGAATTGTAATGACATTTAAAAGATTACAATCAATTATAATGTGAGATAGGCCTGTCCGGCGAGGAGAAAATTAATCAAAGTCCAGATAGTACATTTCCACCGCTATATGCTCACTCGAGAGGAAGGTGGTGGTGGTTACTATCGCCAAGTAGAATAGGAAGTGGAGTGTGGAGGTGGAGAATACACATCTGCGATTTGAGTCGTTTCGACGAAAATTCCTGGAATTTCTCCTCGCTGGACAGGCCTGTTGTAAGGGATTTCAAGGATATTAACCGATCTAACTTAAAATTTGAAGCCAAAAAGACGTATTTTCTACAAAATAGTTGAATTTTTTACCAAAACAGTTGAATTTGACACCAAAATAGCGGAATTTTTAACAAAATAGTTCAATCCTTAACCAAAGCACATTTAATTTAGTCAAACAGTTGTATTTTTAACCAAAAATTGAAAATTTTAAGCTAAAAGGTCGAAAATTTCAAAAGACAGTGTCATTTTCAACTAAGAAAGATGAATTTTTAATCAGGAAAGAACGAGGTTTTTATCAAGAAAAGACAAATTTTCAGCCCAAAAAGTTGAATTTTCAACAAAAAAGTCCTTTTTTAACCAAGAAAGATGACTTTTCTACCAAAAAAGAAGAAAAATTAATCCAAAAGGACGCATTTTCTATCCAAAAAGACGAATTTCGATCAAAACCAGGTGAATTTTCGACAGAAAATATTACTTTTTGACAAATTAGTTGTATTTTTTACAAAATAATTAAATTTTTACAAAATAGTTGAATTTTTATCAAAATAGTTGAATTTTTAGCCTACAAAGGTGATTAAAAGCTTAAAAACTCAACTCTTTTGTTGAAAATTCATCTATTTTTATAGAAAATTAATTTTTTTTGGTTTGTCGACTTTCGACTTAAAATCTTAGGACTTTAAAGATTTTATATTGAATTCAATTATTTCAATTATTTATTATTCAATTAACCAACATTAATTTAATTTCAAAAAATTAATGCCCCCATTATTCCCATATTTTCGTGAAAAATTACCCTATTTCCTCTATTTTGAGATCATTTTGGGCTGTAAAATTTGAAAGTCTCTAGTCTGCAATCCATTGTAGACATGAGTGAGTTTTTTCTGAACAAAATAAGCTTGTTTTGAACTCGTAATTAGCATTTTTGACGACAGGAAGTTGGCCTGGTATTAAATAGCATCAGGTGCGATGCGATGACTTCATATCCGGCCTGCAATCTCAGCAGGCTCTCTGTCTGTGACTGGCACCTCTCCTCATTTCACCTTCTCGTTCTCTCAGCAGAATAAACCCGGTCTCTTTCTGAATTTATTTAAGCCTCTTGGGGCCTTGACCGCAAAATAATTAACTTTGGCTTTGCTGTCGCTTTTGATTTCCTTAAAAAAAAAACTACCCTACCGACATCAAGAACATTCTGCAGCTGAAGTGGTTCGTATTCGCACTAAGTTTCTAGAATGTTCTCAAAGGGTCCCGATGACGTCATAGAATAATATTGCGCATTTTTGAGAGACAAATTTGCGTACACATCTTCAAGGTTATTTGTTCTGTCAAATAAGCATTTTGCGTAAACACTGACAAGGTTGTACTTTGATTTGTCCTTACATTTTCTACTGCGTCATTCAATTATGAGAAAAACAAGGATAATTTATTTAGAACATTCTAGAAACTTAGCACGGATATGAACCACTTCAGCTGCACAATGTTCTCGAGGTCGGTAACGTATGTTTCGTGAAAAGCTTGAAAAATAAATAAATGAACAAAGACTATAACTGAAAAAACACTCAATCGACAATCGACAAGTCTTGGCGCATTTGTGGCCTGAAGGTGTTTGCAAGTGTGAATAAAGAACCGGGTCATTAAATTACATAAACCGGTATTTTAGATAATGCGAAATGAACTGAGTTAGTACTTATCTGGAAAAATGCACCAAAGCTGCACTGGTGGCATCCATTAATTAAAGTTTAAACGAGTCTCCCTCACAAAAATGCAACTGTAGCTAATCGAGTACCAAAGGATAAAAAACTAGCAGGTTACAACATTTATTTACACTAATGGTTAACGATAGGTTATATAAAAGTCAGGCCTGGTGAGGAAAAGTGTAAATTTCTCTGGAGGCTGTTTTCTATAATGTCAATATTATGACTTTTCTGAAGGTTCAAGTAGTTTTTTTCTTCATTTCAAACTTTTAGTTGACTTCGAGAGAAAGTTATATTTTAGTCTTCATACCCTTTCCCCTATTACTCCCTTTTTTTAAAATTCCTCTTTTTCTCCTGTTTTTCATAAACTGCCCCTTGTTCTCGTTTTTTCGCTTAAATGCGAACTGAATTGATAGAACCCAATAATAATATCAAACTATTATTGGTCACACATTTTTTTAACTGCTAATTTAACTGTTCAATTTTTAAACATTTATGTATTTTGTTGATAATTCATATTTTTTGTAGAAAATTAATCTTCTTCATTAAAAAGTCAACTTTTTGGTTGAAATTTCAACTCGTTGGTAGACTGTTGAACTCCTTTGTTGAAAATTCATTGTTCAGGTTGACGATTCATCATTTTAGATGAAAATGAATGTGTTTGATAAAAAATTTAACTATTTTATTGAACATTATTTTTTTTTGTGTTTGAAGATCAATAATTTTTTTTTTAAACTTTGTTTGAAAATTAATTTTTGTACTGATGATTCAACCATTCTATTTTTGGTAAAACATCAACTTCTTTGTTAAAAATTCATATTCTTGGGTTGAAAATTCGACTGTTTTGTAGAAAATCTTCCTTGAAAATTAATCTTTCTTGGTTGAATTCAACTGTTTGTTTATTTAAAATTAATATATTTTGTGTTAAAATATCAAATATTATATTTTCTGTTGAGAACTCGTTGTTTTTTAAAATTAAAGTTCAATTTCTTGGTTGAAAGTTGAACCCATTTGTTTAATTGAAAGTTTATCCTTATGATTTGAAAATTCAATGTTTTATAGAAAATTCTTATTTTTGGATTGAAAATAATCTATTTTGGTAGAAATTTAATTTTTTTTTATTAAATATGCATCTTTTTGGCTGAAAATTAATTTGTTTTTGTCGAGGTTTTGAGGATTCAACTATTATGTTGAACATTCTTTTTAAAATTACAATATTGTTTAATTGAAATATCCAGTATTACATTTTTCGCTGAGAATTAATCTTTTGGGTCAAATTTGTTGAAAGTGGAAAACCTTTGTTAAAAACTAATTTTATCAGTGTTAGATTTATCATTTTAGTTGAAAATTGAACTAATTTGTTGAAAATTCGTATTTTTTTCGGTTGAAAGTTATTTTTTGCAACCAAAAATTTGAGTACTTAGTTTTACCTTGAAAATTTATTTTTCGAAATTCATCTTTTTGGATTTAAAAATCAACTGTTTGGTAGAAAATTCAACTATTTGGTTGAGAATTCAACGAATTTGTTAAAAATTAATTGTTTTGTTGGAGATTCATCTTTTTGGTTGAAAATTTAACTAATTTGTTGAAATTCGTTTATTTTTGTTGAATTCAACTGTTTTTGTTTTCAACACTTAGTATGGTACCTACATTAATTTCCTTCAAAAGAATTTATTCCCCTATTATTTCCCTAATTTTTTTAGAAATCACGCGATTTCATCTGTTTTGAGATTATTTTGGACTCTATAGTCTGTTTTTAACACAGATGCCCATTTCCACTCTTCCTATGCTGAAAACATTCAAGATTACATTTTTTTGAAGAAAGTTTTTTGATTTGATACATTTTTTTTTTGCACTTGAAATGTACGGATGTGGGGATGAAACTGCACTGAATGGTCTCATGAAAGTTGGAGTAGCATTCATTGAGAAATACACAGGAAGCACCTGTCATGCCCCCCTCGAGTGCTAGGAGTGGAAGCATGTCGTGGAACGAATGGCGCCTTCAGCTTACACGGTAACGCGTTGTAACCATAGGTGTAGTGGCTTACCTTGTGTTACACGTTACAAGCCACGATATTTGTCGACGAAGCTGTTTGTGGTTGTTTGCAAGCAAAATGATCTTCTATCAGTCTGCTGTTGTACGGAAAAGAGCAGTAACTGCAAAAAAATCAAAAAATTTGTTTTTTATATCATTGAAATCGTTGAAGAGATCAGAAAAATGAAACTTTGATCGAGAGAAACCGGGTAAATGACTCGGAATTTAAAATCGTCCGTCGGGTTGAAACTCTGATTTAGAAACCTTAAAGCGTCAATCAGTAATGGAATCGAGTTTAGAGAAGTTCTCATCATTTGCGTCAAAGTTGGAAATATTGCTGACAGTTTAAGGGGAAATGCGTGACGTCTCATAGTCGCTAACGAGCAGGGATTCTTTCTTTCTTTTGGAAACATTCTCTTCTTGATGCTATGCAACGATGCAACGTGTATCACGATAAGGGATCCTCATTCTCGTTTCTGCGTTGAAGTCGAGCTGTTTTATCTAGAGTTTATCAGATCCTCCCCCTCTGCATTAAAGTGCTCTTCTGCATTCGCCAGTTTGCCTGCAAAAGGAAACAAGGAAGAAGAATCGCGTCACACTATTGCCCACGCGAGCAACTTGCGCATGTGCTCTGACCTTCAACAGTGTTTTCTATAAAAAAAAAGGAAAATTTATAGATTGAGCTTTGTATAAAAAAATGATAATTTTAGCGAAGTAGGTCTAGTTTTTGAAAATCTTCAAAAGGATTCCGTATTTTTGTACCAAGGACTTATTCTGAATTGATGAAGCTTTTGGTTTCGGAGAGGAGTCTAACTGGCTATCCACCAGGATGTTTAATCTGTAGGAAGTGTTTAACTTTTGTTGGTCTACTTCTGATCAGACTTATTTATCAATAGAGGAAGCTTTCAAGAGAATCCATTGACAAAAACCCAAGAACTTGTTTTGTATTCAACTATTAACCAGCAACCTATTACGTGTTTGGAATCATTCAAATCCACAACCTTCTGATACGTATTACTTTTCAAATCTGAAATCTTAATAGCTTTCCAAATTAATATCCTCTAAACAGGGCCCAACAACAAGTAACACAATCAATCAGTTCATTGTGATCAACCTAATAACTGTCCACCCAACATCACCAGCAGCACTCTTTTTAAGGCGACCAATCGTCATCGGAAGTCACCAAACTGAAATTTCCAGGCACTTAGCTCATTCCTCATTGGTCTCCCTTTAAGGTATCAGGCCCTGAAAATGCTTGGTTCTCGCAATTATGATCTTGCCTTATTATTTTTACAACACACTGGCTCTCTTTTGGAGACGTGTGTTGGTTCAGAGGCGAAACGAAAAAGGGTATCCGAGTGGGAGTTAGCATCAGAAGTGGGAGGATGTTCCGTCTCACCTGTACGCATTTCGTTGCCCTACTCTTGCAGATAGTCGCGTTTCGCTGGCTGCCTACTGCCTACCTGGCTGTCTGGCTTCAGGGCGCGGGTGGGGATCCCGCCGAACAACGGTCGCTGGATATAGTGGATATCCAGTCGAGCCGCTACGTGCTGTCAAGAGAAGCGGCCGGCGATCGCGAAGCTTTCAATATTATCATCCTCGTCAACAATCGGTGCCATTATTTACGTTTTTTCCCATTAGATCGCCAGTCTGTATTCATCTGGCGCCCGGTATACTCATTCGCTCCTGTCGTATAAAATCAACTTCTTCACAACTCCACTGTCATTAAGCCGTCGTCGCTTTTCACCTGTGTATGATTTTACGATTACTCGGAGTCGGTGTCGTGATTCAGCAAATCATTTCTAGAGATTGGGACGATGCCTTAATAGACGAGCGTGCCACGTGCGTCGCGTGTTGTTGAACTGATTTGCCGTCACATGGCTGCCCGGTTTTATTAAATTTCAGTTCGTTTCGTTGATTTGATCCGATTAAGGCTCATTTAATTCGATTTTGTCTAAACGGATAGGATTGGATCGGTGGATGGAGGTGACAACTCCAAGAAGTGGTGCTCCTGATTCCAGTTTGTGCCAATGGGAATACAAATTTAGTGAAAATAGATAGTGATTTTTCGGGTTTTGTGAGGTGCGAAGGAGTTTATCTTCAACTGTTGTGGGATTTAAGGCATGTCAATGTATAAATTCAGCAAGAGCGGAAGACTTTTCGTCCAGGGCACTCGCGAGGAAAACGACCGCGATAATGTGGCCTCCTCCAGCCCCACCGGGAATCAGGCCTCCGATTTACAGGCGATCTACACGAAACGGAAATTGTCGACCGAGGTCCTAGGTACGAGGAAAAGCTTTGTTGGACTCGAAAGGATTCGCTTTATAATATTTAATTTGGGGGGTGGGGGTGGGGGGTAAACAGTTTACTACGGATAGTTTGTTTTGATGATATTAGTGGAGGGTGTTGGAGGTGTTTAGAGTAAAAGCATTCACGTTTGGAAAACTGACTTTGCTTTCAGACATCCAGTTTTTTCTTTAGGAGTTACAATCTTTGCAAAAGTGTGTCAATTTAAAAATGATCAAGTCTTACTCCCTAAAAAATATAGATGTACATGCCCTTACAAGTAGATGCTTCAAATTAATTAAGGTCCAAACTTAAAACATCGAAATTAAGAATCTTTGGTCTTCATGTTTGAAAATATTTTTAAATTCTGATTTCCCGTTAGAAATCCTGGCTTGATTTTTAACGATAAGACTTCTAAGGTGACTATAAATCACAAAGTCTTGTCTTTTACCCAGGAAGCGTGTTTGAAAATCGTTGCTGTTGTGGTAGACAATGGCCTAAATGAAAATATTCTTTGCATTCTTAAGGTCCTTGAAGGAAACGGTTATCTTGGTGAGAACAGTGGGCGTTTGTTGTCCAGGATAAGTTTGATTAGCATATCCACAAGCCACCTTACAAAATGGGAATCAGCTAATCAGATGATACTTCACGACCTTGATCTTACCCACGCGCCATGGGCTTTAAATGGTCAGACTCAGCGACTGTTCGACCCAGTGGGATGATGGGAAGTACCTTTTTGCATTATCGGAAGTTGGCAAATTCCAATCGGATGTCGTTATTAAGTGAAATCACACCCAGAGAAAACATTTATTCAAATCAAGATTCAAATATTACCAATTGATTCTTTCAAACAATGCAATAAGAGATCCGAACGAAATTAAATGCGATGTTTCTCCCCAAATTGTTTCTGTAAATTGTTATGAATCAGGGTTCATACATTTCAATGAATTGTGGAAAGTCAGGGAATTTTCGATTTGTCAGGAAGTGAAGAAGACAATTGTCTTTTTGCTTTCAAACAATTTTTTTTTCAAATCAAATCAAATCGTTTATTATTACTGATAATGACGCTACAGCATTATCTAAAAGAGATAAGGTTAAGGTCATACATAATTTGTTCCAGAGTGTACTATCTTGTACTACTGTATTATCTTCCTTTATAACATTGAATCCAACTTATCAGAAATCTGAATTCTTCTTTCATGATAATATCTTTGAAAAATTAAAGTTATACTCACAACTAGATGCCCAATTTCAGAATAAGGAAATCCTTTCACTCTCGTAAGAGTAGTATCAACATACTTAATAGTCTGAAAGTCACATTGAGAACACTTCTAAAGAGGGTAGAGGAAATTATGAATTAGTAAGGGACAATTAGTTACAAAATGTTTTCTCGCAAGAGATTTGTAATAATCATAAATTTCTCAATTTAGATTGCGCGATCAAAATGATATGCATCGATTGCCTATCCCTAGAGGCCTTATTGGCATAAGTCCTTCGGGACAAATCCTCCCACTGAGGATGCCGAGGTCTTGTTATCTGTTACCATTTTCACTCCGATCCGAAGATTGATTTAAATGACCACCTACTCGATCGACCTTGCTCTACTCTGTTTCAATTTCCTCTTTAGATCTTGATTTTTTAATTAAGTTGATACGAAAATTATTGGACAAAGAAACATTAAAGAAGTACATACGTTTGCATTATTATTTAAAGATACATATCTTCTAGTTCCTCTTATTTCCTTATCGCGTGTCTGTTTGAGAAAGGCGTGATCATTGTCAGTTTAAGCAAGTGAATCATTTAATTGGGTTAATATATTATCACCTGCTCACAAAAACACCTGATAGTATTGAAACTGTTTATTTGTATATGGTCTCACTCTTTTAAGAAGACCGATTTTTTTGGAAAAAGGCATTTGTTTACATAAAAGTAAGAACAAGCAGACAGTTTTTTTAATTAATAAAAGTATTTCTGATTATTCGCCGTTTAAAATTTTAAGATCAGATTTTAAACAATTTTATATTGGCAATTTTGAAGATTTCAAAATTAAGTAATCAATTCAGTTTCAATTAATTCAGTTAGAAATAATCAGTTTGGAACTACTTCTGTTTGAAAAGTTAGAAAATGCCACAATTTTGGATTTGAAACGAAGATTGAACAAATGTTAATTTTTCTAATTTGCAGAAAAAATCTCTTTTGGTTTGAAATTTTGGCTATTTTGCTGATAATTACTTTTTTTGTAATGACTGGTCCAGGTCTCTTTTTGTGTGAACAGTAGTCACTTTTAGTCACTTTTTAGCGTAAAAGAGTCAGTTGAAGTAAATTAAAAATCATCGGTCGGGTAGAAACCCTGATAGGTATGTAGTATAAAAAATAATTTATGGGGAATCAAAGCTAATCCTTTCGACTCCATGGAATGAGCAAAAATTTTGAAGTGCAAATGGATAAATAAAATTGTGAAAAATAGGCTCGTCGATCGAGTCGACGAAGACCTCGAAGCGAGGCGAAAATGGTGCACGAAGAATTGTGACGAGGATCGTCAGGAAGACGACGACGCTGACTCGAGGCGAAGAAAATAGAGTCGCTGAAGATTTAACGAAACATGCTTATCAAAAATCTTTGCAAGCCACCCGGTATACCAGCACAAGCTCGGGTCGCCAAACCCCGACGAAGACGACCAAGACTGTTCGGGTAAGAGTAAAACGAATAAATTGGCAGGTTTATAGCCGAAAAAAATCAGGAATTTCGGCTTTTTAGAAAATTTTCCTAAAACTCAAAATATTGGTAAAAACACATACACTAAACTCCCGATATAAGAACGGTTCCGGACATGGCTTGAAGTGGCCCTAATCCTAAATCGGGGGAAACCATACGTAAACAGGCAGGGCCGCATGAACCATTTTTGTTGGATTTGGTTGCATGACGCAACCTGATGCAACTAACGCGCTGAGAGTGAGGCTTTTGAGCCGCGTGTCACGCTTGAATGAGCACAGCCTCTCTTTCGGACCCGCGGCTCCCCTCATCACGAAACAGCCGAGCAAATCAATTATATGAATAATGAATATCGTAAGCCCGGAGTTCTTACATCGGGAGTTGAGTGTAGTCCAAGTTTAAAATATAGATAGTTTTATGAACACGAAAATTGCCTGATTAAAACCAATTTTTCGGGGGTAACATAAAGGTACTTGAAATAATAATTTCTAGCTAAAAAAAAGTTCTTCTTTCCCTGTTTTCAAGAAACCTCCCCCCTTTTCTCGGTTTTTTTCTCGCTTAAATGGCGAACTGAATTGATGGAACCCAATAAGAAAATCAAACTATTTTTCCTTGAAAATTTATTCCTTTTAATTGAAAAGCGTACTATTATGTTTGGTTAAGAATTTATCTATTTTGAATAAAAATTCTACTGTTTCCTTTGAAAGTTAATTATTTTTTTGAAAATTCAACTATTTTGTTGAAAAGTTATATTCTTAATGTAAAATTTAACTGCTTTGCTGTATTTTTGGATAGTAAAATCGTCCATTTGCGTTGGATATTAAACTGTTTGGTTGAAAATGCAACAGTTTATGGTTTAAGTTTATTCATTTGTCTTTGAAAATGATTTTTTTTTCGGAAGTTCATTCTTGTTAAAAATTCATATCTTATAGTAGAAAATTAATCTTTCCTTTTTGAATTCAAGTGTTTTTTATTAAAAATAATCTTTGGTTGAAATTTTAACCATTTTGTTACAAATTCATATTCTCTTGATTGAAAGTTATTAGTTTTCAACTGAAAATTTAACTATTCCATTTCTAGTCGAATGGTGATCTTTTTTAGTTAAATCTCAATGTATGTATTTTGTGGAAAACTCATCTTTTTTGTTAGAACTGAACTGTTTTTTATTTAAAATAAAAATATATTTTTTGTGAAATTTTATATTTTTTAGTTCAGATTTCATTTTATTTGGATAAAAATTAATCTTTTGGTCGAAAATTCTAATAAACATAGTTGAAAGTGGAACTAATTTGTTAAAAATTAATTTTATTGGTTGAAAATTCATAATTTTCGTTAAAAATTCATCTCTTTGTTTGAAAATTTAACTATTTACTTGAAGATTCATATTTCTTGGTTGAATTCAACTGCTTTTTATTAAAAATTAAATTCTTTTTTGGTTAAAATATCAAACATTACATTTTTCGTTGAGAATTCATCTTTTTTGGTTGAAAATTAAACTATTATTGCAAAGATTTGGTTATCTTAGACTGAAAAGTAACTGGTTTAACGAATACTAAACAATAATAATTATAATGAATTTGAAATTTTTAAATTTCTATTTGAAAATTTTGTATTCTGTTTATAAAAGATTCTATGTCAAAAACGTTCCAAGATTAAATTGTTGACCTTCGAAAATTATTAGTCAGGGAAAATAAAAAATTGATAAGGAAAAAGTAGAGAAGTCAAGAGGGAATTTTGAAAATGAAGTTACCGGCCACCCTGAATTGAAAAATCTACTATTACATTTTTGGTCCAGAATTAATCTTTTTTTGGTTAAAAATTGTACTATTTGGTTGAAAATGTAATTATTTTTGTTGAAAATTCACCTGTTCAATGGTACAGAATTGAACTATTTCGTTGAAAATGCTTTTTTGTGTGGTTGAAAATTAATTTTTATAACTGAAAGTTTAACTATTTCTTTAAGTATTCTTCTTTTTGTCTTGAGAATACAACAATTTCTTAGAAAATCCAAGTATTTGGTTTAAAATTTATCTTTTTCGTTCAAATTTCTGTTTTTTATTTAAATCAATATTTTTTGTGTTAAAATTTTAAATTATACTTTTTTTCGTCACCCTTCTTGGTTGAAAGTTCAACTGCTTTGTTGAAAATTAATCTTTTTGTCTTAAGAATTCAACAATTTGGTTGCGTCTATTTCTCTCTTGGCCAATAAATCTTTTTTTATTAAAAATTCAACTCTTTTGTAAAAATTCGTCTTTTTGGATTGAAATTTCATCTGTTTTTGTAGAAATTTCGTTTTTTTCGGTTAAATATGAAAATTGAACTATTTTGTTGAATATTTTTTTTTCTTGTTGATAATTATTTTTTTTACTGAAAGTAAACTCCTTTGTCGCAAAATGAAATTTGTGGAAAAATCAAACAATTCAACATGTAACAAAAATGAGCTTTCATAAGAGCCGAATTTTTTTTTAGGCCAGCTTCACCCCTAGTTTTTCTATTAAGGCAGTTGTCGTTCCAAAAATCAGGTCTATCGAAGAAAAGGTTTCTATGATTTTAAGAATTGAATTAATTTTAAAAATATGTTTTCAATAAAAAAAATTGGTCGACTTCAGCCATACAAAAATATTATAAAAAATTTTTAACGAACAAGTAAGCCATCATTTATTAAAATTCGATCATTTTTTCTAATTGGTAAGAAGCGATAGTAAGAAATAATTCACTTGGAAAAAACGTTTTCTAAATAATTGTTTTTATGTACAGTTTTAAAATATTCTCATTAAAAATGTTTTTCATTTGAAATATCAGTAATATTATTTTTATTCTCAAAATCATAGAAAAATTATTTTTCAGAGATCTGGTTTTTGGCACAACTACCTTAAGTTTTAAAAAAGTCAGCTATACTTTAATGATACAATTATTTCTGAAAATTCGCATTAAAACAACAATCTTTCCTCGAAGCCGTTCCGGTGAAAGCTTTTAAAGAGGGTAAAAACTTGACGATCTCACTTTCGAGCAAGTCTCAATTCGCATTCCTCGCGTTTTCTTCACCCTGTTCCGGCCAGTACGGGACCAGTTCCTTGGCGACTCAAACTCGCTTCTATAAATGGCCAAGGTGATCCTGGCAACTTACTCGGCACACTCACACCATGACTAACTGTCTAGGTAGATCACTAGGGCGCTTTCCACTACGAAACAACAAAACAACCAAATAACCGCGTCGTCGCGAGTCAACTTTTTTTTAACCCTTTTACCCTTTTTACTTTTCCTCTTCTTTTCTCCCCAACTCAAATATTTTACTTCTTCTTTTAGGAATAATTAGAATCCGGTCCGACCCCTTTTTCTTTAAGCTGCGATTAATTTTTCAAGAAAGACAAAAAACTTGCGGTCATTAATAAAGAAAGTATGTTCAGCTTACAGAAACAACGGCCTAAAGATAAAAGATAAAAGAAAATTATTGGAAAAAATGAATAAATAAATGAAAAGAAGGGAATCTTTGATAAGATTTGATTTATAAATACAATTTTATTTTATGATACTATTTTGCTACTATTTCCAAAAAAAGGACACTAAAGACACTATTTTATCACAAATCTCCGCTAAAGCCACTATTTCTTTACTTTTCCTTGAAAAATATTTTCAAACAATATTTTTTTTTCCTTGAAAAATATCTTAAAAATGTAGTGGATGATATTTCAAGTCAGAAAAGATTTTCATTTTAAATGAAAAACAGTTAAATTGAACCAAAAAAAAAGGAATTTCAAATCAAATAGGTGAATCCTGAACTAAGACAGATTAATTGTCAACCAACAGTTGCATTTTTAACCTAAAGATGAGCTTTCTGCAGAACGGTTAAATTTTTAACAAATTATGTTATTTTTCAACAAAAAAGATGAATTTTCATCACAGAAGATTAATTTTCTACTAAAAAAGTGAAACCCTAAACAAAATACACACATTAATAATCAAATAGTTGAATTTTGAACAAAGATGATTAATTTTCTACTAAATAGTTTGAATACTGGATGTGATGTTAATCTAAAATTTATTTAATTAATTTTTAGTTTATACTTTTTCCGCTTCTAAACATTTTTAACTAAATGGTAGATTTGCTAAACTAAAAAATATCAATTTTTAAACAAAAATGGAGAAGTAAAATTTTCATTGAGGAGAATTAATTTTCGATGAAAAGAAACGAATGTTCTGCAAAAGAATTTCGTTTTCTACCAAATAGTTGAATTTTATACCAAAAAGTTGAATTTTCAAACCAAAAAGATGAATTTTCTACAAAATAGTTGAAATTTCAACACGAGAATATGAATTTTCAACAAAAAAGGTAATTTTTGACAAGTCAGTTGAATTTTCCACAACGCAGTTAAATATCCAGTTGAAAAAAAAATTTAACATAAACAAAATAATAATAACTTTCAAAAAAATTATGAATCTTCAAACAAAAAAAATCAATTTTTTAAAAAGTAGTTCGACTTTCAACCAAGTAGTGTAATTTTCAACCTAAATATATGCATTTTCAACGAAAAATGTAATAGTTGATGTTTCAACAAACAAAATTTAGGAATTCAAATATAATGATAAGTTAACATTGCTAATGGATTTGTTGTTTGCAATAGTTGAATCTAAATGAATTTGAAGAATATTTTAAATAAAAATGAGAAAGTTCCACTGTTTAAAATCCCCAACATTTTTCAAAGCTCTAGAAAATTCCTTGGAATTAAAAAAAAAATTCTTTAAAATATCAAAATATTATAAAATGTAAAATGACATGAAATCTGATATTTCCTGAAATCTTAAAAAATTCATTAAAATACCTTAAGAGCTTTTAAAATCACTGAAATCGTTGGCAATCTCATAAGTGATCAAACCCTTAGAACCCCCATGAAAATTTGTTTAAACCTCTTTAAATCATTCACATCGTTGTAAATTCCTTGAAAATTCCTTGATAATTTTTTTATTACTTGATAAAGTCTTGGAATATTATGAAATATCCTAAAATATTTTAAATGCTTTGAAGTCTTTCGAGATTTATTTAAAAAATTTTGAGCTATTGGAAATTTCGGGGAATTTTTTAAAATACCCTAAAATCTTTAAAATTCTTTGGCATTCCTTAAAATTATGGAAATCCATTCAAAATGTCATGGAATCGTTTAAAATGCCCTAAAATATTTCATATCCTTCAAAGTCTTTTGAAATTTCTTGAAACTTTTTAAAGCTCTTGCCAATTTTTTTGCAGTTGCAAAAATACCCTAACGTCTTTCAAATCCTTTGGAATACCTTGAGATTACTGAAATATGTTAACAATTTTGTTGGAATATTTTTTAGTATCCTATAATATTTCAAATCCTTTGAAGTCCCTTTAAACGTTTTAAAGCTCCTGAAAATTCCTTTGAATTTTAAAAAACACCCTAAAATTGTTAAAACCCTTTGGAATCCCTTCAAATTATTAAAATCTTTTAAAAACTCCTTGGAAACTTAAAACCTAATGTATCTCAAAAGAATTCAAGAAAATTCAACAATAGGTGTATTCCTGAATTTAATAGTGGTTATCTCAGGAGTTGATTTATTGAAAGAAGAGTGACTAAATTGATCTTTCAATTTTAAAATGTGACTATAGTGACTTTATCATAAAAAAAGTGATTTCAGAAAAAAGTTACTTAAAGGAGCTTCTTACAGTAAATCTCTGACTTTTCCAATTTTCTTTGTTTAATTCCTAACTTGCCCTGACCATCAAAATTCCCCAACTTTTTCCGAATTTCCAGGTTTTCCAGCCGTACAATGACTTTTCGCCTTGAAAATTTTCTGATAAAATTGCAATAAAATCGCCAACATGTGGGTAATAAATTGATTGAGACGCCTCAAGGCAAGGTCACGTGCGTGCAGTTAAAAAAGTGATGTCAAGAATATTACTTTTAAGCACCTTACGCAACGTACCTTGAAATTAATATAGGAATTAATATTCATCCACTATGTGTAAAAATTCAATTTTCAAATAAAAAAAAAAAAACATTGAAAATAAAAATTTAATGCTTCTTCTCATAACAGACCAATTTGGTTTCACTTTGTAAAATTACGCATATGGTATTCATTTAGGTACTATAATTATATTCATAGATAGTAAACTTCAGAGTCATACGTTATTATTATTTACGTCTAGACAATTTTAATTATAACTTTATAAATTCAGTTAATGTTATTTTAAAAGTAAAATCGTGTGAAAGTAAAAAATAGAGCAGTAAGGTTTGTCATTCAGATATAATTACATTATATAATAAACTGCAGACCCAGTTACCCAGATAGAAAAAAACACTCGGAAGATTTTACCTCTGAAGCCTTCTTTGAATTTTTTCGAGCCATATGCGGATATAATTGGTTAATAAAGCTTGAGGCTTTCAAGAACAATTTTTACGATAGGATCTCTGTAACTTTTTACTCGTTACCATACATTATCATTTCACGTCGTAATAATTCTCTGCGGACAAAAAATGAGACAATGTTCAAATCTTTAGTGGGTTATTTATGTGAATTTTGTGCGACTTTATTTCACTGTACAATTTATTATGTGTACTTTTGTAACGGGTTGAGAAGTTATCTGCAATTAGTAACCCAGACCGTTACGCAGATACCTTATAGTTAATTTCTTTTGCACAAAAGTGATCTTTGCACTTGAGATAAATTATTGTCAAAAAAATTTTACTTGGTTAACATTATAAGTGAGAAAAATTATCAATTTCATTATTATAAATCTTTTCCATCAATGGGGGTAGGGACCCACGTATCAGAAGTGTGGTGCGGTCTGAGAGACCGCATGTCCATACGTCCATATTAATTGGTCACTTTTTCCTCAAATGAGGGATCCGCATCAAGCTGAAGGTTATTTGTATGTGACATCTTGTTTTTTAAATACCTTGAAACAAATGCAAAGAGAAATATAAAATTGACACGCTACCGTGGACGTGCGGTCTCAGGGACTGCACACATTAAACTCAAACTACTAATAATTGTAGCTTCGAGGATGGCCAGGTACATATCAGCAGTATAGTGCGGTCTGTGAGACCGCACGTCCACACTTATAGGCTAATCGGCCAAGATTGACCGGAGAAAAAGTAAAAATAAGTAGAAAAGTTCAGCAACTTTGCATAATCTGTATCAAAAAATTGTTTCAAAACAAATCTGAATTTCTTAATTTTGGATCATCTCATAGTTAAAATAGTTCATTCTCAATTTTTTTATTGACAACTTTCAATTGAACATTGTTCAAATTTGTAGTCTTTACATGAAAATGCGAAAATTATCATGATTGTAAAAATGATTCCATTGGAATTTGTTCAATTTCGAATCCATAAATTAAACAAGGTCAGTTTTTAATATTTAAAATTAAAAAATTTTGATTCTTAGACACCGAGATTTAAATTGTTTTATTGATTTTTTTAAAAGGAATTTTCAATAAATTTTAATAATTTGAAATATATTAGGGCATTTTTAAGTATTTGCAGAGATTTATAAATTTACTAGAATTTCGAAAAATATGGAACGATTTCACAGGACCTACATGGTTTTAAGATATTTAAAAAGATTTCACGGGATTTTATCAGATTTCCGAGGATTTCAATGATTCTATGGGATTTTAAAGCTCTCAAGGTATCCTGAATTCTTCTAAATTCTTTGGAATTCGCTTGCTTTTTTTTTAAAGCCAATTGAATTCTTCTGAATTCATCAAATTCTGTTCAATTCTATGATTTTCCTTTATTTTCGAAAGCTTTTATTTAATTCATCCTAAATTCTTTTTTAAGCTTCTTTAATTCTTATCAATTTCATCGAATTTTTTTGAATTCTTTTAAATTCAAAAGAACATTACTTAAATTAATAATGCTATTGAATAATAATGGCCAGGAAAAATGATAAATTATCCCTGGAAAAATCAATTAAAAGTCAGGGAATTTTAAAAGCAAAGTTTTGCGGCCATCTGTTTTTTAATTTATTTTTTTCCATTCTTAATTTTTCTCACGCAGTATCATTTGAACTTGAAAATTCATATTCATAAACTTGATCTTTTTGCTTGAAAATTCTTATTTGCCGGTAGAAAATCAATCTTCTTGGTTAAAATTTCAAGTTGAGAATTCTACTATTTTTTTTTAACTTTGTTATGTAATTAACTGTTTTTGATTTAAAATTAAAATCCGTTGTGGTTGAAATATCCATTATTACATTTTTCGTTAAGAATTCATCTAAATTATTATGATTTTCATCGAATTTTTCTCATTCTTCCTTAAATTCCTCTAAATTCATTCCAATTTTACCGAAATCAATTTTTTTTTTATTTCTTCTTATTAATTTTAATTTGTTTGAAAGTTTATGAATTTATCCTGAATTTTTTCAAATGGACCTGGAATTCTTATCAATTTCATCGAATTTCTTTGAATTCTTTTAAATTGAAAGGAACATCAGTTACGTTAACAATGCTGTTAATTTTCGTAGTCATAAAAGTTAGAAATTAGTCAGGGAAAAGTCAGGGAATTTTAAAAGCAATGTTTGGTGGCCACCTGTGTTTTTATTTATTTTTTTCCATTCTTGATATGTTTCCCAGGTGGTGTCATTCGTCCTGTTAAGGACGATTTTAAATCCGAAGGATTCGCGTGGGACATGCTCGACATTTGACGCACCCACTTGTGTAAACCCTCTTACTATAAAATATAAAGCACCATATAAACCTGATCGAGATCAATGTCAACTTATATTTTCATTTCTCATAATTAATTCTTAATCCGACTTTCTTCGCAGGCGTGGGTTGTATCACTTTCATCTTCTTGAATCGGAGGTGAACAATGAGAAAGTTTTTTTCTTTTTTGGCCACCTACTCAAAAGTGAGAGTGAATGTGAAAAATTCTACCTTGGAATTAATTTTCATCGTCAGACCATTTTTGGTGCATAATATCTTGAAGACTCGAGTTCTGGAAAGAGATCAACAAAAATTAAAGATTGAAGGATATTTATTTTATTTTCTCTCGTCGGTATATTCCTCGATGTTTCGAAGTTGGAATGCAATTCTGCAATTGGAGGAAGAATTAAATGTGAATGATCATGGGGCTTCCCTCAAGATTACACGTTTCGCTTTCGAGTCATGTCCTCCTAGAAAATGGCACGAATTATCTCTTCAGAGAACATTTCTCTAGAATCCCTCAAGCCAGGAAGTAAATTCTTCCTTTCAATTCCTTAAACTTTCTATAATGAAAAAATTAGTTATATAAATCAAGGACCTTTCACGTTTAATAGATCAATAAATTGTGGAATGTGGTAATTTTTATGAGTTCTTCACAAATATTTAAAACGAGACACCGGTCCGTTTAATAACCCTCTTTTCGCTGCTTAACTTCAAATATCGCCTAGGGGGAAACAACTGTTGTATTTCGCTGGACCGTTCGGTTATCCGAAATGGTAATACCAGTAATCTAGTATAATTCTCTTCTAATCCAGTATAATCCATCTGCAATCAAGGGTAATTAACTTGTAATATATAGAGTAATACAACTTTTTTCTTAAAAATATTTTGTGGTTGTTAAAAATTAAATTTCTCAACTGAAAATATAACTATTGCATTTTTGCTTAAAAATTAATCCTTTTTAGTTCAATATCCATGTAGGGGAAAGTTGCCTAAGACGGAGCCCCCTCCTAAGACGGGACACCCTGAATATTTTTGTACAAAAGCAATATAGTCATCACTTACGCATGCGAATACGTGTTCAGCAAAATTCTAGTTATTTTGAAGGTGTTTTTTCCTGCACTGGAAGTAAATTAACAAAAACAGAAAGGAAAAATTATTTTCGTACGTTAGAGAACGAACTTTCACCTGTTTTAGAAGTTGTGATTTAATAACTTCTAATGATTTGAAGGAGTAAGTTATGTTTTTGTTTGATAGATAATTTTGTAAACTTTGCAACTGATGCTTACGTTTTATTAATTCTTATGCTATTTGATTAAAATATTTAAAAAATTGTGATCATGCGAAATTCCTAAAACGAGCCCCGGTTAGGCTAGAGAACTGTAGGTAAAAGCGAAATCTGTTTTCCTTGTGAGTTTCCGATGGTCTCAATGGTAATGACCTAACCTCTTTCTTGGTTTTACATCATAAATAAGAAATTTTTTAAATTATGTTGCTTTTTCGATTTACATCAGTAAATTCTGGATCTGAGATGAATAATATTCGAAATTTTATAACTTTTCATAAATATTTAGTCCTTGAACTTCTTTTACACTTATTTTCTGTTAGACCTTATTTGACGCTTATTTTACGCTTTATAATGTATTTTACGTAACTAATATGTCATAAACGTAAACATTATGTTTAAACAATACGCTGCGAATAAAATTCATCAATATCTAGTGTTTAATTAGATAGCTTTTTTTATTTTAAAAAGGGGCCCGTCTTAGGATACCGGGTTGCCTAAGACGAGACAAATACATATTTTTTTCAACATCGAAGTTTATTGCCTTTTAAACATTTTTTGAACTTTTAAGTGTGTGAACTTTGTAAAGAAAACATCAAATTATGATGCCAGTAACCGCTTTTGCTTCTAAAGTTCCTTAAAATCGAAATTTTTTTGAAAATATTGAAGGGGGCTCGTCTTAGGCAACTTTCCCCTATTTTGGTGAAAATTCAACTATTTTGGTAGAAAATTTAATTGTATTGTTGGAAAATCGTTTTTTGGTTGAAAATTAATTGTTTTAACAGAAAATTGAACTATTTTATTTTTTGTTGAAAAATTACATTTTTCTTGGTGAAAATTCAACCACTTGGTTGAAAGTTGAACTATTTTGTTAAAAATTCAATTTTCTGTTTGAAAAGTTTTTTGATTTTAGTTGAAAACTGTTTATCTTTTTGGTCGAAAACTGTAACTATTTTGTTGAAGATTCAATTATTGGGTTGAAAATTATTTATGTATTTTGTTAAAAATTTGTATTTTTAGTAGAAAATTTATCTTCTTCTTTGAAAATTCATATATTTGGTACAAAATTATTGTTTTTCATTGAAAATGTAACTATTTTGTTAAAAAATTCAACTATATTGTTGAAAATTACTTTTTTTGGGGGTTAAAATTAATGTTTCTAACTGAAAATTTAACTGCCATTTTTTATTCCAAATTTATCTTTTTTAGTTGAAAATTCATCTTTTTGGTTGAAAATCCATTTTTCTTGGTTGACAATTAATTTTTTAAACTGAAGACTCGACTATTCCATTTATTATAGTACTTTTATCTTTTTTAGTAAAAAATGTAAGTATTTGGGTAAAAATGCATGCATTTTGTTAAAAATTTGCCTTCTTGATAGAAAATTAATTTTCTTGGTTAAAAATCGATTTTTTTGGTTAAAATTTAATCTAATTTGTTGAAAATTAAACCATTTTTTTAAATCACTATGCTGTTCGGTTGAAAAGTGAACTATTTTGTTGAAAATTCATCTTATTTGGTGGACTTCAACTATTACATTTTTCGTTGAGAATTCATTCCTTTTGATTGAATATTATTCTACTTTGTAGAAAATTCAACGACTTGGCTAAAAAGTCATTTTTTTATGAAGATTCTTCCCTTTAGTTCAAACTTCATCTCTCTGATTGCAAATGCAACTATTTTTGTGAAAAATGATATTTTTTGTTTGTAATTTTATTTATTAACTGAAATTGAAACTACTTTAGTTGAAGAGTCATCATTTGAGTTGGAAATTCATCTCTTTGGTTGAAAATTTGGTTTTTGGGATTATTTTATGTCGAAAATTACATCGATTTCTTATCTTACAAACCACAGTCATCGATCTCACTACAAAGTGGTTTAGCAATCGCGACAATCAACTGCAGATCAGTTTATATACGATTTCTCCTGTATCCTTAATTCCTATGGTCAGATGACCGAATTGTCAGGGTTCTGTTTCATCAAAATAAAAAAATCGGAGAAATCGACGTTTAAATACATCCAGTTCCTTCAATTACAAACTTTACACTCTCTCCCCTTTATCCCCTTCTTTGAAGAATTCCACTTCTTTCCCTGTTTTCAAAAAAACTTCCCCTTTTTTCGTTTTTTCGCTTAAATACAAACTAAGTTAATAGAACCCAATAAGAAAATCGAACTATTTTTTCGTTGAGAGTTGATTATTAATTGGATTATTTGTTTGATGAAAACTTTTTTCTTTATATTTATCTATTTGGTTAAAAATTCATCTTTCTTGTTTGAAAACGATCTATTTCTTGAAATTTCAACTTTTCAGACTAATAATTGAACTATCTTCTAATAAATTCGTCTTTTTGGCTTGAAAATACGAATATTTGTTTGAAAATGCAACTGTTTTGTTGACAATTCATCTTTTTAGATGGAAAATTCGTCCTTATAGTTTGAAAATTTATATTTTGTGGGGAAAAAGTATTGTTAAAAGTTCGTCTTTTTTTCTTGATAATTTAACTATTTGGTTAAAAATTGAACTGCTTGAAAATTTATCTCTTATGATTGAAAGATCAACTATTTGGCTGTTACTGCAACTAGTTCGTTTTTTTTTAATTCAACTTTCTTGATTGAAAATTATTCTTTTCCGGTTTAAATGTTCATCTTTGGGTTGAAAATTCAATTTAAAAGACTCAATCATGAATTATGAAAAAATAATTTCATATTCAACTTATACATTCTCCAGAGTCATTTTCAGTTAAAAATGTTAAAAATGAATGTTCTTGATGTTCAAAATTATTGTAAATTATAAACTTCTCTCTTTTGAAAATAATCCAGGTTGACAAGTTTAACAGATCAGAAAAAAAGGTTATAAACCCAGATTCCGAATCTTTCAAGCTAAATGAGAATTATTAATTAATTGTTTTAACGTTAAAGTTTATTTTGAGTTTGCAAATAATATTTGAAAATGGTTGTGAATTATGCACTCTATATTCCTTAAGAAAGAAATCTATTTTATTTATTTATTTTCAGTCATTCAGTGTCTGATATCGCTTTTTTTATTATCTTCAACATTTGATGCGACTGTTTTAAAGCCTTCTAGTCGATCCGATCCCTGAATGTAATTTTCAATAAGAAAGTAAACAAAGTCTGAATTTTGCTCGCCTGATTACTGGTACTTGATAGCAATTAAAAACAACAAGGCGAAGAAAAAAAAGCTACGATTTCGAAAGGTGATTTTACGACTCGCCGCCATACGTTATGATCACCCATCTATCTCCTTATGGGGTAGAGAACCCGGTGTCGAGAGGTTCGACATTGCCATAAGAGTCCCTATGACGTCACTGGTGTGAAGCAATAACTAGTCAGAGGAAGAAAACGACCTGCTGCATAATTTTAATTGCCTCCCTCCAAAAGAAATTCTGCGAATTGTCCGTGACAGAGCAAATAATCAAGGAAGAATATCGATTAAGGAATATAAAAATGATTCATCTCAAGAAAAAGTTCATTCTTTTTCGCCTCTTTGATCGTAAAAGCAAACATCAATTTCTTCATTTCAACAGAAACTGTACGCACATCTGAGCAAAAACAGTACGCACTTTCGCCCTCGTTCAAAAGCAGATCTTATTGATTCGAATAAATATTGAATATTCATTTGCGTTTCCTTTCAATTTTGTTTCTGTGTTGCAATATGATTTCACATTTAGTGTTTACACGTTAGAATCGTTTCAAAATTAAGTGTTTGCTCTTTGGGAAATGCTTCTGCATAAATTTATATAAACTAGAGAGAAAGCATCTCTGATATTTTTTCAACCAACTAGTCTTCTTGGACGGAGCACAGTTAGAAGGATTATTAATGCTTCCTGGCAAGCTGAGAGTAACTTTGCCGTTAAATAACTAGGCCTAAGGTATAACTAAAAGGCCTACTTAGATGTAACTACATGGCGATCCACGACTCGTCCTCATACCTGTTTCAGGACGAGATCTTACGTACAGTTTAACCCTTGGGCAACCCCTTGTGGTAAAAGCAGTTTGTTGGATTCAACAACAACTGGTTTTGACTCCAAGTCGAATGGAAATCCTGATAAGTGTGAATGGAAAATTGGTCCTGAGCTATTCATAGTCTCATGAGGTCCTAAAAGTTTCAACATTTGCCTTTTCCATTCTGCCATTTGTGTATCAATTAGTTCATGGATATAGGTTTTCCCGAGTAAGGGAAAGACTAGAGGGCTAACTGGTGGTGAAGGAATGTCTGTCATCACCACGGGGTGTCCGCGGCCAGACCGTGCGTATGAGGACGAGTCGTGAACCGTCTTCAATAAATGAAACTGATGAGATCTCCCACGCAACTTCCTCCACAGCTTCGGAAATCTCCACTAATGCAAATTTATAACTGAAATTAAAATTGGCATTTGTATATTGTCTTATCTTTAAAATATTCTCAGTCTCAGAGCTGACGAGTGAGAAACTACTGGGTGACCGCAGGTCAGGGAAAACCTGGAAATTAGGGAAAAGTCAAGGAATTTTGTTAGTCAGGTTTCCCTGTAAGGAATTTGAAAAATCCAAAAGTCTGGGAATTTCTGTAAGAAGTACTAATCAAGTACTTCATCAAGAACAATCAGAACTTCCACACTGTCACTTTTTTCTGAAATCACTTTTTGAAGATAAATTCACTCTAATCACTTTTTAAAGTGGAATATCACTTTTCTATCAATAAATTAACCCACGGATTAACCACTATTAAAAGCAGATCTGTACCTATTTCTGACTTTTCTTGAATTCTTTTGAAATATTGTAAGGTATTTTGAAAGATCCAAGAAATTTTTAATAGAAGGAATTTTTTCAAAGATTCAAAGGAACTTTTTAATAGATTCCTAAAGTTTGAAGCCATTCCAAAGGAATTTAAAGATTTCAGGAGATTTTAAAAGAAATTCCAAGGAATTTTCAAAAGATTTGAAATGTTTCAAAGGATTTCAAAAGATTTCGAGAGATTTCCAAGGATTTGAATGATTATAAGAGATTAAAAAAAACTTTTCATGGATTTTTGAAGAATCTTCTACAATTCCCGAAGCTATGGATCAATTTTATAGGAGCTATAAGGTTTTTTTAAAAAGATTCCAAGGCATTTTATAAGAGTTCCAAGGATTTTTTAAGATATTTAATAAGTTTTCCAAGAATTAAATCACAATAATTTAGGGATTTCATAGGGTTTCAAAGATTTTCAAATATTTTAAGATATTTTCAAAGGTTTTGAAGATTTTTGGATATTTCCAAATATTCCAAGGATTTTTCAGTAGATTATAATAATTTGAAGGGTTTTTAACAGATTTCAGATTATTTGAAATTTTTAAAGAAATTTAAAGAATAGGATTTTAAAGTATTCCGGAAGATATGGAACGATTTTATAGAACCTATAAGGTTTTAGGATATAAAATTATTCAGATGGATTTCATAAGATTTCCGGGGATTTTAATTATTTTAAGGTATTTAAAATCTCCCAAAGCATCTAATAAATTTTCAAAATGTTTATTAATTTTAATATTAATATTTTTTATATTTTAAGGTATATTTTAAAATATTCCACGGAATTATCAATTTGTTTTAGTAATTTAATGGAATTTCAACATATTTGAAATATATTAGGGAATTTTAAAAGATTCCAAGAGATTTTCAATTGATTTAAAAATTTTCGTGCGGCTTTAAAGAATGTCTTAGAATCTCGGAAGATATGGAATTATTTTACAGGACCTATAAGGTTTAAAAATATTTAAAAAGATTTCACATTATTTATCCCGAATTCTTTCAAATTTTTGAGCATTATCTTGATTGTTTTTAATTCACTTGAATTCTTCTAAACTCTTTAAATTTTTTAAAAGATTTTATTTAATTCATCCTGAAGTTTTTTAAACTCACCTTGCATTTTTAGGCAGTTCATCAAATAAACTCATTTTAAAAGTACTGAATTCAATGAATTTCTTCATGTTTTTGATTTTTTTTTTCAATTCACCTGGATTTTGACGAATTTCATTGAATTCTTCTCAGTTCTCTCAAATTAGCCTAAGTCACTCAAATTTTACTGAAATCAATTGAATTTTTTTGATTTTTCAAATGTTTCCAATCAATTTCAATTATTTAAAACTTAGCTTGTATTTGTGAGTCTTATGAATTTATCCCAATCTTTTTTTTTTTAATTCACCGGAAATTCTTGTAAATTTCATCGAATTCTTTTAAATTCAGAAGAAAATTAGTTTTCCGGCTATGCTGAAACTTAACGAAAGATTCAGTGGCAATAATTTTAAAACGATTATCACTGAAGAGTAAATACTGCAAGATTTGCTTAGATCGATTATAATATAATGGAAAAAATCGATTTACCAAGTGCGAAAGAACGCCTGCTGAGAATTTCAAGGATAACGATGAGATCGATAATGATCAGCAAGGATTAAAATGGAGCGTGGCGAAAGTTTCATTAAATTCTCTGACTAGCGGTTCAATGACTCCACCCACAAGAAACGTTCGATCGATCAGAATCAGGGATCGCAAATTCCATTCATCTGCAAGTCACGCGAGCTGAAAAAAGAGCCTTAAATAAACATAATCATTATCAAAATAGCTTTGTTTATCAAAAATGCGAATTGTTCAAAATAAAAAATCGTACGCATTTGTAGGGAGAAATTGAACGCTTCTATCGTCACGAACGTGATTAAACAATTTCAACGCTTAGTTTATTGCAATTTTGTGTTGTTTACTTCCAAGAACCCCAAATTCCATTAATCTAAAAGCCACGGGAGGTTATTGAACCTTTTCCCTAAAAATTAATAATATAAACAGTTGATAATAGAAAACATTCATTTTGAACAAAGTATTCTCTAATTGGTAAATGATGATTTACAAGAGACTTCCCCCTTGCAAAAATTATAAAGTAAAATTTTGTTTACTCAGTTCATTAATAGACACTCGTTGAAACATAAGAAGCTGATTCTCTATTGCATTTCTGAAAAAGCCTTGTGCAATGAATTATGCAGATTGATGCAACAAAGTGGGTAGAAAACGATTTGTCCAAAATGGTATCCATTGTATCTTTTATGTTGGCAGAAAAAGAAAGTTGTCTTGAATAAATCAAGACTCTAGCCTTTTCTGCTAAATTAAAAGGCTTTTTCATTCAGCTGAGGAATTTACGAGTTGTCCAATAACAGGGTATCTACTCACCTGGAAAACCTGAAAATGTCAGGAAATTTTTTTCCCAGGATTCGAGTAGACACCCTGAATAAGTTTAAAAATATTTGTGTAAAAAATGATAAATTATGTCTAGCAATGCAATGGTGTGCTCTCTCAAGTAAGTTCTGAAGTTAGAATCAGACTCGGGGTATTTAACTCTGAAGAATGTAAATAAAATAGTGTAATTCTAGCCGTTTGGGTTCATTATCGGTTCGAGACTAGCTTTCTCTTGGACTGTCACTATACTATGTCATTGCATTTAATTAGATTCTGATTACTTGTCCATGTAGAGTTAAAAATAGAGGCGTTTAAAATACTCAGACTTGAATTATAATTGTCCAGGACTAATCGTAGATTTCCTGCGATGACCTTTCTGAAGCAAGATTAATATTTTCTTGTTGACGTCTCTACCTTGCTCGATTAACTTTCTATCAGGAAATTCTATTAATAATGCATCGTTTAATGACAAATAAAGAATTCCGTTTTTATATATTCTTCCTAGCAATCAACGTAGGACACTACTTTGAAAATGTCCAAAGATCCGGCGCCGTAGGATCCGTCGTCATATGACACGGCGTCGTACGGTCCGACGTTGTAGGATCCGACATCGTAATCTACGTCGGAAAGCGTACAATCTCTCCTCCAAATGCGTACAATTTTCTATTTTGAACAATACTACGTAGATCACGTCATAGGTTCCGGCGTCCTGAGACCTCGCGTCGTAGGACCCGGCATCGTAGGACCCGGCGTCGTAGGACCCGGCGTCGTAGGACCTCGCGTCATAGGACCTGGCGTCGTAGGGCCTGGCGTCGTAGGACCTCGCGTCATAGGACCTGGCGTCGCAGGACCTGACGTCGTAGGACCCGGCCTCGTAGGACCTGGCGTCGTAGGACCCGGCGTCGTAGGACCGGGCGTCGTAGGACCTCGCGTCATAGGACCTGGCGTCGTAGGACCCGGCCTCGTAGGACCCGGCGTCGTAGGACCTGGCGTCGTAGGACCCGGCGTCGTGCGATCTGGCGTCGCCGGGTCCGACGTTGTAAACTACGTCGGAAATTGAAATATTAAACTTGTAAGCATGTGAGAAACACAAAAATGCATCTAAGTAAGTGCTGGAATTGTTTAATTGCATGGGCGACGCTAGGAGCGTACAATCTCTCCTCCAAAGGCATACAATTTTCTATTTTGAACAATACTACGTAGATCACGTCATAGGATCTGGCGTCCTGAGACCTGGCGTCGTAGGACCCGGCGTCGTAGGACCTGGCGTCTTAGGACCTGGCGTCTTAGGACCTGGCGTCGTAGGACCTGGCGTCGTAGGACCCGGAGTCGTAGGGCCTGGCGTCTTAGGACCTGGCGTCGTAGGACCTGGCGTCGTAGGACCCGGAGTCGTAGGGCCTGGCGTC
>CAKNXH010002196.1:110088-215077 GCA_932178445.1 Andricus quercusramuli | reverse complement strand
TCGTAGGACCTGGCGTCGTAGGACCCGGAGTCGTAGGGCCTGGCGTCGTAAGACCTGACGTCGTAGGACCCGGAGTCGTAGATCCTAGCGTCGTAGGACCTGGCATCGTGCGATCTGGCGTCGCCGGGTCCGACGTTGTAAACTGCGTCGGAAATTGGAATATTAAACTTGTAAGCATGTGAAAAACACAAAAATGCATCTAAGTAAGTGCTGGAATTGTTTAATTGCATGGGCGACGCTAGGAGCGTACAATCTCTCCTTCAAATGCGTAAAATTTTCTATTTTGAAGAATTTACACTTCTGATCAAATTATTTCCAAAAGTTGTTTAAATAAAAGCTATTGAAAGATTAATGGCAATCGAGAATCATTGATAGGTCCTATCACAGTACAATTGACAAAAAACATTTAAACCGTTAGGAGTCGTTTCAATATAATGGAGCGTTCTTGAAGGTTTAAGTTTGCAAGAATGTTGGCGAGAAAGAGGCAAAGGAAAAGGAGTTCGATGCTCTACCAATAGCAAAATTGTTGCAGATGGGAATGTAAATCGTGATAGGTTAGCCTTGTGACCATTCAATTTAGCCTCAAACTTCCGCTAACTTCAATTTTCGTTTCAGAATCACAAGTCGGTTCTTATATCTATTCCTTTAAGATTAGAAAGAAGGAAAAAACGTCGCAAGAAAGTGTAACTGGTAATCAGTTTCATTCTAAGATGAAAAGATACTTCCATCTCTTTGAGTAGGATTTAATAAATAACGGTAATATTAAATAAAAAATATTGTACACGTTTCATGTTAGTGCTTTTCGCTGAAAATTAGAAATTTTTTTCAACCGATAATTAAGCATTTTAAACAGTTTATCCTCAAGATTTTTAATTTTCTACAATTTTAGGTTATGTTAGCGTTTTACACCTGAAATTGGTATTTTTAATAGCAAATTATTAGATTTCAAAGATTAACATTTTTCGAGCAATTTACGTTTTTCGATTATGTTAAATCAGTTATTTTAAACGAAAAAAAAAATACATTCCAAAGAACATTTACAATTTGGAACAATTTTTTCTTTAGATTTTATTAGGTTTCAAAGTTTTATAATTTTTCAACAATTTCAGGTTATGTTAACCTTTCACACAAAAATTAGTATTTTATATCAAAAAATCATTATAGTTCAAACAAGATTTGGACTTTTTAAACAGCTTTAGGTTATATTAACGTTTTTTTTACAGGAAATCGGTTATTTTAAACCAAAATTTTTAGATTTCACAGAAAAATTATTACAATTTTGAACAATTGTCTGTTATGTTATTGTTTTTAGTTGGAAATTGAAATTTGCATTAAAAATAATTAGATTTCAAGAACAATGTATGATGGCAAAATTTTCAGTTGTTATTTTTAATAAAAAAAATATATATTTCGAATATTTATCAGAATTTAAGATTTACAGTCTTTTTAAACAATTTTATGTTATATTGGCGGTTTACTCCGGAAATCGGTATTTTTAGTAAAAAATCATTAGATTTAAGAGAAGATAACCAGATTTTTGTACAATTGTAAGCTAAGCTAACGGTTTTCACTGGGAATGTCGATATAGATTTTATAGACGATTTACAATTTTTGAACAATTTAAGGTTATATTAACGTTTTTCATCAGAAATAGGCTACTTTTAACAAAAATCGTTAAATTTCAATGATTTACTATTTGCAACTTTTTTTTTGATGATATGTTAGTGTTTTTCGTTGAAAACTCGTATTTTTAATTTTATAAAATGACAATTTTTTATTTTAATGTTTTATAACGGAAGTCGATACTTTAAAAAAAATTGTTGGATTTGAAAGAAGATACAAAGTTTTTTTTGAAACTTTAGGTCATGCTCTTTTTTCGCCGGATATGGGTATAGATTTCAATGAGGATTTACAATTTTGGAACAATAATACAACAAACCAAAAATGTAACGCTTTGATTGTCTATATATCGTACAGAAATATTATATAATAATTCTGAAGTTAAGATACAAATTTTCCTCAATTATTAAAAATATTGTTCTTGCTTTTTTCTATTACTTGAGATAACAGATTCTATGCAATATAATGAGTTGATATTAATAATAATTTCATCATTTAATTTCAAAATTGTCTATTTTGTTTTCTAGTGATCTAAACTCGAATCAGGATTATTGCAGCACAAGTGCTGCTTGGTGATCCGAAAATAAAGCGGCTTCAATTAAAATCTTGTTAGAAGCTACAAGTTTCAATCAGTTGTTAAATCCGTACTTGTAAAGCTTCTTAAATTCTAATTGCTATTTGGGGAAAATAAAGCTTGCGAATTTCTATCTAGCGAATTAAATCTTATATTGCAAATTAAATTTAAAATGCACGGAAAAAATTTATCCGTAAAAAAATCAGCAACTAGTAGCTTGGTCTCGGATATGAGAAAAGTTCATCGGATATTGATGTATTTCCGTAAATAAATTGCGAACTTTGAGAAACAATTGACGAACGCGATGTGAAAATTCTAAAACGGTTCATCACTTTTTTTTTGCGTGAATAATTACAAAAATATTACGAGTGATTGGGAAAAGATTCTCAGAGCACTCACGAGCTTGCCCGACAAATCTGGGAACTGGAAAGTAGGTTCGCCTGTACGTGGCCCGCACACACGCTCGCCCAAACGCGCGGTGCATGTCTGCTCCCGTATGTGTGCTTCGAGCTCATCGAATGAGTGGCTAGAAGTCGTATAATGCATATTTCGTTTGACCTTCATGGCTGCGTGTGTTTACGCACTCCTGATTTATGTTTAGAAACTGGTGAATCAGCAGTCTTTGAGGGTTCGAATCTTCTGAGATGTAAAGTTATATATTATATATATATAAATTAAATCGCACAAATAAAATTTTTCCTCTTTATATTTCAGTCTGAAATTTTCAGGAACTATTCGTAGGAAATTCGAACTGTTCGTAAAAAACTTCGAACTGTTCGTAAGAAACTTCGAAATTTATCCATACATTTCTCATAGAAATAAGGATGTAATGTTTCCTTTTTTTTATCTCGTATCCGAGACCTAGCTACAAGTTCGTGATTTTTTCACGGACACATTTTTTCCGTGTGAACCTAAGAGTCTCTTTGGATCTATTCAGTCTCCTTATTATGACCGTCACAAGATGTGACACCTACCACCTGTAATGTGAATATAGCTCCCATATTCGAACTAAGGTGGGAGGTTTCATGTCTCGCGACGGTAATTATTTATTTAAGTTCCTGACTGATCATTTTCTTATATTTTACGCTAAATTATGATTGGTTTCTTTTCCTGTTTCAGATTTCTGATATTGTTGTTGGCCAGGAGCCAAACGTGACAGCTCGGGAAGCTCTACTGAGATGGGCCAGACGTTCAACGGCCCGCTACCCTGGAGTCCGCGTGGCAGACTTTACCAGTTCCTGGAGAGATGGTTTGGCATTCAGTGCCCTCGTTCACAGAAACCGTCCCGACCTGGTCGATTGGAGGACAGCTCGATCCTGGCAAGTTCGCGAACGACTCGAAAGAGTATTCTACGTCGCCGAACGAGAGTACGGCGTTACCAGGCTTCTCGATCCGGAAGGTAAAATCTTCAGGAATTTTTTATTATTATTATTATTATGCTATTAAACCAAATCCCGTTCGGGGTCAACCGCTGCCACCACAGGTTGCTGATTAATATGTCTAGCAATCACCCCAGATGAAGAGCTTCACAAGTTCGTAGAAGCTCCAATGTTTCCACTCACCGCGTGCTTTTGTCTCTTGATTTTTTTTCTACCATCCAGTTTAACTGGTAGTATACGTCAGTTTGACATTTTATAATATTCTGTTCACACTTGAAGTTCTTGCGATTGAACATAAATTCTTCAGCTTTAATTGGAATATCAAATTCTCATCATGTTAAATCGGCATAATAATCATTTTTATCTGAAGAATTTGCAATTGCTTATCTATACAATTTAATACATTTCAATATCAAGTCTTAAAAATTGAACTATTCCAAAAAATGATAAAAAATTGCATCATTCTCTATCATAGACATTAAATATTGAAGAGACTTCAATTGCAAATATTCAAAACTGAAGAATTTTTACTTTTCAAATCGTTAAAATTGAGTAATTTTCGATTGTAAAGTTTCTAAATTGAACTTTTCCAACAAAACTTTCAGGATTAAATACCTTAATAATATAAATCCACAAACTTGAATAATTTGCAATTCATTTCTTTTTTCAATTCAAGAATTTTGGCTTGCAATTCTTCAAAATTATATAGCTTTGAAGTGTAAATCTTTAAAATTGAAGAGATTTTAATTTTTCAAATTTACAATTACGAATTATGCAATATTATGCATAATCGTCTTTAGTTTGGAAGTTTAAGTATTTCTACTCTATAAAATTAAAGAGTTTTTAATGTTGACAAATTGCATTTAAAAGTAATGCGACATTTTAGTCTCGCTGTTCAAAATGTTGTAGTTTTCATATTTAATGCTTCAAATTAGGAATATCATTAATTTCAAAGATTAAGAATTTAAAACTTGTATTTTGATTTCCAAAAACGTCAAAATTCAAGATTTTTTAAGTATACACTTTTAAAATTGATGAGCTTTTAATTTTAACAATTTACAATTAAAAATTATGCAAGTTTCAAGTTTTACAATTGAAAATTCTGTAATTGTTATGTTTTACACTTGAAATTTCTTCAATTTGTATAATTCAGAATGAAAAACTTGGCTTTTGTTTCCCAAAATCATCAAGTGTTAAGAATTTGTACTGTACATCTTTAAAATTTTCAATGTTGACAGTTGGCAATTAAAAATTATACAAGTTTAAAGCTTTACAGTAAAAATTCTGTAATTTTGATGCCTTACATTCAAAATGTCTTCAATTTGGAACATTTTATGTTAAAAACTTGAGTTTTGATTTCCAAACTCATCAAAATTTAGGTATTGTTATTATACATCTTTAAAATTCAAAAGCTTTCAATTTTAACTCTTCAAAATTGTATAACAAATCTATAACAAATCTTAAAAATTAATGATTTTGCATTGTAAATCTTCAAAATTGTAGATTTTTTAATGCAAATCGTGAAAATTGAGGAATTTTACATTGTATATCTTCAAAATTAAACTATTTTGAACAACATGCTGCAAATTGCATACTTTTAAAACAAAACAAAATGAACATTGAATAATTTGTAATTATATATTTCTAAAATTCAAGAATTTTCATTTATAGCTCTTAAAAATTGCAGATATATCAATTGTAAATCTGTGAAATCGCAGAGTGTTTATATTTGACAATTTGCAATAAAAAAATGTCTGTCATTTTGATGATTCACATTCAAAATGTTTTCAATTTGGAGGTTTAGAATTAAAACCTTAAGTATTGATCTTTATGATCTTCAAAATAAACCCAACTAATGATTTCTTATTAAAAATTAAAAAAATTGAAGAGTTTTCACCATTAAAATTTTTAAATTAAACTATTTAAAAAAATTCAAAACTGCAACACTTTTACTTATACACATTAAAAATTGAAGGATCTCCGATTGCAAATCTTCAGGATATCTCTATCTCTAAAATGTGTGCAAAATTTTATAATTTTAAATTATAAATATTCAAAACTAAACTACTTATTATTTATTTAATATTATTATTTGATTTCAAATAATTAAATACTATATAATGCTATATATTGCTATTTATATTTTTTATTATTATAAATTTTATATCATATTTGACTTAATATTTATTTCAATTTATGATTATTAATTTTGTTTTATATTACTTTAAATGGAAGCATATATTTTAATTTGATAATTAGGAAATGAAAAAAAGAAACGTGTAATAAGAGAGATTTTTCACTTCGCGCCCGAATGAATTTAAAATTGTGTCTAGAGGCTGCAGCCTCGAGATATAGTGATCGCGTAATAATCTCGGGAAGATTGCTTTCGATTAATAATAACTAATAATAATTTATTATCGATCATAACCAATTAGACGGGCTTCAATAAAGTCACGCCTTCAGAATCAGCAATTTATTAGCTAGAAATAAACAGTTTGCTTTTAATCGATACTTTAATGAACCCTAAATTCTCTTCGCCTTTCTAAAGATTTGTTTCTCTTTTGTCTGTCAGTATCATCCTAAAAATGATTTCCGGGACAAATTTGATTCGCTTCACCTTTTCTTATTGGCGCAGTATATCCTATTTTCATACAAGAATGATTTGTTAGGGTTGACTAAAGGTCGAGAAGATTCTAAAGTGTAAAGTTCTCGGGGTTCAGGGAAAGGCAGACGAGCACGATTACTGGGATTCGTGACCTGTGAGGAAGACTTTCATCAAAAGGTAACACGATCGGGTGGTCAGGTGTCTATAGAAAGTCTTTATCAAGGAATTAGAATTGAAAGATTTATAATAATAAAATAAAGATGAAAATTCTTTGTGTATCGATTTTTTATGGGCCTGCTTGCTCTATCCCCACGACATAACTTCCCCTCACGCAGCTGAGGAATTGCCAGACTACTGCCACCAGCCCTTTCCAGCAAGGGTCCTTTGTACTTGATGAGGATAAAATACGAAACCTAAAAATGGGTTTATTTTGTAATTAGTGATTACAGTCTTCAAATTTTTCTGGAATGGAACTTTTTTTTTTAAGATAAAAATTCTGTAGCAACCCTGGTATAAAGTTAAGGTTAAAGGTTATAAGGTTAAAGGGTAGAATTTTCATAATATCTTTTAGAAACTCAAAATACTATTCGCCTGAAAAACACTTCTAATTTTCAACCTATTAAGGCAAGTATCATATCGTGGGAATCCCCAGAAATTTGCAGATTTTGAATATAATATTTCTAAATTATTATTTGCAAAAAAATTTGGTAAGTTTCGTGTTTTATTCATCATGAGGCACAAAGGACTCTCCTGGTTCCTCTGGTTCGGCGTTAGAAGTCTGACGATCCCTTAGCTGCGTGAGGGGATGTTGGGTAGTGAGGGTAGATCATCCAGGTAGACCGCGATCAAATGAGCACTGCCCAATTTTATAAATAAATAAAAAAAAACACTTTGGTAAACGTTTCTTGAAATATGAAAGAGAAACATGTCCTTCATAAGAGCCGCTCTTAAGTCTTGATAAATCCATGTGCTTAACGACTTACTTTTAATAAGCAGATCTTGCAGATTAAATAATCACTTCTTAACTACTGAAGATCAAATTACTACCTATATGACTTTATTATCAAAATGATTCTTTTCAATCATTCAGTGCGCTATCGTTTTTAATTACCTCGTTAGATATGCAAGTTAATAGAGACTTTAGATTTTTTATTAATCTGACGAATCGATGATTTCAACCCATGATAATAGGCGTGTAGCTTACATCAGCAGCACGTTTATTATGAAGGAAGCGATTAAATTGTAGCAATTTCATATACGTCGACCTAGATAATTGTTTAAACAGTCTTCTGATGTCATCAGTATTTATAAAATTTTAATTCTAGTTTTCTTTGCCTCTCGTAAAGTCACTTTTACCGTAATTTTTACAAAAAAGTTGCAGCTCGCAAATCCAGGAATCAGTCCCATATTCCCTTTTTTTTAAATATTTTCCCCCTGTTTTTCTCAACATTCCCTAAAATCTCTATATTTGAGAATTTTGTCTAATTTTCCCTCTTTTTTTTAAGCTGCGATTAATTCTTAAAGAAAGTTTAAAGAAAAAATAAAAAAGCAAATCGACGTCAATTTGGGAAAAAATAATAGGAAAGAGCAAATTTAACATGATTAATTCAACAACACTGGGAAAGAGAGAAAAAAATCTCACTCGCGGTAAATTAGTATTTTTAAAAAGAGTTTCAATATAAATTCTTAAAGTTTCGAAGAAGGCTGACATTTTTTTTAGATCTTAGGTTGTGTTAGTTTTTCACTGAAAATGAGCATTTTCAAACAAAAATCATTATAATTTGAACAAGATTTTGAATCTTTCAATAATTTTCGATTGTGATAGCATTTTTCGTCAGAAATTAGTATTTATAATTTAAAAATTTTGATTTCAAAGAAGATTCAAAACTTTAAACTATTTTTTTTTAGTTTTTAGTTAGTATTAATACGGGCAGGAAGCCCATGGAGAGCTCCCCTGGCGCTCAAGCTATAAAGCCGATTGTGCCACGTTCAACTATTTTAGGTTATGTGAGTTTTTTACACCACAAATTGGTATTAAAAAAAATTGGTATTTTCAAACAAAAATCATTGAAATTTTAAATTTGTTAAACAATCTCGTATTATGTTAGTTTTTTGTCGGAAATTGGTATTTTTAATAAAAAAATTGATTTCAAAGAAGATTCACAATTTTTCAGAATGTTATGTTGGAGTTTTACTCAAAAAATTTATTTAAAAAATCATTATAATTTGAACAAGATTAAAAATATTTTGAGAATTTTTGATTATATATGCTAGTGTCTTTCCGTCAGAAATTGGTATTTTTAATTTAAAAAATCATATTTCACTGATGATTCAAAAATTGTAACTATTTTAAGTTATGTTAGGGTTTTACACCAAAAATTTGTATTTTAAAACAAAAATCATTATAGTTCGAACAAGATTTGCAAGTTTTGAACAGTTTCAGAGTATATTAACTTTTTCACAGAAAATCGCATATTTGAAACAAAAATCATTAGATTTTGAAGAAGATTTATAATTCTAAACAGTTTTATGTTATATTATGTTAGTGGTTTTCTTCGAAAATTATTGTAATAATTCGAGCAAGATTCAGAATTATTTAATAATTTTAAATTATGTTAGTATTTCTCGTCGGAAATTGGTAATTTTAATTTTAAAAAATTCTATTTCAAAGGAGATTCACAACTTTGCAACTATTTCAGGTTATTTTAACATTCTTCATTGGAAGTATGTGATTTTGAACAAAAAAATTTGGTTTAAAAAAAGAATTAAAATCTTAAACAATTTTAGGTTATGCTATTACTTTTCCTCGGAAATTGGTATTTTTGATCGAAAATGCAATTGTTTGTCTCTATATATTTAAAAAAAATTATATATATGTATATATAAATTCTGAAGTTAAGGCGTTAATTTCCACCAATTATCAAACATATTTTCGTTTCTCTTTTGTTATTTTAGATAATAGATACTATGAAATACAAATAGTTTGTATTAATTTTCATTACGTCACACAAACAAAAATCGCGTGATACAAAAAATGCGTAGCGCGGGTATTCAATTATTAGTTTAATAAAATTCGAGATTTATTATAAAAATGTTGCATTTATTAATGTTTAGTATGTTATTATTTTTAGTGGAGATAGATTAAAGAGTATACTACCCTGTATTATAAAGTTATATTACTAAATTTTTAAAAAGTTATATTTCCATGGAGTATTTCATTTATAAAAATGGGCGGTGCCCATTTGATCGCGGTATACCTAGTTGTTCTACACCCACGACCCAACGTCCCCTCACGCAGCTAAGGGATCGCCAGACTTCTGCTGCCGACCTTGGGGGCCAGGGGAGTCATTTTTAACTTATTAGAATAGAAAATTAAATATTATTTTAATTTTTATATAATTAATAATCATGACTATTTTGAAGAGAAAAAATCCCCTTTTTTCAAAGAAAAATTCCCTTATTTTCTCTGCAAATCTTTAAAGTGATGAAACAGATTTATAATAAGAATCATTAATATTTATATCCCCAGATCATGCATTTCCTGAGATGAAACCTGCACATTCGATCTTAAATCGCGATGTGCTAGATATTAGTATACCTGACTCTAAGTGTATGTAGCACACGTTTTTTTTTTGGTCACGGTACTCGGTAGCATTTCCGGTCGCACTCGCACACCGTGACACCGGCACTTGTTGTAATTGCGCCTACCTTTTTACTGGCATATATGTAGATACTGTCCATTGTTCCGAAGGATTGGAATGGAGAAGTCGTTAAAGAACTTCAATTGATAATGATCAATTCCCTTTCCTCAAATACCGCCAGTTTCATTTCCTCCAATTGATACCGAAACAACAAAGGAAATAACAGCAGATCTATTAAACAAAGTCATTTAATTTATCCTCTTCCAAGGAAGTTCTAACTAACCATTGTCCGAGGAGGAAAAAAACTCGGATAATCCATTTGTAATTCGCATAATCCACTTCTTATTAGCATAATCCACTTGTAATCCGAGTAATTCAGGTACTCCGGAGTAATTTACATAGGTGATCCAAATATTCACCCATTTTGTTGAAAATTCGTCTTTTTTGGTTGAAAATTAATCTGCTTCGTTGAAAATTCAATTATTTGGTGGAAAATTAATCTTCCTTGTAGAAAGTTCAACTATTTTGTTGAAGATTCATGTATTTTGTTAAAAGTTCGTCTTTTCTAAAAGAATATTAATTTTTTTGCTTGAAAATTCAACTATTTGTTTGAAAATTCTTGTTTTTTTCTTGTCGTTGAAAATTAATCTTCTTTGTTGAAAATTCAACTACTTGGTAAAAAAATTAATATAGATACTTTGTAGGAATTTCAACAATTTTGTCAAAAAAAGTGATTTTTTGGTTGAAAATTCAACTGTTGTGTTGAAAATTCAACTATTTGTTTAAAAATTCGTGTTTTTTATTGAAAATCAATTTTTTTTGTTAAAAACTCATGATTTTGTTGAAAATTCAACTAATAGGGGAAAAATTAATCCACTTTGTATGAAATTATTCAACAACTTTATTAAAAAGTAATTTTTTTAAACTAAAAATTTAACTATGTCATTTTCGCTGAAATTTTTATTTTTTATTTGAAAATTTAACTACTTGGCTGAAAGTTAAACTTCTTTGTTAAAGATTTATTTTCCTAGTTAATGATTCTTAATTATGTTGAAAATATAACTATTTTCTTGAAAATTAGTTTTTTTTACTAAAAAATTAATTTTTTCAACGGAAATGTTGAAATTTCGTTTTTTTGTACATAATTAAAATCTTTGCCTGAAAAATAATTTTTGTGGTTAAAAACTGAACTATTTTGTTGGAAATTTATGTATTTTGTTTTTAAATTCGTCTTTTTGCAAGAAAATTTATCTCTTTATTTAAAAATTCAACTATTTGTCTGGAAATTCGCATTTTTTGGTTGAAAATTAATCTTTTTCGTTGAAGATTCATGATTTTCGTTATAAAGTTATTAGAAAGTAGTTTTTTTAGTTGAAAATTAATTTTTTTAAACTGAAATTTAACTATTTCATTTTTTTATTTTAAAGTTATCTTTGTAGTTGAAAATTCGCTCTTTATTCTCGAAAATTAATTTTTGTAACTTAAGATTTAACTATTCCATATTCATTGTAAATTTAGAAGTTCAATTGAGAATAGAACTACTTAGTTTAGAATGGAACAACTTTCTAACACATTTTTTTTTTGTTGGAGATGAATTATTTTACTTGAAAATTCATCTCTTTGGTTGAAAATCGAGAAATATTTTTTTAAATTGAAATTTGATTTTTTAACTGAAAATTCAACTATTTCAGTTACAGAAGCATTATTTGAGTTAAAAATTCATCTCTTTAGTTGAAAATTAAAAAATTTTGTTGAAAAATGTTTTCTTTTTTGTTAAAAAAAATAATTTTAAAATGTTTAAATTTAACTACTCTATTCGTGGCTAATAATTTATTTTTTTAATAACAAATTCAACTACTCTTTTGAAAATTAATGTATTTTGTTGAAAATCCGTATTTTTCGGTAGATAGAACCTTCTTTATTCTCAAGAGCTTTATCGAGTTTCAAAGGATTTTAGAAGATTTCTAAACATTTGAAATATTTTAGGAAATTTTCAAAGATATAAAGGGATTTTATAAGGTTTCCGAGGATTTCTATCACGAGATTTTCTCATTTCAATGACTCTGAAATAATTTATCCACATAAATTAAGGGATTTCGTAGGATTTCAAAGCTTTGAAGAGATTTTGAAATATTTGTTGTAATTCATTTGAATTAATTTATAATTCATCCTAAATTATTTTTATGTAATACTTCTGAATTCTCTTGAATTCTCATCAATTCATTCAACTCTACTCAATTTAATGGATTTTTTTTCTTCTAAAATTGTTTCTTTAATTCATCCTGAAGTCTTCTCGGCTCACCTTAAATTCTTAGGCATTCCATCAAATTCTTTGAAATTCCCTCAAATTTTTTTAACTCATCTTAAACTTACGGAATTCAATCAATTTTTTCATATTCCTTTAATTATTTCCAATTCGCTGGAATTTGTTTTTAAATTCACCATGTATTTTTACAAACCACTTCGAATTCTTTTCATTTACCTTAAATCCCTCTTAATTCACTCCAATGTTGCAAGATTAGAGTTTTGGAAGTTAATTGATAATGGCCCGGGAAAATGAAAAACTAGTTAAGAAAAAGTTAAGGAATGTTGAGAATGAAGTTTTGCGGCCACCTTGTTCCATTTCCGATCATCAGATCGACTTTTCATTCCCTGACTATCAAATGATCGGCTCATAAACCATAAATGAAAGAAGAATCCTTGCAGTCTGCAGCGGCTGTCATCTACCTAGAGCGAATCCCCTTTAAAGCAATGAGTGCCGTTTATAATTCGTGATCGTTGAAGTGCGTCAAAGGGAAGAAACGTTCTTCCGCATCATGAATCACGATCGCAGAACTCACCACTCCCCGTGGTGCTTTCTCAATAAAACTCGAAAAATACTGTTATCTCCATCTTCACCAGTGACCACCCTGAAGTAAAGAGCATTTACCTCCACCGATAGGAAGGTCTTCCATTTCGATCGAGATTATCACAAGAGTGAATATATGAGCATCAGTTTCACCCCGGGCTTTCTTCTTCAGACTAGATTGATTATACAATTGATTATACGGTAGGCTCTCAAAAAGCCCCTTTTTCACCAAGCGCCTTTTCTCGCCAAGTGCCTCTCCCTTCCATTGTCTTTAAATTCGGGAAGCGCCTTGAGCGTGGATTAGATGCGCATGCGTGAGTGTCTTAGGGGTGTGGCTTAGCGGGCGCTTAGTGAGGACCTCCGTTCCGAGCGCCTTGTGACAGTCTACGGTATACTTTTTTTTAACGCTGCAAATTCTAGATTTAATTCCTCAACTTTACGATATACTTCTTCAACTAAAAAATTTAATTCCGAAACCTTTGATATTGTTTGCAGATGTCGATACCCCCGAACCGGACGAGAAGTCGTTGATAACGTACATCTCATCGCTCTACGACGTGTTCCCTGAGCCGCCACCAATTCATCCCTTGTACGATGCTGAAGCTCAGAGACGATCTGCCGAATACCGCGAACTCGCTAGCTCCCTTCATTGCTGGATACGCGAGAAGATGGCTCTCATGCAGGAGAGATCCTTCCCGCCGACGCTGATCGAGATGAAGAAACTCGCAGCCGATAGTACCAAGTTTAAGAACGAGGAGGTACCTCCCCGTTACAGAGATAAGCAAAGGTTGACTCACATCTTCAGGGATCTTCAAAAGTATTTTGAAGCTGTGGGTGAGATCGACATGGAACAGGAACTACACATCGATATCATCGACAAAAACTGGAATCGGCTTATCATGCTTCATCAGGAGCGGGACCAGGCCATTCACGACGAAATCAAACGGTAGGTCTTCATCAGCAAGTTTTTCTCTTTTACAAAAGGTTTTTATTTTTCATGTTTTTTTAAATTATTCATTCGAAATTCTTACAGCCTCGAACGATTACAACGACTCGCCGAAAAAGTTCATCGAGAGATGAAGTCGACCGACAACCGTTTGGAAGAGCTGGAGAGACGTGTGGAGGATGAAGCTCGACGACTGGACCGTCTTCATCCGCTTGAAGCGAAACATGCTGTTGATCTGCTTGAACAAGATATTCGCAACACCGAGATTCAAATTCAGAATATCTTTACTGATGTGCACACTCTAACCGAAGGCAGGTACAGCCAAGCTCCCGAGCTTCACAAGAGGTAAGCCTTTTTTTTAATACATTGATTACTAAGAGCAGGGCTGCTACAGAACCTGGAAAACCTGGATTGAAAAAGAGCCTGGACATTTTTATTGTAATTTCTTTTTCAAGTTTTAATAATTATTTAAATACTTTTCTGCTTAGGCGCTATAAGCGTTGCAAATAAATGAATCTTAAGGTAACTGGAACTGCGTGCAATATTTCTGCGCCTGACATTTCTGCGCATCTTATAGTTGCGCAGAATATATCTGCGCACCGTATAGCTGCGCAGTTCGATACATTTTCTATAATAAACTTTAAATTTTTAGAACTTGCTGCAGAAAATTATGGGAAACAACAGTTAAACTTAATTAATTGTCAGTTAATAAATTGTACAGTTTTTTTCGCTTGATATTATTTTAAAATAGAATCTCCTTTTAAAGTGTTTTAATGTTCTTACATCGCGTCTTTTTAACATGAAAAACAATTGTTACGTCTTTATAATTTAACTTCTTTTTAAAATTCGTTTCTCTTGTTGAAAATTAATTTTTTTAAATTGAAAATTTAACTGCTCAATTTTTGGTTGAATGTTGATCTTTTTTAGTTAAAGATTCAACTTCAAAGCGTTACTTGCAAAATTTATTCTAGCAATCGTGACCTTGGCTTTCACCCCCATAGATAAGTGTTTGTATTGACATTAGTCAATTTTTAGCCTAAATTAGTTACTTTGTCCACTTGTTCCAAGTACATTAGTCTGTGGCAGTCCTGTGTAAGAGAGGATTTTCAAATTTTCCAACTCTTTTTGATTTCCTCCCTAATCTTTCCGAATTTCAGAGTGCAAAAATTGCATCAACGTTGGGTAGCGTTGCGCTCTCTCCTCCACAAGCGCCTGGTGCAGCCTCTCTCCGCCGTTTCCTTCCCTGTCGAAGAACGCGTAGTAACAAAGCTTCGCACAACCGTCCACGAAACGAGATTGGTCGACACCAATCCACTCTTCAGGTCCGTACAGGAGTGCATCGACTGGTGCAAGAACAAACTGAAACAGCTCCAGGAAGCTGAGTACGGATCCGATTTACCTAGTGTCCAAGCCGAGCTTGACATTCACCAGAGGGAACACAAGAACATCGATCAGTTCCACTCGAAAGTCGATAAATGTATTCAGGCTAGAAGCAGCTTCCAGGGAGAAGAGCTCGCGCTCTACAGTCAACATCTCAGCACCCTGCAGAAACTTTACACAGAGCTCTTGACTCTTTCGAACAAGAGGCTTTCGGATCTGGACACTCTGCATGATTTCATTCAGTCTGCGACAGGAGAACTTGTTTGGTTGAATACGAAAGAAGAGAACGAAGTCACTCGTGACTGGAGCGATAAGAACTTGAACGTCCAAAGCATTGAACAATACTATGAGGTTGGTCATTTTGTTTTTATTCAATAGGTAAACTAGATAAGAGGGTGTCTACTAGTCGGGAAAATCGGAAAATAGCCGCATATCACATTTAAAACTTTTTTTGTCGATGAAATGAATACAATTCTTTTCTAGTTCAGCTGGGATACGAACCCAGGTCTACAGTCTGGAAATCTGGAGGTCTAAATTCGAATCCCAGCGAGGCTAGATAAGAATTTTTTCACATCTGAAGACTATAACCATTTTCTATCTATAAGAATTATGCTTTAGACTATTAGATCAAGAACCGTCATTCTATCGATAAAAAACTATTCCACTACGATAGTCGACAACATAATACCAAATATTTATCCGTGGCTTAGAATAGTTGTATTACGAATTATCTGCGCCATCAGTTTTGTAAATCAAAATTTCCAAATAAGTACTTTTTTTAATGATAAAATTTATTTCTAAATGTTTCTAAGCATTATTGATAAAGGGGTATTTAATTGTAAATCATTTTTTAATAATGGGAAATAATTCTGTTCTTAACATTTTGCTAACACACTTAAATGGAACAAGGATTCAGGTTTTCCTTTAAAAGATTTATTTTAATTTTTGAAGATTTAAAAATATCTCGAAAATGGATCTGAAGGATTTTAAGACAATTTTTTAACTTTGCATCATTAACATTTTTTTAAAGAAAACTGAATTATTCTAAAAGAAGTATTTTTAAAGAAACTTTTCTTTGAATGTTGAATGATTATTCAAAATTTGAGGAAAAATTTGAATCTTAAAAAAAAATATTTTGAAGTTTTGAAAATGTTCGAAAATAATTTAAATCCTGAGAAGATTGCAAAACATTTTAAATGATTTTCTAAAATTTCTAAAAGAATATAGAAGATTTAAAATACAAAATTTGCAATTTTGCAAAAAATACAAAATTTTAGAAACAATTCAAGTAAATTTACGAATTTTTTTAGTAGTATGAAAAGATTCAAAAATAATTTTAAACTGGAAAAGATTTTTGAAAATTTTAATCAAATTGTAGATGGTCGATGATATGGAACCAAAATTTTAAAAGCTTCTCAAGAATTTTGAGAATTTTCAAGGGAATACAAAAAGTTACTTAAGATTCATTCTTAAAAAAAATTTCAACAAACCTTGAAAGGTTTCTAAAAGGCATTTTATTATTTTAAAAAATATTTAAAAAATTTAGAAATAATTCGTGTCAGTTTAAAAGTAGTTTCAAAATTCTTCTCATGGTAGGAATTTCACCTTTTTGGTAAAAAATTTTTGTCGTTGAAAATATATCTCTTTTGTTGAAAATTATAATTTTTTAATTTAAAATGTAACTATTACATTTTTATTAACAATGGATCTTTTTTGGTTCAAAATTCATATATTTTGTTGAAGTTTTTTTTTTAATAAAAAATTAATATTTTCGGTTGAAATATCTTTTTTTTTTGAATGTTGAACTATTTGGTTGAAAATTAACATTTTTGTTGAACATTCATACGTTTGGGTTAAAAATAAAACTATTTTTTCAAAAATTCGTCTCCTTAAAAAAAAATCATGGTAGAAAGTTCATCTGTTCGGATAAAAATTAGACTATTTGTTTTAAAATTTATATGTTTGTTGAAAATTCATATTTTCGGGTAAACATTTTTTAACTATTTTGTAAATTTTTCGCCCTTTTTTATAAGAAATCAATCTTCTTTGTAAAAAATTAATTAATTTGGTTAAAAATTCAACTATTAGGTTTAAAGTTAAAATATACATTGAAAATTCATATTTTCGAGTAAAAAAATTAAACTATTTTGTAGAAAATTCGTCTATTTAGGTTAAACTTTTATCCATTTTGATTGAAAATGCAACTCGTTGCAATTTTTTTTAAGTTGAAGATTCAACTAAATTTTTTTTTCAATTTTGCAAGATTGCATAATGTTAGAAAAAAAATTCGAGTGAGCTTAAGAGATATTTAGAAGTTTTGAAAAGATTTAAAAATAATTCAAACTTGTAAATACTTCAAAAAATTTTAACTTATGAAGATTATCCGTATTAGCGATTGATTATTGAACAGATATTACGAAAAACCATTTAAAAATTATTCATTCCAATACTAAGCGAGTTTTACATTAACTATGTTATAAAAACATATAATTATAATTAAATTGTCGTAATAAAAGCTGAAAAATAGTTTTTTGTAAACACTCTTCAATAATGAATAATTAATGCGGCGCTTATACCAAATACATTAAAAATTAGATTGAAGAAATAATGACCAATTAGTTCAAGTATAATAAGGTAACATAATACATAAAATTACACATAGGCAAAAATTAGTAGACACCCTGGATAAGAAAATAAGATAAATTATATACTGATCTCGAAATATTTACAAGCAAACTTACGGATCCGGCATTGAGGTAATTTACAGAATGAAGGTACTTTTTAATAATATTCCTTCACCTTCGGAACTAATCTTTTATCTTTTTATTACAGTCACTGATGAGCGATCTTGAGAAACGCGAGATTCAGTTCTCCGCAGTGCAAGATCGAGGAGAAGCTTTGCTTCTGCAACATCACCCAGCAGCGAAAACCATCGAAGCTTACATGTCCGCGATGCAGACACAGTGGGCTTGGTTGCTGCAGTTGACTCTCTGTCTCGAAGTTCATCTTAAACACGCAGCTCAGAGCCAGCAGTTCTTCAAGGATGTTCAACAAGCCGAGCAGTGGATTTCGAAGAGAGACGAAATCCTCAACACCGTTTACTCACAGTCCGATTTCACTTTAGACGAGGGCGAACGCCTTCTGAAAGGAATGCAGGAGTTGCGTGAAGAGCTGAATAATTATGGCGATCATGTTCAGAGACTCGTGGACCAGGCAAAGGACATCGTGCCAATGAAACAACGCAGACAACCTGTTACAAGACCGCTGAATGTCACCTGCATCTGCACGTACAAACAAGTCAACGTAAGTCTTTTACCTATAATCTGAGTATTTCCTTCCACATTCGAACTAAAGTGGGAGGTTTCATATGTTGTGACTATATATACCTTTTTTTTTACAGATGTCAATCGATAAAGGAGAGCAGTGCACTCTCTACGATAACTCCGGTCGCGTCAAGTGGCGCGTGAAGAATTCTCAGGGCGTTGAATCTCCAGTTCCAGGTGTATGCTTCGCTCTTCAGCCTCCCGATAAAGACGCGCTCGAAGCAGCTGAAAGATTAAGGCGTCAGTACGACAGAAGTGTTGCTCTCTGGCAACGCAAGCAGCTGAGGTTGAGACAGAACATGATATTTGCTACGATCAAGGTCGTGAAGAGCTGGGACCTTCCACAGTTCCTGGCAATGGGCCAGGATCAACGAACTGCCATCAGGAAAGCATTGAACGAAGATGCAGATAAACTTCTCTCCGAAGGAGATCCTGCTGATCCTCAACTGAGGAGATTGAAGCGTGAAATGGCCGAGGTGAACAGACTCTTTGACGAATTCGAGAAGCGAGCAAGAGCCGAGGAAGAATCAAAGAACGCAGGACGTATCTTCAACGATCAGGTTTCTTCCCTTCAACAGGCCCTGGACGAAGCGGAGAGGGTTTTGAACCTACGCATCGCCTCGCCGCTTCCAAGAGACCTCGACAGCCTCGAGCACATGGTTCTTGAACACAAAGACTTCGAAACCGGTCTTCATAAACTCGAACACGATGTCGAGCAGGTACAGCAAACCTTCCGCGGAATTACCCTAAAGACTCCCGCGATGCGGAACAAACTTGATAACGTGATGACAAAGTGGAATCATCTCTGGAACTTGAGCAGTCTTTACATCGAGCGACTCAAGTGCGTTGAGATTGTGCTTTCCGGATTAGAGGACAATACATCAGTGATCTCTGAATTCGAACTCAAGCTGGCTTCGTACGGTGAATTACCTTCCGATATCAAGGGTCTTCAGATCGTCCTGGAGGACTTGATGAATCTGCAGAATGCGATAGCACAGCAGCAACTTAGCATGGATCAATTGAACGATGACGCACACAATGCGAGACGTTTGGTCGAGAAGTCTAGGCCTAATCATCGTGGACCTCATGGGGATATGGACAGACTTGATGCTGAAGTAAATAGATTGAATGCTAGGTGGACGAACATCTGTGGTCAATTGGTTGACAGACTTCGTAGTGCTGAAAGCGCTTATGGTCTCGCTCAGCAATATCAGAACGCGTACCAGAATGAAGCCGATTTCGTGGATGATGGCTATAGCAAATTAGACTGCAAATCTGGAGAACTGGAGGTAGTATTTCATTATAAGTGTATTTGGAAGATGAGATGATAGTAAATTAGAGCAAAACTCATGCGCAGCTATAACAATTTCGCGGAAGGTTTCTGCGCATCTGATATTTGCGCGGAACAGTTCTGCGCACCTTATAGATGCGCAAAAAATTGCTGCGCACCTTATACAGGTTGGCCGCTAAATCGAAAAATCGGGAAACGACCGGACATTTTTTGACACCGGGCAAAACAGGGAAATGACAGTAAATTTATTTTTTGATCAGGAATTTTACAACATTTTAGATGAATATAAATTAATTAATGATTGTAAAATTTGAACTGAAGTTCTAGTATTCAAAATTGAACATTAGTTTGATTTTACAATATGATTGTGAATTTTCGGTTTAAAAAATTAAACTACAATACTTTGAAAAAATTTGTCTCTTTAGGTAAAAAATTGATTTTGTTGGCAAAAAAGTTATCTGTTTGTTTAAAAATTTAACTATTTGGTTTAAAATTAACATTTCCGGTGAAAACTAATATTTTAGGGTTAAAAAATTTAACTATTTTGTAAAAAATTCGCGTCCTTCGGTAAAAAAGTATTCTTTTTGGTAGAAAATGCATCTATTTGGTTGAAATTTTTTTTTACCAGGAATTTTACCAATTTTAAAAGCAGAAAAGCGTTTGAAATCGGAATTTTTGGATGAAAAGCGTTTTTATTTGATCAGCTGTAAATATAAATTATTCAATGATTTTTTTAATTGAGCTGTAGTTATAGTATTAAAAATTGAACATTAATTGTTTGTACAAGATGATTCTGAATCTGTTCAAAATTAAAGAAATTACCAATTTTAACATTAAAAACTGTAAAGCTAAAATGTTTAACAAAAAATGTAATAGTTGATATTCCAACAAAAAAATATTTTAATTTTAAATCAGAAACAGTTGAATTCTACTAAAAAATAAGAATTTTCAGAAAAATAGTTAAATCATGAACAAAAAAACTGCATTTTTTACAACAACAACAAATTCTACCGAAACAGATGAATTTTCAAACCAAAAAAGACGAATTTTCCGTCAAATACAAACACTTTCAACTAAACAGTAGAATTGTTAACCAAAGAAGATCAATTTCCAAGCGAAAATAGGATAGTTAAATTTTCAGTTAAAACAATTAGTTTCCAACCCAGAAAAGAACAGATTTTCCACAAAATAGATGAACTTCCAACCAAATAGCTTATTTTTCTACTAAAAATAATCCATCTTCAACAAAAAATGCACTAGATAAATTTTCAGTAAAAAATTAATTTTGAACCAAAAACCAAGGCATTTTAAATAAAACAGTTGAATTTTCAACCATGAAAAAATGTAATTTTGAATAAAAATAGTATAATGCTTCCAAAACGACGAATTTTCAACAAACTAGTTGAATCTTCAACCTCAGTACATTTTTTTCAATAAGAAATGGAAAAGTTAAATTTTCAGTCAATAAATTTATTTTCAGCCATAAAGAAAAACATTTTTCAACACAATAGTTAATTTTATAAAGAAAATTCTGAACTTTAAACCACGAAAATGAATTTTTTAACAAAGTAGTTCAAGTTTTAATCAAGTATTTGAATTTTTCAGCAAAAAAGATATTTCACCAAATAGAATATTCCATCTTCTTCCCGAAAAATAAAATTCTCGAAAAAGAAAATATATGAAAGAGAAAATTATCGCAATTAGAAAGTTGTCCACAATTTTATTACTTATTTATTAATAAAAATATTTTTAGTTTAAAAAATTTGCAATTTGTGAGGGAAAATTTTCAAATTTGTTTTGTAACTAAAAATGTTACGTCTAATTAGAAAAATTTTTGGTAAAAAAAAATAATCCCGGAATGTTTAATGTACCTAACTGTAAATTGCTTAAAATTATATAATTTTGAACATTTAGCAATTTATTGATGGATTGTTTTCCTCGGATAAAACGGCCACCCTGTTATAACTGCGTGGAATATTTTCGCGCATCTTATAGCTGCGCATGACATTTCTGCGCAGAACATTTCTGCGCAGTTCATAGCTGCGCAAAACATCTCTGCGCATCGTATAGCTGCGCAATTCGATAAATTTCCTATAACAAACTTAAAAATTGTAGAACTTGCTGCAGAAGGTAACAGAACGTGCGCCAGCGATCGAGTCGGTGAATTTGACGGGAGGAAGATTAATTCGTGAGGGCAAGGTAAGATGAAGAGTCTAAGTTGGAGCGAAATACGTAGCTTTTAGCTCTTGGTGTGAATCTTGCGTGAGTGAAACTTAGTCTTAGGTAGTGGACACTGTACATTCTATCATCCATCATAAAAATGATCTTGTACACGAATTTATTTTGCAATAAGCAATATTTCAGCGGTCGTCAGTAAGAATTATTGAAGCGTATCGTACCAGGAAACGTACGATACAAATTTTGACTGGTAATTTACACTTTTTCTTCTTTTCCGTAACCAACAAGACCCGGATTATCTAAATGCAATTAACGGCTCTTTTATTTTCGTTATAAGAAAGAGATTAAAATGAAAAGCAAATAATCGGAAGCAATAATCCAACCAGAAACTGATTAGGAAACTCACCGCTGCGTCTTAATCATTCGATTAGCAAAGTTTAACACTTAGTTTTGTTGAGTGATCATTAAAGATGGGACGCTTCAGAGGATAGATTGAAATCTCAAGACGCTTGCGGCTTTCAATTTGCAGCTCGAATCTTAGGATAACTCAGTGTGGTATTTCAAGTAACAGCTTAGATTACAATTGATCGCTTCTTTCTTTTTTTTTCTTAGTATTAATAGCAGTTCTTCGTGTTTATTATTAACTTTTATTAACGTTGGTACCACATTGAGTTACCGAATGCAATGAGATTCGTCCCTCAATCGAGGTTTGCTTTTCACTCTTGCTTCCGGCGGCTAAAGGTAGTGATCCACCAGTCTAATTCACTAACCGTAACGGACTAACCGAAACCTTTAGATCTACGGGCAGAGGCTCAGAGCTTTCAAGGAACAGTTGGAGGAGATCTGCCCATCACTGGACGCTTCCGTCAAGAGACCAAGAAGAGATTCCAACACTACAGTGGATAATATCGCCCGCGATCTCGACACCCTCAACAGGAGATACACCACCCTCGTCAGTCTTCTTCAGGATCGAGTTCGAAAATCTCTTGGATCCCTCCCTGATGACATCTCGCTTCAGGTAAGACAAATGGACTTTTTTCTCTGTTTTTCAAAATTTTATTTATATCGCAAAATTGGTAATCCCTTTGTATTGAAAATAAAAATATGAAGACGGCTCTAATCAGGTGGGGGAAGTCACCCGACAAGATATATGGGCGATAGTCTAAAAGTTGACCATTTTAGACAATGAGATTTTTGAAAAGAACAAATTTACAAAAACCGCCTGAAATATTTGTTGGTGCTGAGGGTCGCTTGACAGGACACATGACTATGGTAAAACAAAAAATTGCAAAAAGCATTTTTAAATATATACAGTACAGATAAAAATATTTGAAAATATTTAAAAAATAACTTGTCGCGATTTATTTAATTTTGACATCAGCATTTAAAAACTATTTTTCTACACTTTCGAAAAAAATTACACTATTTTCAAATAAAAAAGACGACTTTTCTACCAGGAAGGATTTGAAACAAGAATGGAATAGTTAAATTTTCAATAAAAAAACGAATTCTCCACAAGGAAGGTTTTATTTTCTGCGAAACAGTTCAATTTTATACCAAATTGTTGAATTTTTAAGCTAAAAAATTAATTTTCTACAGAAAAATTTAATTTTTCGCTACATAATTGAACTTTCTACCAAATTGTTGTATTGTCAAGCCAAAAAAAAACGAATTTTCTCTAAAACATTCAAATTTTCAACATGAGAATATAAACTCTCAAAAAAAAGTTAATTTATAACCAATCAGTATAATTTTCAACATATTATTTAAACTTTCAGTTTAATGAAATACTCGATTTTTAACAAAAGAAGTTGGATTTTCTACCAAAAATGACAAATTTTCAATAAAATACGTAAATTTTTAACCGAATATTTCAATTTTCTTTCAGATTGTTGAATTTTCGAGCACAAACTACGAATTTTCTACAAAACAGTTGAATTTTCTACCCAAAAATTAAAATTTTCAACAAAAAATTTAATTTACAACCAATTAGTTGAATTTTTAACAAAATAGTTGAATTTAAAATTTAAAAAAATTACTTTTTAACCAAACAAAAGGAAGTTTCAACCTGAAAAGATGTATTTCCAACGAAATACATACATTTTGAACTAAACATTTAAATTTTTTACTAAATTGTAGAATTTTTCAGCCAAAAGTTCGAAATTTCTACAAAACAGTTGAATTTTCCACCATTACGGAAAATTTCGATCGAAACATATTAATTTTTAACCAGACAGTTGCATTTTTAACAAAAAAATGTGAAATTTCTACATATACAGATGAATCTTTAAAACAAAGAGATGAATGTTCATTAACGTAATTGAATTTTCAATTTAAAAAAAATTGTTAATCAAGAACGAAAAAAAAATTAATCTAATTGTTGAATTTTCAAGCAAAAAAAAAAATAAGCTTTCAGAAAAACGGTTGAATTTTCAACAGAATTGTTGAATTTTACTGAAAATAATTAAATTTTATACCAAATCATAACTGATAATAAAATTGTTAACTAAGAAAGAATTCTTTTCAGCTATAAGAAGACATTTTGCGTACTTTTTTATTTATAATTTCTAAACGAAGTCGTCTCAAATTTCGAAACTCTAAAAAATTTTGCTTTGATATAAATACTTTACTGACATAATTCTAGAAAAAATTTATTATTCAAAGAAAAAGTGGAGTAAAAGACAAATTTCCGCAAATAAAAAACCCAAAAAAGACATGTTTTTCTTTGTTTACTTTAAAATTATTGGTTGTATTGAAAAATTATATAATTATTTAATTTTACTTACTATTAGTTTTAAACGAAATCAAATTGAAATTTTGTTTTTCAATCACTTGTGGAATTTTTTTCACGAATAAGTATGAAAAACTGGAACCATTTTTACATGAAAATACGAATAAATACAATTAATTACAAAAAAATTGTTTTAAAAATAATTACAGCAAATTAGAACTTTTCTCTATTTTTTTGGACGAATGTTTGTTCTTTGTATTTTTACGTACTATCGTATATATTGTTGTATTTTATTGTAGTTTTAATATTCCACAAGAGAACAAGAAGAATTTTGCAATTTTCATACCTAAAAAGTTATGTTTCAACATAAGATGATTAATTTTTTTTGAATCCCTGGTGAAGATTTTTTTACAAATAAGTACGAAAAACTAGACCCATTTCTACAGGTAAATACGAATAAAGACAGTTAACCAAAAATACAGGAACAAAGAAATTTATTTAATAGAAATCTACAACTTTCATTAAAATAATTTTTCAACACCACCAATAATTTGTGAAGTAAATCAAGAAAAACCAGTTTCGTTCCGGGTTTCTGGGCAATTTCGGCAGAATTGCTCAGAAATTTTTTCTTTTATTGGCGATCAAATTGTACACAGTGCTTCTTAAGTAAAAAAGAAAAGAACAGAGGTTTTTAGTTTCATACTAGTGGCGATTTTCGTGGCTTTTTAAATTTTTGTTTTACAATGGGCTATTGTAGACCAAAAATTGGTCTGGGGAATTTCAACATATGGGATTGTGTAGTTTTATTTTCAAATTTACATTTAAAAATTCAAAATAAACCAAATCTGAATAAGAAAAAGCGTGCTTAAAGCACGTGGTTTAATATTTGGCTTCTATCCAGGAATTAGTGGGACACGAGAACAGATTCCTAAAATCCTAGCCTATTTTGCGCAATCGTCTGTGGTATTTTAGTAGAATTTAACCTCTGATGTTGCAACTAGGGTGAGAATAAATTGTCTCACCAATTAGATTGTTTGAAATTTAATTTGAGTCCTGATTTTGATTTAATTTATTCCTAAGATTTATATTTTGACAATGGAAATATTACATAATTCTCGAGCAGAGTTGAAATTAGAAGAAACTTTTCGAGGGAATCAACAGGTCATTTAGATACTTAAATTCCTAGCTGAAGAGCACCACTTGTTTAAAAAAAAAATAGAAAAAAATCCTAAAATGTCACTTTCACACTCTTGTGTGAAAAAGCCATTCTTGAGAAATTGCGTCAACACCTGGCTCTCAGACATGACGTGATGGTTACGAGCAGCCTGCATCATTCTGTATTTACTTCGCTCAATGGCGTTATTTACTCGAGACAAGATTGATATATCAGCTCGTTAGGTTTAAATTACCCTGCAGAATAATCTCGAGATCGATTTTGCCTTCAATTTAGGCCAAGCGATAATAATTTCGCAGGTAATTTCGATAATCAGCTAGGAAGGAAACGATTCGGATCGATTATTTCAAGGAAGTAATTTTGTCTAATGCAAGATTTAAATGAACAATTTAAACTTTAATTTTTTTTAAATTAAACTCGTTTATTGTAAAATATTATTAGATTGTGAGAAACTTTTAATAAATTTGGAAAGTCGTTTTCTGAATTTGTTTAACCAGTTGAGACAGGTACTGCAGGTCAGAGAAAACCTGGAAATCAGGAAAAAGGAAGGAAATTTCGTTGGTCAGCAAAAGTCAGGGAATTTGAACAAAAATTGCAAAAGTCTTAGTCTTTTTTTGAAGATCAAGTCAGTATAGTCACTTTTTTGAATTGAAATATCATTTTAGTCACTTTTTTTTAAATAAATTAACACATCGATTTACCACTATTAAATTCTTTCAAATATATTGAGGCGTTTTGAAAGATTTCAAGAAATTTGTAACCAATTTCAATAATTTGAAGAAGGATTTCAAAGGATATTAAAGAATTTGGGCATTTTTAAAACATCCAAGGAATTTTAAAGGTAATTTACAAGATTCAAGGGATTTTTAAATATTTCAAAGGAATTATGCAATATTTAACGAAATTTTAAAAGATTCGTAAGAATTGGTAATAGACTTTAATAATTTGATGAGCTTCCAAAGAATTAAAAAGATTTTAGGGTATTTTTTAAAATTCCAAGGAATTTTCAAGAGCTGTAAAAAGTTCAAAGGGATTTCAAAAATTTGCAAGGGATTTTGAATTATTTCAAAGGGTTTTAATTATTTTAGGGGATAAAAGCTCTGAAGGTATTTTTATTAATTTCCCATAATTTCAGTAAATATCAGATTTCATGTAATTTCACGGGATTTTATAATATTTAATGATTTTAGGATATTTTTAAAAATTCCAAGGAATGTTGAAGACGTTTTAAAAGTTTCAAGTGATTCCAAAGGATTTGAAATATGTTAGGATTTTTTGTTTAATTCCAAGGAATTTTCAAGATCTTTAATAAATTTCAAAAGATTTTAAAGGTTTTGAAATAACTTAGAATTTTTTAAAAGATTCCAAAGGATTTTCAATTAATTTCAATAATTTAAAGGGATGTCAGGGAATTAAACAAAATTTTGAAGGATTTGAAATATTTTAGGATTTTTTTAATTCCAAGAAATTTTCAATGGCTTTAAAAGATTTCAAATGATTTGAAATATTTTAGGGAATTTTAGAAGATTCCACGGTATTTTCAAGAGTTTTAAATTTTTTATGGATTTCCAAGATCTATGATCATTTTAAGGGATTTAAACAAATTTTCGTGCGGTTGTCAATAATTTTATAAAATTTCGGCTGATATGGAACGATTTTACAGGACCTTTAATTTAAAAATATTTAATAATATTTTAAAGATTTTTAAATCATTGAAAGTCTTCAATTTCATGAGCGTACAATTTCAATTCCATATCATTTTTCAGGATTTTACAAAATATATTTCATAGAATTGCGCGAGATTGTATAATATTTTAATGGATTTTAAAGAATTTATTTACAAGAAGTGAAAGATTTCCTTGGGGTTTAAAGATTGTAAGAAATTTTTTATTATTTTTTGCAATTTATTCGAATTCATTTGGAATTTACCCTGAATTCTTATATATTTGAATTTGAATTCTTCTAAATTCGCTCAAGTCTATTCAACTCAATGTATTAAAATGTTGTAAGTGTTTCTTTAATTCATCCTGAAGTCTTTTAAACTCACTTTAAATTCTTAGACGGTTAATCAAATTCTTTGTAATTCCCTTGAATTTTTCTAAGCTCATTTTATAATTTTTTCGTTATGTAGTTTTATAGTTATGGGATATTTTAAAAGATTCCAAAAGATTTTATTCGATTTCCGAGGATTTCTTTTCGTAATTTCAAGGAATTTAAAAGGTCTTAAAGGTATTTTAATACATTTTCCAGGATTTCAGACAATATTTTTTGTAATTCATTTGAATTTTTGTGGAATTCACCTGGAACTTTTATTAGTTTATCCTGAATTCTTTTTAATACTTTTGAATCATTTAGAATTTTCTTGCATTCTTCTCAATTGATTCAGTTCTACTCAATTCAATGGATTAAATAAAACAAAAATTTGGTTAGTTTATCTTGAAGTATTTCAAACACCTTGAATTCTTAGGGATTCTAGCAATACAATGAATTTTGTCATATTTTTAATTTTGTTCAATTCACATAAATTTTTGTTTCATTGTATTACAATTTTCAAGAATCTTTATCGAATTCTCCTCCTTTCCCTTAGATTCTTCAAAATTCGCTTCAATTTTACGGAAACCAATTCAATTTCTTGGATTTTCAAAATTCGCTCCAAGTCATTTAAATTCTTTTAAATTTAACTTGATTTCTTTTGAAATCTTATGAATCGAATTTTTTTAAATTCACGCGATCATTAGTCACATTATTAATGCACATTACTTACCTTTAGTCATTTTTGGGATGGAAATGAGTCAATTTAATTCAATCAAAATATTAGAAGATTCGAATTTCAGGAAATTTTTTAATGAAGTTGTGTGGCCATCCTGATTGAAGGGTAAATAAATAAAGGGAATTGAAGAGAGAAGATTTTAAAAATGTTTTTTTGTTTATAAAAATTAAAATTTGAAAATTTTTCTTGGCGTGAGATGAAAAATCAATAAGGAGGTTGTGGGTGGGGTATCGGGTGCTAGTTGCTACTGCTGCTGCATTTTAGTTCGTGAAAAGCAATCTCGTGGGCGTTCGGTGTTGTCCTTGCTCGTAGCGACTTAGACGTTCACCGGCTTTCCATAAATGTACCGAAGAAAAACGTGGGCAGTGAAAAACACACATTTCTGATGTCAGACCTCATTATTGTCCGAAAGGTACTGATATAAATGTTCTCCTGTTTTGCATATACAGACTGAGACACAGATTTCAAGTGGATAAGAAGAATTATTGGAAGAGAGAGCAACTGTTACAACGTCACAAGTATTAAATACGAAAATTACAAAATTGTAAAAAAAACTTTAGATCTCTTAGAACCGAAATATAATCAGATTTCATGTAATTTCACGGGATTTTATAATATATTAATGGATTTCAAAAAATGTATTCACAATAATTCTAGAATTTCAAAGATTTTTAAAGAATTTTAAGATTTTTAAAAAATTCCAAAGAATTTTCAAGAGTTTAAAAACATTCAAGGAATCTTAAAAGATTTTAAAGGATTTAAAAGATTTTAAAGGATTTAAAAGATTTTAAAGGATTTAAAATATTTTAGAGAACTCATATTTATTATTTTTTTATAATTTATTTATTGTGTGCTTCGTAGAAATTATAGCTATTTTAATCATAAAAATTATTATTTTGTAAACGCACGTGAGTGCTTTGAAAAATTCAAAATTTTCCATTTTATGAGCATAACATTACAATTTAAATGGAATTTTTAAAAATTATATTTATTTTGAATGGATTGTAAGAAATAAATTATTCAAAAGAATTTCCGATTCCTTGAAATACCATGAAATCTGTTAAACCACGATATTGTTGAAAACGTTTAAATTCAAATGATATCTTACAAAATACCTTAAAATCAGGCACAATTCTTTCACATGTTTGGAAAATCATTTTAAATTCTTTGAATTCTTTGAATTGAAATTTAAAGAAGTTCCAGAAAATAATTGAAGTCACGTGACAGTTTTTTTGAAAACGTTGCGAATTCTTTGGAATGTCTTGGAATCCTTTAAAATCTTCAAAAATCTAGAAGAACTTTGAATCCTTTAAAACGTTGCTAAGTCATTTTAAATCTTTGATAATTCTGGTTAACACTTTCAATTATTTAGGAATATCTTAAAATCATTTCAAATCTCTTAAAATTTCGCAAAATCCTTGGGAATCTTTCACATTTTCTTCAAATCCTTTAACATTCTTTGCAGTTTTTGAAAGTCGCTTGAGAACCATTGAAGTCTTTTTAAATTTCTCAACATTCATTGAAATCTCGTAAAACTTTTCAAAAGTCTTTTAAAATTCTTGGAATTTCCTTTGGAATCTCTTGAAATCCATCAAAATCTCTTACAAATTCATTGTAATACAATAAAATCCTTTAAAATATCGGGTAACTTCACGAAATCCCTTGAAATTCATTAAAATCTTTTAAAATACCATAAAATCCCTTGAAATCTTTATGAATCCTTTAAAGTCCTTTAAAATCCAAAAAATATCACCTAAAATTCCTCGAAATCCTTACATTATTCTGAAATATTTAAAAATTCCGGAAAATCTTTGGCAATCCTTGGGAACCTTTCAAAATCTCTTGAAATCCTTCAAAATCCTTTGAAATCCTTTTGTAAACCATTTAAATCCTTTAAAATCTCTTAAAATTCCTTGAAATTTCGTAACATTCTTTAAAGGCTTTTGAAATAAATCGAAATCTTGGGAATATTTATAAAAAATTTGGAAGTCCTTCAAAATCTCTTTAAGTTCTTTAAAATCTGTTGAAACCCGTTAAATTCTCTTAATCATCGAGTGCTTCTATGTTACAATTTTTAAATTTCTAATCTCTTAATTTTCAAATTTTTACTATTTTTTGTATTGCTGAATTTCTTAGACTTTAATATTAAATGAGGTTTGCAGTTGCGAACTCTAATATTATTATAAATTTTTAAATTCTTAAAGGCTTTCAGATAATTTTTTTTTTATATTTCTATGATTAAAATTTTGTATTTTCTATTCTAATGATGCAATATCGGGCAGTTTATTTATAAATTTTCAAATTCAAAATGCGTTCTTCACTTTCAAATGGTTCACTCTTAAATATTTAAAATTATAAACAATTTATTTTGAAAGACTCATTTGGTACTCTTGATGTACTCTTTGTATGTACTCTTTGATGCTTAAAAATAAACTTTTTAAAATTTTAAATCATTCGGTTTTGGATACTATAACTTTAAATTGTTACATATTGAAAAATTGTCTTAATTTTTAATTTGAAATCGTTAAATTTTGAAGTCTTCTAATTGAAAATTGTGCATTTATTTTTTCACTATTACTGCAATACTTTTCTGAAAAAGAGAATAAACCAAAAAAGGGATGCGTTTTTCTAAGATTTGGGTGTCCAGCTGCCTGATCTCAATGGAAAAATATTTTATTTTTAACTAAAGTGTAAAAACTATTGGTGGGATAAGAGTATCGTACTCTACTGTTTCACCTGTGCAGACTTGCAGTTCATAACTCTAATCTTGGCAGATAAGGTTTGTCGGAAAGCATAATAAAAACTCTTTCGACATTTAAAATGGCGAATTCTGTTACCAACGGTAAAAAAATAGGGAAATTGTTACAAGGTCTTTATGGAACATTAAGCAAGATAATTTTTTGATGTTTAAATTGGGACTTAATAAGACAGATTATCAGAGGCAATCATTGTTGTTGAAAGCCTGATTGGCTTTTCATTACTTAAAGTTATTTTCTATCAAGCTTTTCACTGAAAATCAGTAGTTAAAAAACGAATTTCATTATACATTCATAAAGTTTGTTAGAAGACTCAAAATTTCTAAAAAATTTTAGGTCGAATTATTGTTATTTTCGTCAGGTACAGCAGAAAATTTGTATTTTTAATCCAAAAATGATTATATTTTGAAGATTAACATTTTTGAACAATTATTTACGAGTTTCGGGTTTGTTAGCGTTTTTACCCGAAATTGAAATTTAAAAAAAAAACCATTAGATTTTAATGTTTCATAATTCTTCAACAATTTTCGGTTACATTAGTGTTTTATACCGAACAATTAGTACGAAAAAAAAATTATTTTTCTAGCAAGATTTTCAGTTTTTAAAGTTGTAAACAGTTTCAGGTTATATTCAAATTGTCACAGGGAATCTGTTATATTAAACAAAAATTGAAAAAGTAAAAAAATTGAATTTCAAAGCAGATTAAGAACCTTTTAACAAAGGTTATTTTTAACAAAAAACATCAGGTATGAAGGAAGATTTACAATCTTGAAGAATTTTTTGTTTTGCTTCTACAACTTTACAACTGTTTTTCGTCGAAAAAATTTATTTTTGAAAAAAATGCAAAATATTTCCTTGGTTGTCTTTTTGGTTTGAAAATTCATCCCTTTTGGAAGAGATTTGATCTTCCTTTTTGTTAAACATGCAGCTGTTTGGTTGAAAATTAATCTGTTTTGGTTGAAGATTCAACTATTATGTTGAAAATTCGTCTTTTTTGGTTGAATTTAGCTGTTTTTGATTTAACATTATAATCTTTTTTGTTTGAAATAAACCTATGACATTATTCCTTGAAAAGTTTTTTTTTTTCGTAATTCAACTAATTGGTTACAATTTTAACTGCTATGTTAAAAATTCATTTTCTCAGTTTGAAATTCATCTGGTTGAAAATTCAACTGTTTTCTTGAAATATCGTCTTTATTGGTTAAAAATCTAACTATTTTGGTGGAAAGTTTAAATTTTCGTGTTGAAAATAAATAGAAAATTTGTTTTAAAATTGAACTTTTTTTTGAAAATTTAACTGTTTTTTAGAAATTTTCTCTTTTTGGTTCAACTTAACTGCTTTTGATGTAACATTGAAATTTTTGTTTCCTAAAATATCAACTATATTACATTTTTCGTTGAGAATTAACTTTTTTTGACTGAAAATTCAAGTATTCCATTTTTGGCTAAAGATTTATTTTTATCAGTGGAAAATTAAACTATTCGGTAGAAAATTCATATATATTATTAAAAACTCGTCTATTTTGGTAGAAAATTAATCTCTTTGGTAGAAATTTCACCTTTTTCGCTTAAAAATAAAATTGTTTGGTTGAAATTTAATCGTTTTTTGTTGAAGATTCAACGATTTTGTTGAAAATTCGACTTTTTTTTTTGAATTTTGAACCATTTTGATAAAAATTCATATGTTTGGTGGAAGATTCATTATTTAAAATAACAATTTTCAGCAATCATGAAAAATAATGTCCTTGCTTTTCTTTTCTATTATTTTGGATATTAAATTCTATGAAGTAAACAATTGTATATTAGTGTTAGTTTTTATATTTTAATATAAATATTGCGCGAGACAAAAAATAATAATCGCGCGCGTGTTTATTTTGTAGTTATTATATAAAAAAGGTTGAAATCTTCAAGATTTCATTCATAAATCCAGCAAACATTCGAGCTTTACGCACGTCATTTCGTTAGTAGCATGTGTCTTTAGCATCGTTTTGCCAGTTTACCGGCTCACTTCGTTCGGACAACATCGTACTTTCATACTCGTAACGAGTTTTCTTATTTTGTAAATTTTACTTATTAATTTTTTATATCTTTTATTTTTTGAAATGGATTTTAACTTCAAATCAGAAAAGTTTTAAATAATTGAAAAAGGATCTTCCAAACAATTCATAAATTTTAGTTCAAAAAAGTGAAAGTTGAGTGATTTGACCAAAAGTGAAGTTCGTTTGTTATAAAAAAGAAGTTTTTTTGAAAAATGGATAATCAAAATGTAGCCTAAACAATAAAGAATCTTATCTGGCTTATTTTTAACTAAAGTGCTTGAAAATTTGTTATTTGAGTGACATGATGTTCGGTCTTCGATAATTTTATCGTAGGTCAGCCGATAAAATCGATTAGGGATTATAATCCGGAATATAGTTATACTGGAAAAATAATGCGAGCGAAAAAAACACAATGAAAACCTCGGAGAAGAGGATCGTTAGACAGGTAATTCTTCTTTCGAGTTGGGCACCGAAGAAACTTTTCAAAGTGTTTTTTTTACAAACCTAAAGGGACGTCGTAAGGGCTTATGAATGTTTGAACAATCGAAAATATATTTTACACAGTTTAAGAAGGTTTTTTTTTGCAGTTTCGTGCCAAAACCTAAGTCGAATTAGGTTTTGGCACAAAATCGACGAAGAATCTTTTCAAAATGTTTCTTACAAACCAAAAAAGGACATGGTATTGGTTTTAAAATGTTTGCACAATTTAAAATATGTTTTACACAGTTTTAAACGTTTTTTTTTAAACCTAAGTCTAATTAGATTTTGGCACAAAATAGACGAAGAATATTTTCAAAATATTTTTTTTACAAACCAAAAAGGGCATGCTATGGGTTTTTAAATGTTTCTAGAAGACGGAAAAATTTATCTCCACGGTCTGAGCAGAAATTTCAGCATAAAGATCTCGAGACTGGTTTCTTTTTCGTTTCCTTATTGGTTTCCATAACTATTCATATTAGTCAAGTTTTTTAGGATCTTCATAACCATTTTCCTTCTTAGAGTATTCAGTATAAGATAGTATAATTAATTTTCAGATCTTTTGACACTGTTTTAATTTTCAATGTCTTAAATTTTTTTTAAATTGATTCTTCTGTCAAGAGACTTTACCAAATTATTGTATAAAATTTCAAACTTTGGTCAAATTGTGTCTAGTCTTTCGTAACTTTTGTCAGAACTCCGACCTCGAGTTATGTAAAGTCTGAGAAACAAGTTCATGGAGGCAGTTTGCGAGCAGGTAGCGATATTGTAATAGTGATGTCATACTCTATTCAAGGCGTGCGGCTAATTTCTTTCAGAAAAAAAAACCATTTTCATTCAAGATGAAAAAACGGGGTACCCACTGTTTATCGACTAAGAAGAGCCATTATATTAAATCTTCCCATTCGTTTTCCGTTTTTTAAAGAATCTCTTCTTCCTCCTGTTTTCAGGAAACTTCCTCTTTTTATCGTTTTTCTGATTGCATTAGAACTGAATTAATAGAACCTAAGAAGAAAATCTAACTATTTTTGATTGAAATTTCATTCATTTTGGTTAAAAAGTCAACTATTTTGTTGAAAATTCTTCAAGTTTGATTGTAAGTTCAACTATTTGGCTGTAAATGCAATCGTTGAGTTAAAAATTATTTTTTTTTAATCAAAATCAACTATTTTGTTCATCCTTTTTGGTCAAAAATTCAAATGTTTTGTTCAGCATTCTACTTTTTGAATAGAAAATTAGTCCTTTTTGAATAAAAATTCATCTTTTATGGCAGAAAAGTCTACCTTTTTGGTTGAAAAGTCATCTTTCTTGGTTGAAAATAGCTTTTTTCTGGAAAATTCAATTGTCTTCTAAAAAAATCGTCTTTTTGACTACAAATTTCAACTATTGGCTTGTAAATTGATCCTGTTTGGTTGAAAAATCATTTTTCTTGGTTGAAATTGACTTTTTTGTTGAAAATTGACATTTCTTGATTAAAAATCGAGTTTCTTGTTGAAAATGGTTCTTTTTCGGTTTAAAATTCAACTGTTTTCTAAAACATTCATATTTTTAACTTGAAAACTCTACTCTTTTGTTCAAAATTCGCTTTTTAGCTGAAAATTTATTCTTATTTGTTGAAACTTGAAGTTTTTTGGTAGTAAATTCTTCTGGTTTGAAATAGAATTCATCTTTCATTGTAGAAAAGTTATCCTTTTTGGTTGAAAATGCAATTTTTTGTTAAAAATCCAACTGACTTCTAAAAAATTCGTCTTTTTGGTTTGAAAATTCAACTGTGTTGTTAAAAATTAAATTGTTTTGATAGTTGAAAATTTGTTTGAAACGTTGGTTTCTTGGTTAGAAATGAAATTTTTTGTTAAAAATCCAACTGTCTTTAAAAAAATTCGTCTTTTAGTTTGAAAATCGAACTATGTGGTTAAAAATTAAAGTGTTTTGTTGAAAATTTGTGTCTTCGGATTGAAAGTTTATCTATTTCGTTGGAAATTCATTATTCTTGGTTGAACGTTAACTATTTTTTGAAAATTCACATTTTCAGGTTGATAAATCAACTGCCTTTTAAAAATATAGTTAAAAATCCATCTTTCTTGTTTGAAAGTAATTTTGTTGTTCGAAATCCAATTGCCTTATGAAAAAATCATCGTTTTGGCTTCAAAATTCAACTATTTGGATGCAAATTTAACCATTTCGTTAAAAATTTATTTCATCTGAATAAAATTTAAATTATTTGGTTATAAGCAACTGTTTCTTCGAAAATTATATTTTTTGTTGGAAATGTATGTTTTCAGGTTGATAATTCAACTACCTCCAAAAAATGCGACTTTTTGACTTAAAAATTCCTCTTTTGCTTGAAAGTTCAACTATTTGTTTGCAAATGCAATTTTTCGGTTAAAAATTGATTTTGTTGTTTTGAATTAAACTATTTTATTCAAAATTCATCTTTCGTGGTTGAAAATTATTGTTTTTGTTGAAAATTCATCTTTTCGGGTTTGAAATGCAACTGTTTTCTAAGCCATTCGACTTTTTAACTTGAAAATTCAACTCTTGTTAAAAATTCGTCTTCTGGTAAAATTAAAATTTTTTTAATTGATATTTTTAAGCTTTTATTTGAAAAATTAAAAATTCAGAATAGTTGAATTTTGACTGCTTTAATTTGCAGTTCAGTTTTAATTACTTCAAATGAAAAAATCTTAAGCTTTTCTACTTTGAATTTTGTAATTTCAATGAACGCAAACCAATTTTGCGAATCGGGAAAAAATCGGGAATTTTTTCCAGCGATAAAAGTCTGAAAAAGCAGAAACTATAAGTTTCTAGACAACTCCCATTTAGTTGAAGGTGGAAAGTTGGCTAAATGCTTAGGTGAAATGCAAGGCAATTATTTGAGTAGGTCAAGGGTCCCAATCATGCACTAAATTGTGTCGAAAACAAATAGCAAATGTGTTGAGAAACTTTGAGACTCGTTTTTTTTACACATTTGGCTAGTTCTCAAGCTCATGATAATTACAAATGCAAATTTGCAAAATAAATTTTAATCGAGTGAATTATTGGTTTAGGAAAGTTTTTTTTGTCATGATTTAATCAGGCGTTTAATCAAGTAATAAAAACAATTTTGTTAATTCGATGTGTTATGCAATAATTTAAAAATAGTTTCTCCTTTTGATTCACAACGAGTATTTTGCATGCATCAGGATAATATTGGAACAATTAATCAGTTTTTTCGTGAATACTTAGGAATCTTCTCATTAAATATATTTTTTAATATTTCCTTTTTACTCTTTGACATAAAGAAAGATGAGACAAGTATAATACGTAATATTTCCTGTTTGTTGTTGAATGCATTTGTTAAGATTGTTTTATCTTCGCACTCATTGCGTTAAATTATCACATAATTGAGATTAAACTCTAGTTACAAAGTCATAGTCAGCATTTATTTACAGATACTAGATAACAAATGCGCACGATTATTATTTTTTGTCACATGTAATTTCAAAATTAAAATATAAAATTAATATTGACACAAATTTTTTGTAATTCGTAGCATCTTTTATCTAAAATAGTAGAAAAGCAATGGCAATATTTTTGATAATTGATGGATATTGATGTCTTAACTTCAGAATTGATATGTAGGATTGTTTTATAACAATTAGGTAATAAAACCGTTGAATTTTTCATTAAAAAATACCAATTTCAAATCTAATGATTTTTTATTAGAAATATCAATTTTAGACGTAAAAAGACTAACGTGACACAAAAAGAAAATTATTAAAGATTATAAATCTTCTGTGAAATTCATTTTTTTTAACATAACAATTTCCGATGAAAAATACTAAAATAATATAAACTCATTAAAAAGTTCTATATGTTATTTAAATTATGATTATTTTTATCTTTAAATACTAATTTTTTGTGTAAAACGGTAATATTATAATATTGTTCAAAATATAATGATTTTCGCTTTAAAATACCAATCATGTATAATATTTGCAATAATTGATTAGATGATTTTTTTATTTAATTTTCAAATTTCAAATTTAAGATATAAAACAAATTTGAGTAATAAATAGCCACTTTTTTTTACATTGGAACTGACAACTGTAATCCTGCAATAAATAATTTGTTTGAAAATACAAGTCTCGAGTATAATTTTAATTCTTATCTCCAAATTAATTTTTTCATTAAAAAAAAATACTAGGCAGGAAGAGTGAGGTATATTCTAAATATAAATCCACGCTGAAAATCGCGTATTTAGTTTCTTAGGCTCCACCGTCACTTTTCAAAAGTATTTATAGATCTTTTCGAGAATAATGATTTTGCCAAGCCCAGCTTCAGTTTTCCGTGGAAAGCGTAAAGTTCTCATCACCTTTTTCTGTGTCTATTTTACTGATAGGCGTTATCAACTCTCGTGGTTGCATATCCTATCAAATCTCGCTTAGCAAAGCGTTACTCGAGAGCTGTCTGGCACCGTCTGATTTGTCAAAAGGCACCAGTGTCCCACGATTGAAATTCACGCTTCAACGATTTCTACCATGAGGAATGTTTTTTTTTTAATTTGTGGGAGCGTCATTCTTCGACGCGTCGGCTGACAGGCTGCTCATAAAATCAGATCTCTTTAGATCAGTTATTCTTCCAGTAGTTCAATTTCGAGAAAGTCACAAAATAAATGTTTGAAGAAGAGTGGAGAACCTTTAAAAAAAAGTGTAATAAACTGGGAAATTTATTGTGCAGCGGGTGACCCTTTATTGTTCTTGACTTCAGGAAGCACTGAACCAGAAATTATGAGGATAAACAGGACACTTGTTGATTCTCTAAATAATAAATTGTTTCTTTGAATTGAAATAGCTCCCAATAATTTTGATTAAAGTGCTTCAAGTGTCCAAACAGGGAATTAAGTGCGGAAAATGATGAAGAGTCAAGACTTTTTTTTTAAACAAATAGAAAACTGTGGTTGTGAAAATGTCTCAGAAAGATGTTTACGTTAACGTATCTTCTGTCACTGCTTTTTCAGCGTGCTCTTCAGGAGCAGCGACCTCTGCGGACGTTCAGAACAGAATTCAACATTTATGAGAGCACGACCAGCGAGGAACGATTCACTTCGACGACAACGCACTTCACCGAGTCTCAGTGAGTAATCGCTTTTTTAATAATTAATAATAATTTAAATGCATGGCTGATTATGTCACGTGGTTTTCTGAAGTGTTCATAAAGTTAAATGAAAAAGAAGAGAGACTAGGGCGGCCGCAAGACAGGGAACACCTGAAAATCAGGGAAAAGTCACGGATTTTGAAAAAGAAAATTCAAAAGTCAGGAAATTTCTGTAAGAAGCACTTTTAGTGACTGTTAAGAATAATCAGAGATGCAACACAGTCACTTTTTGTCACCTTTTTAAGATAAAGTCACTATAGTCACTTTTTAAAATGAAAAGATCACTTAATTTACTTTTCTTTCAATAAATGAACAGATGGGTTAACCACTATTGGATACAGATCTATGCCTATTTATGAATTTTATTGAATTCTTTTAGAATATTTTAGGGTACTTTAAAAAATTCCATAGAAATTAAAAAAAAATCAAAAATGTTTTAAGGGATTCCAGAAAATTTCAAAAGATTTTAGGGTATTTTTACAACTTCGAAGAAATTTTCAAGAACTTTAAAAAGTTTCAATGGATTTCAGAAGATTTGAAAGGATTTGTGTAAAATATTTTTCAGTATTTTTAAACATTCCGAGGAATTTTTAGTAGCTTTATAAAAATTGAAGGTATTCCAATGGATTAAACAATTTTAAGTATTTTTTAAACTTTCAAGGGTAAGAATTTTTTAGAATTTCAAAAGATATGAAACGATTTTATAGGATCTACAAGATTCTAGGATATTTTTAAAAAGTCCAAGAAATTTTCTAGAGAATTGAAAAATTTCAAGGGATTTCAAAAGATTTAAAATTATTTCAAATATTTATTAAAACTTCCAAAGAATTTTAAAGAGCTTCAAAAATGATAAGGGGTTTCAAAATATTCGAAATGTTCTAAATATTCTAAATTCAGGGTACATAAAAATATTCCAAGGAATTTTAAATTGATTTCCGTAATTTAATGGGATTTCAAAGCATTTTAAAGTTATTCAAATAAAATGTTCCGAGGCATTTCCCAGAACTTTAAAATGTTTCAAGGGATTTCAAAAGATTTCAAAGGTTTTTAAATATTTTAGGGAATTTAAAAAGATTCGAAGGCATATTTTAATTCATTTCAATAATTTGAAGGGATTTCAAAAGGTTTGTAATATTTTAGGACATTTTAAAAGATTCCAAGTCATTTCCAAGAGATAAAAAAATTTCAAGGCAATTCGGCTATAAAGAATTTCCTCAAATTTCGGAAGATATGAAAGAATTTTATAGGACCTATGAGGTGTTAAGATATTTTAAAAAATTTCATGGGATTTTATAAGATTTCCGAGGATTTCAATAATTTTAAAAAATATTTTAAATTTTCAGGGTAGTTTAATCAATTTTTTTGGATTTCAGGAAATATCATCAGATTTTTTAGAATTTCACGGGATTTTATTGTAGGTATTTTAATGGATTAAAAAAAGGTATTTAAAGAATTGATTAATTTATCCTGAATGCTTTTTAATTCTTTGGAATTCTCTCGAATGTTTCAAAATTTCTTTGAATTTTCCCAAATTCACTCAATTCTGCTCAATTCAGTGGAAATTTTAAAATGTTTTCAATTTTCTATTTATTTCATCCTGAAGTTTTTTAAACTTACTTTAAATTTCACATTTCATCAAATTCTTTTGAATTTTCCTAAATTCATTTTAAGTCAGGGGATTTTAAAAACGAAGTTTTGCGGCCACCCTTAGGATTATGTTAACCACTTTTGTCATCCGGATGTGGTTCTTATGAAGTCATAACGACACCGGCAAAAGTCATAACAATTTGAAATGATTAAAAGCTTTTACTGTTTAGTCTTGAAATTCTACGTGAAGATTGTACGATTTTCATCACTATTATTTATTCTCTCTGAGATGTCTATTTTAATGTTTCTCAAATATTTCTCTAACATGTTTGTTTTTGTTTCGTCATAAGCAGCTGATAATCTTTAATTTTTTCGCGATTCAGGTACGAGCGTCATGAGTCGACAGCGACGACCTTCTCGAGCGAGTACCAGCAGGTCTCATCGAGGGAGTCCTCGTCGCCCCTTAAGCGTCCTTACAATCAAACTCAGGGTTTCGCAAATGGCGATTCATCTAGACCAGGGACTGAGGTCGACTCTTCGCGAGCGAACTGGTCCGGTGGTAGTAGCAGTATGCAATTTAGTGAGATTAGGAGTCTTAAAAAGATTCACAGATCCGAGGAGGGTATCGGTGCTGATAACTTGATGGAAGTTAGGGGTATTGTCCACCCAGTCACAAAAGAAATAATCTCAGTAGGCGAGGCGATAAGTCTTAGAATTTTGGACGTTAGGAATGGTAGAATAGCTACTTCAGCTGACGGAAAATCTAGCATCTCTATCGAGGAGGCTGCGCGTGCCAATCTCATAGACGAGGAACTCGCGAAACGATTGTTAAGACCTTGCGGTATCACGGAAGATGGTCGTCGAATTTCACTTTTGGAGGCCATTCAGAGGGAAATTCTTGATGCCGAGAGAGGAGACGATCGAGTCAAGGTAACTTATCTCGCCACAGGGGGAATTAGCGTTGCCGATGCGATGAAAGAGGGTCTTCTGGACCCAGAAACCGGAAGATTTATAACAGCGAGTGGGGAAAAAATTGCCATTGAGGAAGCTTATTCCAGAGGTTACCTAGCCAGAATAAATACTACCGTGAATATTAAAAGAGGAGCGGTCGCGTTGTCAGATGCGATATCACAAGGACTGGTTGATGACAGAGCGGGTCGAGTCGTTGATAGAAATACGGGAGACAATTATCTACTAGATGAGGCGATTGTTAAAGGAATCATAGATTCGGAAATCCGGGAGGTGGTCAATACACGAAGCGATACTAAAGTCACAGTTTCTGAAGCGATAGGACAAGGTCTTTTAAATCCGAAATCCGGCAAATACTTAGACGATAAGTCAATGGAGAAACTTTCACTAAAAGAGGCGAGAAGAAGGCAGCTAATTATCAAACCCCTAACGCTTAAAGATTGTACTGATCTAGAGATCATTGATGAAAATGGAAAAATCGCTAGTCCAGCTCATCAAACAAAATTGGGTATTCTGGAAGCGATTTCGAGAGGTGTTTTAGATTCGGATCGTATAAAGTCAGTTTCGGATACAAGAAGTGGTGAGTTTCTTACACTTTCTGATGCTTTAGCTTGTGGGATTATACAACCGGAAGGTAAATATAGAGACGCTTCTACAGGAAGGGTGCTGACGATTCCTGAGGCTGTGGATAAAGGTTTGATAACCTCGGTTTCACAGAAGTCTATATTTGATATTGACGGATTTAAGGACCCTGTTTCTGGGGAGTTGATCAGTTTGAATTCGGCTTTATTAAAGGGACTTGTTAGTCCAAAAGCTGGGGGATCTTTTGTTGTTGATTTGAAAACTGGGAAAACTTTGTCATTGAATGGAGCAACAGAAGAAGGTCATGCTAGACCTGAGGTGATGGAAATGTTAAATAGAGGAATAGGGGTTACGGAGAGAGGGAGGGAAGTGAGTGTGATAGAAGCAGTTTTACTCGGACTACTTGATCCTAAAACGGGGCAACTGCTTGATCCTCGAACTGGAAAAACAGTGCCTTTAGAAGAAGCGATTAGGCGAGGTCTGATAACACCAGACGGTGCTGCTTTACTCGCTAGCTTGTTAAATATTACGGTAACTACACAAACGATGACGAAGACAATGAAGAAGTACGTCACTATTACAGAATCTGGTGAAACCATCACGAGGGATTATAAAATATCCTTCGCAGAAGCAATTTCTAAAAATCTCATAGACGAAAAAACTGGAGAGTTTTATGATCCGGATAGTGGAAGAGTTATGAGTGTTCAAGATGCAGTTAGGGAAAGTTTGGTAGGAGAGCTTTCTGAAAGTCAGGTTGAGAAGTATTCGCTTAAGAGAATGAAGGAACCGAAGCAGATGTTGTTTGAAACAACTGTGGTTCGGGATATTGGCGGAGTTGATAAACCAAGAGATGTTTCTTCTCCAACAGCGATAGGGACGACTACTACTATCATCAGTCGGGAAATTGTTTCACCCTCAAGAGATGATTCAGTCACTTCTCCTTTATCTGTCATTTCTGAAGCTTCCGTATCCATTTCTCCATCTGATTTCATGGGTCAGAGATACAAAACTAGCACTGTTTTGGAATTCAGAGATTCTAGAGAAAGTTCAGTACCTACTAGGGAAAGTTCTGTTTCGCCGACAAAATCTGGTTCCGTTTCTCCAACAAGGGTAATAATTTCTAGCACCCCTTCGAAATCAAGTTCATCTCCTTTAGATGAAGATTACAGATCAAGTCCTGACAAAAGTCAACCAGTGCCAATGGAATTTGAATATACTGATCCCTCAGTTAAGAATGATAAGTGGGAATCTGCGAAATTTATAGAACACGAATCTACAGATAAGAGTGCTTTTGAAATACCAGCAGATGGATGGATGCTTAAGGAAGTTATCGAAAGGAAGCTGTTTGATCCTGAAAATGGAATGTGTATGATTCCTGGTACCGATAGATTGGTATCCTTTGAAGAATGTGTGAAACTAAGAATAATCAATCCCAATTCAGCGATTGTTGTCGATCCGAATAATGGAAGGAAAGTTTCTCTCCTGAGAAGCCTCGATAAAGGAATTTTAGATTCAACAGGACACTATACATATCCTCAAAAAATAACGATGAAAGAAGCAGTAGCAGAAGGATGCGTGATTCTTGAAGAAAGAATTCTCGAAGTTGAGTCTTCGTCTCCTAGGCTGCTTCAAATTACAAAAGTTTGTGGTGAACCAGACAAAGTCGAAATTTCAAGGATTGACGATCCTACAAAACATGCAGAAGTCAGGACTTCAGAGAATCAAAATATCTTAGATCCAGTGCAAGTCAAGCAGGGAGTTATTTACGATCCAGCAACTGCCTTAGTCATTTTCACCGAGTCTGGGCAATCTACTGATCTTTTAACTGCTATCAACGAAGGTGCTTTACAACCTAATGTTGTGGTTGTTAAAGATCCACGAACTGGCAGAGAAATTGGAGTGAAAGACGCAATTAGGGAAGGTATATTAGATTCCGATAAAGGCAGCTATAAAGATAAAAATGGAAAAGGTATGTCCTTGGCTGACGCGACAAAATTAGGCCTCGTGGCGGTTTTAGGAGCTCCCCTTATAGCAGCAGCTGCAGCTGTCGAAGCTGTTAGAAAAGCAATGATTGAAGATCCACGAACTGGTGAGAAAATTCCTCGCGAAGTTGCAATTGAACGAGGACTCGTTAAGCCTGATAAAGTGATCAAATCAACTTCCATAATAGTGAGAGACCCCGAAACTGGAAAAGAAATCCCAGCTACCGAAGCTTTCGAGAAAGGTATTATTACCCCAGAAGAGCTTCAACAAGCGGTAAACCTTCCAGATTCAACAGAATGTATCAAGGTTCCTGAAAAGAGTCACATATTCCTTGATGAACTTGACGAAACAGGCCCTTCTTTAGGAGAAAAGACACGATCTCGTGTAACAACTGAACCGAAATACAAGGTCACAATTGGAAGAGCGAGATCTCTATCTCGAAGTCCTGAAAGGGAAGCGAAGCCGATCGTTCTGCAGAGAATGAGAAAAAGGATAGTCAGACCCAAGGAGGCTTTAGAGACAGGTTTAATGGACAGAGAAACTGCTAAGGTTCTCGAGACAAAACTTTCCGGTGATGATGGAGAGCCTTTGACTTTATCAGAAGCTATCAAGGGAAATAAAATAGATGCAGATAGTGGAAAGATTGTAGATCCACAAAGAGGCGAACCTTTGACGATAAAAGAAGCCTTGCAACGTGGAATTTTAGATCCAGAAAGTGCAGATATGTTGGTTCCTGTAGCTAAGAGTATTTCTATTCCTGATTTGTACAAACAAGGCCTGATAGATCCACAGGAAGGTAAGATCATTCATCCAGAAACTGGAGTCGCACTTAATTTAAATGACGCGATAGTTTGCGAAATTTTGGATCCCTGTTCCAAGCTTGCGGATCCTAGTGGGAAGCAAGTGACAATCGAAAGTGCCATTTTTAACAATATAATTGACCCAGATAGTTCTATAGTCCAAACTCAAAACGGTGAGATGACATTGGTTAAGGCGGTAGAAGCCGATGTCTTTGATTCAGAAGACACTAGGAATCTAACAGAGATTCCTCCAGCAGGTATGACATTCCCTGTAGCCTTGAAACGAGGTCTTGTGGATGCCAAGAGGAAAAACATTACTCACCCAATAACTGGCGAGCATTTGTCTCTTGAAGAAGCGATACAGACAGATTTCATAATGGCCTTACCCTATCCAGCAGCACCTGATAACATAGAAGTAACAAAAGCTCTTGACTCTGGTCTAATAGACCAAAAGAAAGGCGTATTATATCATCCGAAGACCGGCGAACATATTCCTGTTAGTGAAGCCGTAGAATCGGGTCTACTTGTTATTAAAGCCCAACCTGAAAATATGGGAACTATAAAAGCTGTTACGGAAACTATAACTTCTTATCATACAATTAAAACAAAGACTGTTGAACTCGCACCTGGTTTTGTGCTTGTGAGTCCTACTGAAGTTCAAGATGTTAATACGGGTAAAACAATACAAATGGAAGAGGCAAAGAAAAAAGGTATTATTAGAGATGAATCAGAAACTAAAGAAGAATTTACAACAAGGGATATCAAGATGACATTTAGTGATGCTGTTGAGCAAGGATTTGTAGATATGGAGGCTGGAACCTACACGGATCCAAATTCGGGAACAGTGATGCCAATCGCTGAGGCTGTTAAGGTGGGAATTCTTGATACTTCCTTGCCTGTTAGTGATCCTGATACTAGTAATAGAACGAATAGTTCATTTACTGTTTTGGAAGCATTCGAGCAAATTTATGACGAGAAGACTGAGAAGTTCCAGGATCCTGCTAGTCAAAAGTCTTACAACCTTACGGAAGCGATAGATGCTGGTCTTATTGAGCCGGACTCAGTTGTTTATGATGTAAAGTCTGCAGAATCTGTTACTACTAAAGAAGCAGTGAAGAAGGGCTTGCTTGACCCAAAAACTGGAAAAATGAAGGATAGAAATGGAGGGTCTATGTCTGTTGCTGATGCTGCTAAGTTAGGTTTATTAGCTGTTGTTGCCGCTCCGATTTTAGCTGGTAAAGCTGTGATTGATGCCGTGAAGGGTAAAAAGAGTTCTGGAGAAGTTAAAGCTAGTCCTCCAGTTCCTCCAAGAGTTTCTAAAGTACAATTTTCTACACCAGAAGTTTCTAAGCCAGAAGCTTTTAAACCAGAAGCTTTTAAACCAGAAGCTGCTAAGAGACAATTACCTACAAAAGAAATTTCCAAAAAGGATCTACCTATCAAAGAAGTTCCTATAAAAGAATCCAGTCCTCTACAAACGAGAGAAAACGGAAAAACTGATGAGACCGGTATGCAGATTGAAGAAACTGATCAAGTTCAAGAACAACTAGAATCAACGATAGTCACAACAGTTCAGGAAGCCATCGAAAATGAAAGAATTGATCCCAGAATTTGTAAGATTATCATTCAAGGAAGGGAATTGCCTTACACAGTTCATGAAGCTCTTCAAGAGGGTCACATCGGTTTCACGGAAACGATTGAGATTTTTTCGAAGACGCAAGTAAGTATATTAGACGACAGGCCGAGATTCAAAATTCCCATAAGTCAAGATCTAACACCAGAGTACCTTGCAGAATTAGGTGCATTTGATTTAGAAGCAGATAGATTCACAGACCCAGGAACAGGGAATTTAGTATCTTTTAACGAATTCGTACTCGGGTTGGAAATCTTCGATCCTGATAGTGTAATAGTAAAAGATATCACAAGCAAAGCTCAAAAATATGTGACGCTTAGAGAAGCGATAGAAAGACCGTTGTTAGATCGGAACGTAGGCTATATGGTGGATCCAAAAAGTGGGAAGAAGATTCCATTTTTTGAGGCAATTCGGCTTGGTTGGATAGTAGAAAATCAACCAGAACTGAGGGAAGAACAGCAGGCATTGTCTTTGGATGATGCTGTTGAATTTGGTGCATGTGACCCTGTAACTGGTGAAGTTCTAGATCCTACTTCTGGCATATCAATATCTTTAGCTTCTGCTATCAAGAACGATCTTGTTGATCCAGATTCCGTCAGTATAAGAAATCCCGCAACTGATGAAATGTTACCCTTATCTGAAGCAATTGAATCCGGTATTATTAATCTCACTGAGGAAGTCATTGTGAATACTGAAACTAAAGTACAAACAGATCTAAAGATGGCGTTTTTGCAAGGTCTTGTGGTTCCTAGACTTCGAAAACCTATTTCTCTCGAAGCAGTTATAAATAAAAATCTTTATGATCCGGAGAGTGGTAAAATTCAGGATACTTTTACGAATCAGTATATAGATGTCGAGGAAGGAGTTCGAAGAGGAATTGTAGACGCATTTATCACCGAGTGTCAAGACACAAAGGCAGGATCATTTTTATCTTTAGATGATGCTCTAACAGTCAAGTTATTAAATCCAGTCACTGGTCGCCTCCGCGATACAAAAGCTGGCGAGTTACTTCCTCTCGATAAAGCATTAAATAAAGGTTTGATCATCACAACACCATTTATTCCTTCCTTAATTGACGTTATTGTCCAAGAGTATTATTCACCGAAGACAGGACTTATTTTGAATCCAGTAACTGGAGATGAAATGACAGTTGGCCAAGCTTTATCCTCAGGATACGTAGACGGAAGAGTGATAAAAATAAAAGATGAGAGGCAAGAGAAAGCCTTGACTATTCAGGAAGCAGAGGAATTAGGTTTGCTGGACCTGGATAGAGGAATGCTAACCTATCCTCATCCGATGATGTTGGATCTGGCTTTCGAAAAGGGATATATTTTGAGTACGGTAAAGCCCTGGACTTTACAAGAAGCTCTAGCACATCAAAGTTACGATCCAAAGACTGGGATCTTTACGATCGATGGTGAGAACTTCACTTTAGAAGAAGCAATTGCAAAAGGTCTGATCAGCCAAGAAGGTTCTTCTATTAAAGACCCAAGGACGAGTGATATCATATCCTTAGGAGATGCAATCAAACATGGGTTCATTGATCCTAAAAGTGGAACGGCTGTGGATCCAACATCTGGTATTCCTTTGACCTTAACAGATGCTGTAGATCGAGGACTTGTTGTCCCAGCGAATCGCAAAATATCTTTACCTGAAGCGGTTTTTAAAGGATTCTATGATCCCAAGACTGGACAGTTCACTAGTCCAGAAACCCAAGAAAAACTCCCAACGGATCGGGCGATTCAGAAGGGAGTTATTGATCCAGCGTCTGCTATCGTAAGAGATGTCGATGGTGAAGTTATCACGTTCCAAAAAGCGATCAAAGATATGATCGTAGATCCCAAGGCTGGAACGATAACAAACAGCAGAGGACATCCTATCGATTTCCACGAGGCTTTCGAACAAGGCATTCTTCTCGAAACAAGAAGACCAATGAGTTTCAGCGAAGTGATATCTAAGGGTATTTTAGATGAAAGAAGAGGAACTTTCCTCGATCCGCAAACCGGTAACCATTTGACATTGATCCAAACTATTCAAAACAATCTTATCGACGCAGATTCTGTCATTGTTAAAGATACTAGGTCTGATTTATGGAAGAAAATCACCCTTGTCGAAGCTATTGAATCTGGTTACATTGATGGTAAGACCGGCCGTGTCAAAGACACATCACAAGATAGAGAGATTTCCTTGAGTGAAGCATACGATACGGGTATTATTATTGACAAGAAAGCAGCAGTTTCTGTCCAACGAGCTATTCATCAGGGCCTGTATGAAGAAAAGACTGGGAAGATCATAGATCCGAGTACAGGTAGGGGGTTAACTTTGCACGAAGCAATGAGAAAATGTATCATAAATCCGGTTTTAGCTTGTTACTGGGATAAACGATCCGAGCGAGTTTTGTCTCTTGCTGAAACTTGCAGAGCTGGAGTGATTGATCGAAGAGCGGGAACGTTTAAAGAACCTGGTGCAAACCGAACAATTTCTCTCGCAACTGCCTTGCAACTTGGATTGATCATTGATATTGAAAGTGCTGGTTTTAGTTTATACGAGGCGCTTTTAATGAATATGTATGACACCTCAAGTGGAAAGTTCATCCATCCCTCGACTAACAAAAAACTACTGCTCTCCGAAGCTTGCCAAGAAGAACTTATCAATCCACTTACGTCTGTTGTAAAAAATTCAAAAACCAATCGATACATTCTATTGTCTGAAGCGATATCAACAGGTCTTATAGACAACATCCGCGGTACATATAATGTTCCGGACTCGTCGGCAGTTATGAATCTGCAAGAAGCGAGAAGGAAGGGCTTGATTGTTCCTTTCATGAAACCTATTTCGATAGAAGAGGCTGTGACGTGCAATCTGTACCATTCTGATAGTGGAAAGTTTATAGATCCGGTATCAAATGAATTATATGATTTAACTCAAGCTGTTGAAAAAGGATTGATTGATCCAGAAACAACGGCTTTGAAGGATGCGACAACGGGACAGATCAAGTCACTATTGGCAGGAATAGAAGACGGAACTATTGAAGTTTCGAGAGGTAGAGTTCTTGATCCTAAAACTAAGAGAACTTATAATATCGGCATTGCTCTGGAACGTGGATTGTTAGTGACTCTTGATCATCCCTTGACTCAACAACAAGAGCGGCGAACATCCCTAGAGTTACAAAAGGCTGCGATCAAAGACAAAACGATCAAAGAATGCACTTTAGAAGAAGCAATTAACTACGAACTTATCGATCCAAAGACATCCGTTGTTAAAGATCCGAGAACTGGAAAGTTTATCAGCGTTAGTACAGCGATCTCTGATGGCGTCATCGACCCCACGAGAAGGGGAAGTTTCGAGCCCCAGGGAAAAATAACTCCCCAATGCGTCAAATTCGAAGACTTTAGCGTATTCCTTAGCAAGCCTCTTTCCTTCGAAACGGCAGTGGAAGAAGGACATCTAGCTTTAGAAACTGGAAGATTCACCGACCCCAAAACGAAAGAAGTTCTGACTTTAAAAGAAGCAGTCGCTCTTGGAATGATCGATCCCGATTCCGCTCTGATCAAAGATTCAGAGAAGAAGAAGTTAGTTAAACTTCCAGAAGCCTTTAGAAAGGGAATGATGGATGCTGATAAAGGCAGCGTTTTAGATACCGCTTCCTCTAAATTATACACCTTGTCTAAGGCAGTGGACTCTGGCCTTTTGACGACACAAAAACAAGGCGTCTCCTTCATCGAAGCTTTACAATACGGTCTTTACAATCCCACAACCGGTAGCTTCCATGATCCGTTTGCCGTAACATCTATCTTAGACCGCAAACGTTTAACTCTGGTAGATGCGATAGACTCGGGCTTAGTAGATCCGTCCACTACAGTAATTAAAGATCCCTCTAGTGGTAGTATTTTGAGTTTATTAGAAGCTATCAATGAGAATAGGGTAGACGCTATTGGAGGAAAGTTTTTGGAAGGTACGGAAGAAAAAAGTATCGACTTCCTCAAGGCCCTGGAGCACGGTTACGTTCTCGCTGCTGAAGCTAGGGTAAGTTATCATTTTTTTACTTCTATGTTGTCAACGCCCTATTTTAAAAAGCTTGCTATCAGGTTTTGGACTATTGCATTGACTCACTAAAGTCTTACATCAGGGTTGACCCCTTTTGCATAATATCGAATAATCTTAAAACCAGACTGCCCATGCCACTTTGATAACCTACTTTGTTGGAGCTTGGTGGCATGGTCCTGCATGGGCCTTTAATTTAATATCAATCATTTTTTAAGTTTGTCTAAGCAGCGAGTACTTAGTCATTTCCACCAATTTTGGAAAGGAGTCGGATGTCAAAAAAGAGGCGAAAATTTAGAATATAAAATTTCAGTTTTTAAGTAGTTTCTAACATTGTGGAAATGACTGTTAAAATACCTTTTTTTAATCTGATTTTATCAAATATATTAATTTATTATGAGAGTAGTTTGAAGTGTAATTTGACTACTCGCACAAGCATCCACATGGAATGGTGATAAATAGAGCAGACTTCCTTGCACAAAATAGAGTTTTTCTAGTTTTGATATCAGTTTAATTTGGAAGTTTTTATTATTAATTATCAATTGTAAACACCATCCCATTTTTATTAAATACGAATGCTCGCTTATGATGTTTTGTCTCGTTTTTACAGTGTTACCATGTCACACGACACTTACATCCCCGTGCTTATTATCATTTAACGTGGGGCTAAAAAAGATCAACTTCTACTGACACTAACTGCTCGTGTTGTGCAGTGCTGTGGCGTAGGTTGGCTGACATATCTACGGCCACAAAAACGCACCGCACACGTCATAACCAAATCCTTCAACATCGCTTCTGTTTGAATTCATTAATCCAAAATCGTTTTATCGCATCAGCAACGCTAATTCGGCCTTTCATTAATCGATAAGTTAATTCTAGCATAATTTATTTAAATACTTTATAATATTATTTCAATGGTATACTTTAGTTTTTACCATACATTAGAATTTACAAGATTCCTTACTTAGGTTTCGTAGAGAGAAAAAAGAACTGTTGTAATTTGATATTATGTTTGAATAACTATGTTGAGTTTGACTATAATTTGATGATTTCTTTTAGTGTGATTGCATTTGATTATGATTTTGTTTGTATATGTTTTATTTATTTTAAACAAGGCCAAATTAGTACTACATACTTATCAAGTTGCTTGGATCTAGGTAATAAATCCGAGAGTCAATTATCATGCACAATCTCTTGAGAAATTTTCGTAGCATTATTTTGGAAATAAAAAATTGGATGCGTTTTATCACATCTTGTGCATGACTTAAGTGAAATTGATTATCTTGGTTGGTTTTCAAATTTCTGGTACGTGCTTATTTATTATCATTGAAGATTCGTGCCTGTTTATCTGGGTGGGTGGATGGATAGAAAAAAAATTGGGAATTATATTTTCAAGCTTGAATTGATCCAAAATTGGATTTTTCAGCTAAAGTATTTATTGTTCCTAAATTTGTTTTCACTCCTTCGTCATAAATCAACGATCGGCTACATGACAAATCTTTAAAAACCACTTTGTTACTAAGTTGCTATTCTTCATTATGTTTTACTACCTGACGACAATTTATTTTCAACAAAAAGTCCTTAACTTTGTTAATGAAACATAATATTTGCCGTATAATCCAATAACTCAGCTCGTTGTTGTTACTTATATATTTTTTACAACTTATATATGTTTTACTTCTGAGTTTTCTTTATACTTTGTACTTTTAATCCAGTTTTTTAATACTTTCTTATATTTCTTATTAATTGTGTGTGTAAACTTTTTTATGTTTTCAGGTATTTACGTTCTTATGATTTAAATAGTTCAACTTTATGAAAAAAAAACTACTGCATTATACTTTACATTTCTTCATAAAAGTATACTATACTCATCGTCGTCACACCTATCATTATTGTGCGTTTTAATTTATTTGCTTGAAAAGTTTGTGCCAAGAATACGAGGCTTCAAGCGATCTCTTTTCCATTGTGCTTTAGACTGCATATGAAAAACACATACATCAAATATGCAGTCCTTGCAGATAAATTAAAGCTACCGTTCATTATTGTATCTACTTTACGACACTGCGTACATTCTGTTTTTTTTCGTGTGTTTGTGCTTGCATGTGTGAGGTATGCCTTAAGCTTTAAGTATTTTACGAATGACAATCTTGATGTTCTTTTTATTTATTTCAAATTTATCGCTTCCATTGGTAAGATGGGGGAATTCTTTCTTTTGCATTAATATGTTGTTTTCCCTGTGTTTTCCTGGCATGCAATCTTTAATCGCAATTTATTGTAGCAAGCGGTCGAGGAGAAGTACAAGTTGTGCGACGAACAACTCACAAAACTTCTGCAATGGATCTCCGAAGTGGAAGAAAAGTTGGCGTGCCAAGATGTCGTCAAGGAAGATATCGAAGAGCTCAGAAACCAGATCAATATCATGAAGGTAATTTTTTTTGGAAAGATGAGACCTCATGGTTAGAATTTTTTTCTGGCCATCATATTCTTATTTGTTCTTTAAATTGTTATTTCCAGCAAGTCAAAGAAGATTTGGACTCCCACACTCGTTCCGTATCATCTTGTTTAGACCAAGTTAGGCAAGTTGTCCTGACTGGAAGTGATGTCCTCTCCAGTGATGAAATATCCACTTTGGAAAAGAATGGACGTTCCCTCAAGACTCGATTCGACAGAGCTTTTGATCGCACTGACAGACTTCTTAGACGTCTCACTTCTGCAAGAGATGAACTCAACAAATTTAAGTACGTCCAATTTTCATCAGAAAGAGCTGTCTTTTGTTTTTAATAATCTGAGTTTCTAATAAATCTCATCACCTTTTTTCCAGGAATGAAGTTTCATCATTCTCAATCTGGCTTGATAAAGCCCGTCGCATTCTCGAAGACAAGGAACGTTCTCTCTCGGATCTGAACAAACTGACCAGCAGCACAGACACCACTCGCGATTTCATCAGCGATGTGATAGCTCATCAAGCAGACCTTCGATTTATCACCATGGCAGCTCAGAAGTTTGTTGATGAGAGCAAAGAGTATCTCCAGATTCTGAATGACTTTAGAACCAGTCTTCCTCAGCGTCTACCACACAAGGAACCGATTTCCAGTCAGGATTCGCCAGTTCGCAGTGAAGTTTCAATCGTCACTGCTCAGTACAAAGACCTGCTCGCAAGAGCTAATACTCTCTCTGATAGATTATCAGGCGTTGGAGGCAGACAGCGAGATTACACCGATTCGCTTGAGAAGGCAAAAGCCTGGCTGAGAGATGTGGAACCTAAAGTGCACAGAATTATTTCTGAACCGATATCCGGAGAACCCAAACAAGTTGAAGATCAACTGAGCAAGGCCAAGGCTTTGAACAACGAGTTCTTGGCCAATGAACGTTTGGTTGAGAATGCTAAATCTAGCGTTGAAGCACTTTTAAGATCCTTGGAGGGACAACTGACTCCTACTGAAGCGAGACAATTAGAAGAACCCGTGAAGAATCTGGAAGACAAGTACAGACAGTTGAGCAACTCTTTGGCTGACAAGTGTCAGGAATTGGAAACTGCCTTGGTCAAGAGTCAAGGAGTTCAAGACGCTTTGGATGGCTTAGTAATCTGGCTGAACAATGCCGAGAGTCAATTCAAGAATCTCCAACGACCAGCGAGTCTCCAGAAAGAACGTCTCGAAGAGCAACAAAGTGAACAGCGAGTTCTTCAAGCTGATTTGGACAGTCATCGTGCAAGCGTAGAAGCGATTACGAGCAGCGCTCAAGACCTTCTTCTAAATTCGAGCAACGCCCGAATTGCTAAACGCACCGAAGCTAAACTTAAAGACGTACAGAGTCGATTTGAGAAGCTGATGGAGAAATCTCTTCGTAGAGGCGAATTCCTTGATGAAGTCGCTCAAGCTTTACATGGCTTCCTAAACGAAAGTAGCAAATTCGACACCTGGTATTCTCACATGATCGAGTTGCTTGAATCCCGTGACCTCAGTAAACTGGATATTTCAGAGCATGAAAGTAAGATGACGCAGTTGGTGGACAAACGCGAAGATCAGCGTGGAAACTTTGAAGATCTCATCCGCAATGGAAAGAACTTGCTTGCAAAGAAGGAAATCACTGACGCAGCTGGAATCCGAGATAAGATCAAGGCTCTTGAATCTCAGTGGAAGGAGTTGAGTAATCTTTTGGACGAGAAGCAGAGATTGAGTAAATCACGAGCTGAGAGACTTTCCGCGTATGAAAAATTGAGGGATCAGGTTATTGATTGGCTCAATCGTACTGAGAACAGGGTACAGAGACTCCATCCTGTTGCAGTTGATCTTGATATTTTGAAGAAGCAGATCGAGGATCTGAAACCGATTCAGAAAGAGTACAGGGATTATGGAAATACTGTGGACAAGGTCAACGACCTTGGAATTGCTTACGATAGTCTGTTGAAAGAAAGAGGCGAGAGTCCAACAAGACGTCGTGGAAGTTCTAGTCCCACGAAGCGACCGAGTATTACTAGCCCACGTACGTTTTTAGACTTTTTGTTGCTAACGTTTTAACAATGATAATTTTTATTTCCCCACCGTTAAGGTCACGAAGTTCATTCACTTCTAGCACTCATATACTTACAGACCCGCTTTCACTTCACTTTCAGCACTCCACAGCATTAGTTACTTTATTTAAATTTTTTTTTATAGTACGCCGAATGTCACAAGATGGTCGTTCACCTTCCCCTACTAAGTCATATGCAGTTCAAAGTCCGGTCTCTCCAGGTGGTAGCAGCGGATTTAGCAGCCGACGATCCAGTCAGGACGGATTCCATTTGGAAGAGTCATCCCTGGTGCAACAGCAGCTTTCAGAAATTAACAATCGGTATGGTTTACTGGGTGTGAGGTTGACCGACAGGCAGACGGAGCTGGACAACATCCGGGAAGAACTACGCAAGCATCAGGATAATCTGAAGACGCTTTCGCAATTCCTGGACAAGGTAAGTTAGGGTGATAAGAAAAAAATCAGGGAAACAGTTTACATCCAGAACTGGAAATCTGTTCTTAGCACACAAAAATTGTTTTCAGGTTCAACGTCAACTTCCAAAAGAGACAATTCCAGCGACCAAGGATGAAGCAGATAAAATGGTCAAGCAGATCAAGATCATCGTCGAGGAGATGTACGAAAAGCAGTCCTTATTGGACAGTACAAGAACTCAAGTTCGCGATCTTGTCCGACGAAAGAAGGGAGCCGATGGAGCCGATAGACTCAATGACGAACTTGAAGATGTCGCAAGCCGCTGGAAGTCAATTTCCGACAGATGCAAGGACAGAATCAAGTTCTTGGAAGACATGAAGGAGTTCCACGATACCCACGAAGCTCTTCACTCATGGCTGGGTGCCAAAGAAAAAATGTTAGGTGCCCTCGGACCAATTTCATCCGATCCGAGAATGGTCGCTAGTCAAGTTCAGCAAGTACAAGTTCTGCGAGAAGAATTTAGAACTCAGCAGCCACAGCTTGACCACTTGGTGCAAGTTGGAGAAAGCATCCTCTCCAGAATTTCTGCCGATTCATCCGACGGCCAAAAGATCAGCAACAAGTTACAAAACATTTTGGAACGCTGGGCCGATCAGCTCGGAAGATTGGATGAACGAGCGCAAAGTTTGGGAGATGCTGTCGACACTAGTCGTGAATTTGATGCTAGTCTTAATCGTTTACGAGACGCCTTGCAAGGAATCTCTGATAACTTGGATGATCTTCCACTCGACAAAGATCCCGAGGAACAATTGCGCAAGATTGAAAACCTGGAACGACAGCTCGAAGGTCAGAGACCTCTGCTTGCTGATGCTGAAGCAGCTGGAGCTCAGTTGTGTGAAGTCCTCAGTGACCCTGCATCCAAATCCGAAATTCAAGGAAAACTCGCTTCCGTTGAAAAGCTTTACAATAATCTACAGAAGAAACTGGACCACAGGAAGGCGGAGATCGAAGGAAACCTACGAGATGGAAGGCAATTCGAAGCTTCTTGCAGCAAAACTCTTGGTTGGCTTGCGGATGAGCTTGGAAATATGTCAGAGAAGTTGTTGGTTTCTGCTGATCGTGAGATTCTTCAGCAACAACTTGACCATCACGAACCAGTGTACCGTAACGTTATGGGCAAGGAACACGAAGTTATCATGCTTTTGAATAAAGGGCGCGATATTCTCGCCAGGTCTCAGAAAACCGAGAACCGATCACTTCAACGCGATTTGGATAAGATGCAGTCGCAGTGGGATCGTTTGAAGAAAGACACTGTGGAGAGACACACGAGATTACAAACTTGCCATGAACACTGCAAGAAATACTACAGAGCACAGGATATTTTCCTTCCGTGGCTTCGTCAAGCGGAGGATAAACTCGAGAGCTTGAAGCCTGCGTCTTTCAAGCGCAAGGATATCGAGAAACAGTTGAAGGAGTTGTCCTCTTTCAGAAACGAGGTTTGGAAACGCTCTGGAGAGTTCGAGAACAACAAGACTCTTGGAGAAACCTTTGTCGGAGCTTGTGATATTGATAAGGATGTCGTTAAGAATGAACTCAGTGCCATGAAGACTAGATGGGATAAGTTGAACAATGATCTTTTGGAAAGAACCCAGTCGTTGGAGGATACTGCTAGACATTTGTCTGACTTCAATGAAAATCTCAGGGACTTGCAGCATAGTTTGCAGAGATGCGAAGACAAGCTTGCGTCTCATGATGCACTTGGAGGGGCAGCGAAGGATCCAAAACTTCTTGATAGAATAAAGGTGAGTACAGTTTTTAAATTGGATATGTATTGGAATTTTAATTATGTGAACCTAAATTGGATATATATTGGAATTTTGTTTATATGAACCTAGATCTACAAGGGCTTTGTGAAGCTCTCAATATCTCAAGTTTTCTTATTGTATTGAAAAAAAACCTACTATGAAACTGTCGTTTTATACCTTATATTTTCTTTATAGAATTTGAGAGAAGAAACTGTAAGCTTGAAGAAGCCTCTGCAAGCTGTGCGACTTCAAGCCAACGACTTGGCGAAAGAAGCAGGTGAGCAAGGAATTGACGCTACCCACTTGCAAGATGAAGTTGACAATATTTCCGATCGCATTGATGATCTGCAAGCAAAACTGGATGACAGATGCAATGAACTTCAGAGCGCAGCAACTGCTGTTGCTCAATTCACAGACCACCTGAAGGGCATCAATCAAGACCTTGCTACTCTAGAAAAAGAATTAGACTCTATGAAGGCTCCTGGACGAGATATCAAAACCGTAAGAGGCCAGGTAGAAGAGATCAACAAAGTAATCCAAAAGATCAACAGGCTCTCTGACGATATCAGCGGCCTTGTCAACTCTGGTGAAAATCTAGTTGACTCTGGATTCGCCGCTGATGCAGTGGCTACCAGAGATCAAGTCGAAGGTCTCAAGAGACAACTTGGCAAACTTGATGATCGGGCAAGAAATAGAGAAGAGGAACTGAACGACACCTTGAATAAACTACAACAGTTCTATCATGCTCACGCCGACGTTATGGATGACATCACTGACGCACAAGATCAAGTCAGGAAGTTCAAGCCCGTAGGTTCAGAAGTCGACTCCATACGCGCACAACAAGACGACTTCAGAGCTCTCAAGTTGCACAAGATCGAGCCAATTGCTCGCGCAGTGGACGAATGCAATCTTCTTGGTCAGACACTTGTTCAAACCGCAGGTCGGGATGTCAGCACTAGCAACATCGAGAAGGATCTCGACAAGATGAATGAACGCTGGAACGATCTAAAGGAAAAGCTGAACGAAAGGGATAGGAAACTGGACGTAGGTCTTCTCCAGTCGGGCAAATTCCAAGAAGCTCTTGACGGGTTGGAGAAGTGGCTCACCGACACAGAAGAAATGGTAGCTAACCAAAAGCCACCTTCATCAGATTACAAGGTCGTGAAAGCTCAACTCCAAGAGCAGAAGTTCTTAAAGAAGATGTTGATGGATCGTCAGAACTCTATGTCTTCTTTGTACAACATGGGACAAGAGGTAGCAACAGACGCAGACCCGAAGGAGCGCAAGATCATCGAAAAACAACTGACGAATTTGGTGGGAAGATTCGATAAATTGACGGAAGGAGCCGCTGATCGAATGGAAGCTCTTGAGCAGGCTATGGCAGTCGCGAAGGAGTTCCAGGATAAATTGGTACCTCTTGCTATTTGGTTGGACAAGACAGAGAAGAAGATTAAGGACATGGAACTGGTTCCAACTGATGAGGAGAAGATTCAACAGCGAGTCGCGGAACACGATCTCTTGCACGATGACATTCTTTCCAAGAAACCAGGCTTCAGCGAACTTACTGAGATAGCTAGTCAACTCATGAGTCTCGTTGGTGATGATGAAGCTTCCGCTCTCGCGGATAAACTTCAAGATGTAGCAGATAGATACGCCGCATTGGTTGATCGATCAGATGCCCTTGGAAATTTATTGCAGAGATCAAGACAAGGTTTGCGACATTTGGTGCTTACATATCAAGATCTTCAGGCCTGGATGGAAAGCATGGAGAGGAGGCTTTCCAAGTACCGCGTCTTGGCAGTTCATACCGAGAAGCTTCTGCAACAAATGGAAGATCTCGCTGATCTTACGGAAGAAGTATCTTCTCGTCAAACTGAGGTTGACAGCACTACCGATTCTGGTTTGGAACTGATGAAGCACATCTCTAGTGACGAGGCTCTTCAGCTTAAAGACAAACTCGACTCATTGCAGCGTCGTTACAACGACTTGGTGACTCGTGGATCCGATTTATTAAAACACGCACAAGAGGCTTTGCCCTTGGTGCAACAATTCCATGACAACCACAATCGTCTCATGGACTGGATGCAAGGAGCAGAAGCCGCTTTGCAATCTGCTGAACCCCGCGAGGATGAAATTATCAGACTGGAGATGGAGATTTCCGAATACAGACCCGTCCTTGATAAAATCAATGCCGTTGGACCTCAGCTTTGCCAGATTTCACCCGGAGAAGGTGCTGCCACGATTGAAGGTTTGGTGACAAGAGACAACAGGAGATTCGACGCCATCGCTGAGCAAATTCAGAGGAAGGCTGAGAGAATCCAGATCAGCAAGCAACGATCCACCGAAGTGATCGGAGACATCGATGAACTTCTTGATTGGTTCAGAGAGGTGGATAATCAATTGAGAGAAGCAGAGCCGCCAAGCAGTGAGCCTGAAATCATCAGGGTTCAACTGAAGGAGCACAAGGCTCTAAACGACGATATCTCAAGTCAAAAGGGACGTGTCCGTGACGTGATTTCGACAGCTAAGAAAGTAATTCGTGAGAATGCTCAACACGAGGACACTTCCACGATCAGAGACAAGATGGAAGACTTGAGAGAAACGATGGAAATCGTCTCGGCTCTCTCAGCTGACAGATTGGGAGCTTTGGAACAAGCTCTGCCACTAGCAGAACATCTGCGAGATACTCATCTTGGTCTGATTAGTTGGTTGGAAGAAGCAGAACAACAAGTGGCGATGTTGCCAATGCCAGCACTACGTCCAGATCAAATCGCAGTTCAACAGGACAAGAACGAATTGTTACTCCAGAGCATCAACGAACACAAACCATTGGTAGAGAAACTGAACAAGACTGGAGAAGCTTTGATTAAATTGTGCAATGATGAAGAAGGAGCCAAGGTGCAGGATATTTTGGATAACGACAATGCTCGTTATGCAGCCTTACGTGCAGAACTCCGAGCTCGTCAACAGGCTCTTGAGCAAGCTCTCCAGGAGTCTTCTCTCTTCTCAGACAAGTTGGAAGGAATGCTCCGCGCTTTGACTTCAACAGCCGATCAAGTCAATGGAGCTGAACCAATCAGCGCTCATCCTCCAAGACTGCGTGATCAAATGGAAGAGAATGCTGCTCTCGCTGATGACCTGGCTCAAAGATCCGAGGCTTTCGCTGCAGTCAAGAAGGCTGCGGACGATGTCATCAGCAAAGCAGGAAATCGCGCTGATCCAGCCGTCAAGGACATCAAACGCAAGCTTGAGAAGCTCAACAAATTGTGGTCTGACGTTCAAAAATCTACAAATGACCGAGGTCTTAATTTAGATGATACTCTCGCTGTCGCCGAGAAGTTCTGGTCAGAGTTGAATGGAGTGATGGCTACTTTGCAAGAACTCCAAGATGCTTTGGCTGGCCAGGCTCCACCTGCTGCTCAACCTGCCGCTATTCAACAGCAACAAGTTGCCTTGCAAGAGATCAGACAAGAGATTGATCAGACGAAACCTGATGTTGAACAAGTCAGGCAATCTGGTCATGAGTTGATGGGACTTTGCGGCGAGCCTGACAAACCTGAAGTGAGGAAACACATTGAGGATTTGGATCAAGCTTGGGACAATGTCACAGCACTTTATGCCAGACGAGAGGAGAACTTGATCGATGCTATGGAGAAGGCGATGGAGTTCCACGAGACTTTGCATGATCTTTTGGAATTCTTGGGAGAAGCTGAGAAGAAGTTTGCGAAAATGGGACCTCTTGGTAGCGATATTGTTGAGGTGAAGAAACAAATCAGGCAGTTGGCGAACTTCAAGGCTGAAGTGGATCCTCACATGGTGAAAGTCGAAGCTCTCAATAGGTACGTTGTCTTTTTTACGGGATTTTGAGTATTTAGTGTCAGGTATTTTATTTGAAAGGTTCCGTGGTATCATTTGGAATCTGTTATCTAATCGAAGAGTTTAAAAGGCTTAGAAATTCCCAGAGTGTCTTTGCGTGTCCGTTGTTTAAAATTCAGTTACACGTTGAAACCTTAAAAATTAAAACCTTGCGCTAGTTGGAGAGATAAACTAATCAACTTTTTTTCCCATGCTGGTTCCTGATCATAGGAGTCTGACAAGGCAAGTCAACCTCTCTGCGTTGTCGCTGTAGTTAGAGCATGGCTTAAAATTGTCTTAAATGCAACTTTAGTTATTTTAATATGTCCTGGATCTTGACTAATTATATTACTCAGGGCTGCTACAAAGTTTATTCAATATTAATAGGGCTGCCACAGAGTCACTTTTATAAGAGATAAAGTCACTATGGTCACATTTTCAAGGAAAATGTAATCTATGGTATAAAAATGCTATTTAATTTCAGACTTTAAATTGTCCCCTATTCTCCTCTTTTCCCCTTTTTAAACGAGTTTCTCTTTTTCCCCTTTTTTCAAGAATTCTTCATTTTCCCCTATTTTCAACAATTCTTCTTTTTCCCCTATTTTCAAGAAAATCCCCCCCCCCCCTACATACGAACTGATTAAATAGAACTGAATAAGATATCTTAACTATTTTTAGTTGAAAGTTAATTCCTATTGGTTGAAAAATATACTATTGTATTTTTGTTATAGAATTCATATCTTTTGGGTAAAAATTTTATTGTTTGGTTCAAAATTTAATTATTTTATTAAAAATTCAATTATATTGTTGGAAAGTCATATTCTCCTGATGAAAAATTCGACCATGTGATTGAAAATTCAACTCTTTTGTTAAAAATTCAATTCTTTTGTGTGAAATTGCAACTATTTCGTTCTAAATGCGACTGTTTGGCTAATTTTTTTTTTTTTTTCAATGTAGCTGTTTGGTTGATAATTCATCTTTCTTTGTCGGAAAATAACTTTCTTATTGAAATTTTATCTTTTCGAGATTAGAGGTCAAATTTGGTAGAAAAATCGTATTTGTTTAAAAATGAAACTGTTTGAAAACTCAGCTGTCTTGGTTCAAAATGACCTTTTTTGTTGAAAATTCAACTTTACGGGATTAAAAGTCAAGGGTTTTCGAAAAAATTTGAATTATCAACTTGAAAAATCAACCCGTCCGACGGAAATTTATCTCTTTTGGTAGAAAATTAATCTTTATCGGTTGAAAATGGAACTCTTTAGTTGAAAATTCAGCTTCTTTGGTCGAAAATGAACTTTTTTTTGGTTGAAAACTCATCTCCTCTCGTAAAAATTTCATCGCTTTTGGTTAAAAATGTAACTGTTTGGTTGAAAATTAATTATCTGTTGTGATTGAGGATTATAATATTTTGTTAAAAATTAATTGTTTTGTTTGAGGTTCATCATTTTAGTTGAAAATTCATGTCTTTGCTTGAAAACTGAACTATTTTGTTGAAAATTCTTTTTTTTTTGTTGTTGGAAATTAATTTTTTTAACTAAAAATTTAACTATTCCTTTTGTGGATGAAAATTGATCTTTTTTTTAAGTAAATCTTGAACTATTTCATTGACAATTCTTTTAATTTGTTGAAAATTCGTCTTTTTCAGCAGAAATTTACTCTTTTTGGTTAAAAATGCATGTATTTGATTAAAAATTCGTATATTTTGTTGGAAATTCATCTTTTTGATTGAAAATTGAACTATTTGGTTGAAAATTCATATACTCGACTGAAAATTTATGTATTTTGTTGAAAAATGGTGTTTTTGTTAGAAAATTTATCATCTGGGTTGAGAAGTAATGTTTTCGGTTAAAAATTCATCTTTTTGGTATAAAATTCAACTATTTGGTTGAAAACTCCTCTATTTTGTTTAAAATTCGTCTTTTTCGAAAAAAGTTAATATTATTGGTCAAAAATACATCTTTTCTTGGATGAAATCCATGTATTTTGTTGAAAATTTGTCTTTTCCGGTAAAAAAGTTATTTTCTGGTTTGAAAATGCAAATGTTGAATTGAAAATTAATAATCTGTTTTGGTTGAAGATTTAACTATTTTGTTGAGTACTCGTCCTTTTTTTGTTGAAATATTACTCATTTTTTCGTCGAGAATTTATTCCTCTATTATTTCCCTATTTACGTGAAAAATCACACTATTTACTCTTTTTGATTAGACATTTTCTTACATTTATTTTTATTTTCTATTTCTTATTTTTATCGTATTAACATTGAAATGATTTTAATTTATTATTTTCTGATTTTCTAGTCACTTTTTCCACTTTTTTCGAGTACGTGATTCTGTGGTAGCTCTGAATAATAAAGAAAGAAACAATACATCTCTGATTATTATTAAATTGATATTTACTGCTTTTCCATTCAAGTTCCTAACACTTATTTGATTTCTATAAATTAATAACTGTCCAAAGCTTGGTCAAGAAATCTGGATTTAAAGTTTTTGGAAAAGTCAGTGAACTTTATCCGAATTCTGTAGCAACCCTGGTCGTCGTGGCGTACTTAATTGTTTGGTATTTAAATTGTATGGTATTAAAATATAATCGTGCTTAAATATCCGTACCGTTCCGTAAAAGTTTCCGAAACAATAGCATGCAGGAGGTGCAAAGTTGCAAAAAAGAAAAATAAACCAAATACAAGACAGGCGTCCAAAGCGACGTTCAAGCGACGTAAAAAGCCTTAAACAGTCTTAGTGTTATTAAATGTTAATATTGTCTTAATCGTTTGGTAGCTAAGCTGACCAGACCCCGCCTTTTGCTGTAGGTGTGATCTCCACTTGCGCTAAAATAGATAAAACCATTTGTACATCCCCAACATAAGAGTGTTGAAAATAATTTTGTTTTCTGTAGACAAGCTGCTGAACTCACGGAAAGAACATCATCCGAGCAAGCACAGGCAATTAAAGAACCCTTGGGAGCTGTCAATCGACGATGGGATGCGTTGCTCAGAGGAGTTGTCGAAAGACAAAGACTTTTGGAAAACGCTCTTCTTCGTCTTGGTCAATTCCAACATGCCCTTGACGAGCTTCTTGTCTGGATTGACAACACCGACAGGACTCTTGATGAACTCAAACCAGTGGCTGGTGATCCTCAAGTCATAGAAGTTGAGCTAGCGAAGCTCAAGGTCTTGGTCAACGACATCCAGGCACATCAAACAAGTGTCGACACTCTCAACGATGCTGGAAGACAACTCATCGAAGATGGAAAAGGCACCGCCGAAGCATCAACCACTGCCGAAAAACTTGGAACTCTCAATCGTCGTTGGCGAGATTTACTTCAGCGTGCTGCTGATCGACAGAGGGAATTGGAAGATGCCTTACGAGAAGCGCAGTCCTTCACTGCCGAGATTCAAGATTTGCTCTCCTGGTTAGGCGATGTTGACAACATGATAGTCGCCTCGAAACCAGTCGGAGGATTACCGGAAACCGCTTCGGAACAACTCGAAAGGTTCATGGAAGTCTACAACGAGCTGGAACACAACAGACCGAAAGTCGAAACTGTACTTCAACAAGGTCAGGAATATCTAAAACGTGCAGGAGCTTCGAGTGCTGGAGGATTGAACCAGAACCTCAGGACTTTGAAGCAAAGGTGGGACAATGTCACTGCCAGGGCCAGCGACAAGAAGATCAAGTTGGAAATCGCCCTCAAGGAAGCGACAGAGTTCCATGATGCACTCCAAGCGTTTGTTGACTGGCTCACAAACGCGGAGAAGGTCTTGACGAATTTGAAACCAGTTTCGAGAGTCATGGAAACGATTCTCGGCCAGATAGAAGAACACAAGGCATTCCAGAAAGACGTTGGTGTTCATCGTGAGACGATGTTGAACCTGGATAAGAAGGGAACTCACCTGAAGTACTTCTCGCAGAAACAGGACGTAATTCTGATCAAGAATCTTTTAATTAGTGTTCAACACAGATGGGAACGAGTCGTTTCTAAATCTGCGGAAAGAACAAGAGCTCTGGATCATGGTTACAAGGAAGCTAGAGAATTCCACGATTCTTGGTCTAATATGATGAATTGGTTGGAAGATACTGAGAAGACTCTGGATGAAGTTGCAGCTGATGGACTCGGTGGAAACGACCCTGAAAAGATCAAGTCTCGTTTGAATAAACATCGCGAGGTACAGAAGGCTCTGAGTGCCAAGCAAGGAACTTATGACACAACAATGAAGAACGGTAAAATTTTGAAGGATAAAGCACCAAAGACAGACGAACCAGCCTTGAGAGAACTTCTGAATGAACTGAAGAACAAATGGACGACTGTTTGTGGTAAATGCGTCGACCGGCAAAGGAAACTGGAAGAGGCTCTTCTCTTCTCTGGTCAGTTCAAGGACGCGATTCAAGCTTTGTTGGATTGGCTACGAAAAACAGAGAAGCAGCTTTCAAATACTGGTCTGCTCCATGGTGATCTCGACACTGTGTCTAATCTTGTTGAACAGCACAAGAACTTTGAAAGAGATCTTGAATCTCGCGCTTCACAAATGGATTCTGTGACCAAGACGGGACGAGAACTTGAATCTAAAGCTACTTTGGAAGACGCTTCGATGATCAGACAACAACTTTCTGAACTTCATAGTCTCTGGAATACGGTGACTCGTTTGTCTTCCAGCAAGTCTGCTCGATTGGAAGAGGCACTTCGGGATGCAGAGCGTTTACACAAGGCGGTTCATGTTCTTCTCGAATGGCTCAGTGATGCCGAAATGAAGTTGCGATTCGCTGGACAATTCCCTGAAGACGAGCAGGATAGCAGGAATCAACTCATGGATCATGAGAAGTTCCTGAGGGAGTTGAAAACCAAGGAGGTTGAGAAGGATAGTACTCTTGAATTGGCGCGTACAATTCTTGCTAAAGCTCATCCAGATGGCGCTGCTGTGATAAAACACTGGATCACTATCATTCAGTCAAGGTGGGAGGAAGTTTCGACCTGGGCCCACCAGAGGAACCAAAGACTCGAGGATCACATGCGAGGACTTCAGGATCTTGATAATCTTTTGGAAGAATTACTAGCATGGCTCGAGGGTTTGGAGAATACTTTGATCACCTTAGAAGCTGAACCACTGCCAGATGACCGTCCAACTTTGGAGATGCTGATTGCTGACCACCGAGAATTCATGGAAAATACAAGTCGCAGACAAAATGAAGTCGATCGAGTCTGCAAGGCTCGTCAGATCAAACCCATCACGAAGGATAATCGCAAGATGTCGAGATCCAAACCATCACTTATGTACGTTTGCATGAATATTTTTTTCAACTACATTTTGATACTTTTGCACATTTTTTCGAGTCTGAAAAATATTTTTCATATTTATAATGTGGATAGTCTGCTACCTTTTCGTTTGCTTATTTAGAGATTATACAATTTTGTGAATGATTCAGGGTGTCTAGCAGATCGAGACATCAGGGGAAACCCGAGAATTTTATTTGGGATCGGGAATTTTTTTCCTCTAACGCAAAATCTAATTTATTTTACTTTCACTTCTTTTTATTGTAAGGATGAAGAAGTTTGGTCAGTTATTTAAGAAAATATTGCCTAAATAGTGCACATTTCAATGTTGTCTTATAATTAAATTAAAATCTAATATAATGAACATTTTACAAAGTTGCTACAAAAATTTGGAACAATTCGAAAACATCTCATCTTTTGGAAAATAATAATAAAAATCAAATGAATATATATTTTAAATGTTAAGAAAATATTGAAATTTGCACTACTTTTGTAATGTCTTCTTAAACAATTGACAAAATAACTTTATCCTGGCTCAGTTCACAGATAATTCCGATAGCTTTCAACTTATACATTTTTTTTATTAATTTTGTTTTTTTTTTAATTCATTTGAATTCACCCTGAATTCTTTGAAATTCTCTTGAAAAACACTAAATTCAATGGAACTTTTTTGTATTTAAACATTTTTGTTCTATTGACTTGAATTATTTTTAATTGATCTTGATTTGGTATTAATTTCATCGAATTCTCTTGAATTCCTTTGAATTCTTCTACATTAACTCCAGTGTTACTAAAATCAATTGATATTTTGGATTTTTCTAATTTTTTGAAACTTATTTTAATTAATTTGCAATTCAACCTGAATTCTTATTAATTTATCATGAATTCTATTAAATTTTTGAAATTCTCGTAAACTTTTATAGTTTACCTTAAATTTTTTTCATTTTTTTGTACCCATTTTCAATTTACCCTCAATTCTTTCAAACTCAACTTAAATTCTTAAACATCTTATAAAATTCTTTTGAATTCCATTACAATTTCTTTAGTTCAATCAAAATTCGATGAATTTAATTAATTTTTTTTAATTAACCTTGATCTTTGATGAATTTCATAAAATCCTTATCATTTTTCTTAAATTTCTCTGAATTCACTCGAACATTATTTTTTTATTTCTTTATAATTTTTTGTTAATCACTTAAATTTCGCTGAATTCGCCCTGAATCCTTTTGCTCCTATTTTACTTAATTCGTTGGAAATTTTTTGATTAAAATTTGTTTTCAAATTATATTCCTTGAAATTCTTATGAACTTCATTACAGTATCTTGAATTCCTTTAAATTTGTCTAAATTCACTCTAGTTTTATTGAAATCAATTGAATATTTTAGATTAAATAAAAATTATTTTGAATTAATTTAGAATTGAACCTAAATTCTCATTAATTTGTCCTGAATATTTTCAAATTCTCTTGAATTTCTTTAATTCACCCTGATTTTTTTTCAATTCTTCTAAAATTAAATAAATTCCTGGTTCAATTCGAGACAACTCGTTGTTTTTTTTGTATCTTTAAAAATTAACCCAGAATTCTTCATCTTCTCATTTCCTTCCTCTAGATTTTCGTGCATTTTATTGAATTTTTTGTTGTTTTTTTTTCTCTAAATTTTGTTTTCAATTCACTTGAATTCTGTTGAATTCCCTAAAACCTGTTTTCTCTCATTTTACTTAATTCATCGGAAATTTTTTGGATTATATTCTTTTAAATTCCTGTATTTTTTCAGTTCCCTTGAATTATTTTCAGATTTACCTTGCATTTTTTTAATTCACTTTGAATTTTTACGTCTAAATTCACGAAAATTTTAGTTTATTTTTGTTTTATTTCTTGAATTTATTCTAAATTCGTTAAGATTCTAAAATAAAATTCTAAATAAATAATTGTTTTGTTCCCGACATAATGTCATCTTTAAATCGGTGGAGGGGGGGGGGGGGCAGGAATTTCAAATTCCCTGATCACTAGACATCCTGATGATTTGATGAACTCTGCGTTTTTTAGTATTACCTTTTTTGATTTTCTTGCTTATGTGCCTTTATTTTGTGTTTTGTGCAATTCATGAATTGTGTTTGCATGTGCTTTTTTTCGTATGGACAGCTGTAAGGATCATCATCAAGATTGTGATCATGACCATCAACCACTTCGTAGGCAAAGGTGCGACATCATTTTGCTTCTATAAAGAATTTAATTTCGAGACTAATTTTTTTGAGAAAAACTTTTCATTTAATTTCGTATTTCTATTCATTCTATGATTCATTTTCAATCTTATAATTTGCAAACATTTATTTTGTTTCCATTATTAAAATAATTAATGTTAAAGATCGTCATATTTTCTATCAATCGACCACATTAGCTTTTTATAATCTCTCTTAATTTTTTCTGCTATTCAATTGTTTAGCTTCAAGGGAAGTCGAGATCTGTCCCAGCCGTTGCAACGTGGAAGGTATAGCACTTTTTCCATTGCTTTCACATTTCACTGTCCACATAGCACATCACAAGCATTTTTTCCACATCTACTCTCACACAATTCACTTTTGCATTTGTTGTTTCGTGAGTCAATGTTTTGTAGATAGTTATACTACGCGCACTTTTTTGTTGCATTTGATGTATAAATTGCAAAATGAGAATTTAAAAATATTAAGCTCCAGAGGAAACTTTTATTTGGGGTCTTATAATTTTTGCAAAATTCGATATTAATCCATTAATTCAGATTGCATGAATCCAAAATAAGTTGTGTTTAAATGTTAAAGCAAATATAAAATATGAAATGATTTTTTCAAAGATCTGATTATTGTAAAACTTTTTTTATAGAATATTTAACAATTTTAAAAATAAAGTATAAAGTTAATTGATATTAATACAAAATTTTTATATTTCATAGTATCTGCTATCTAAAATGATAAAAAAGAAAAGCAAGGACAAAATTTTTGATAATTGATGAAAATTGATAACTTAAAAATGAGAATGAATAATATTTTTGTGAAATAAGTAGACATAACTTAAGTTGTAGAAAATTTTAAGTTTGAGTTTTGAAGTCAAAGTGAAGTTATTTTTATTTAAAATAACCAATTTCCCGTGAAAAACACTAACATAACGTAACAAAAACTTATTTTATTTTTATTATATTATTTTCGAAAAAATCTACTTTTCTCAAATTTTGTTTGTTAATTGTTAATTCATTAAATTCTGTTGTAAAACTATGTAAATATTAAATTTTGAACACTTGTTTTTAATACAAAATTCGCTTTTTTCTTCAGTTTTCAATAGTTCAAAACGGAATTTTCCATTTTCATAATTTTTTAACAGTTTGATTATTAAACGTTTAATCTCAATCCGTTTAATTTCAAACTGTTGAAAATTGAATGAAAATTAATTTACAACAGTTAAAAATTCAATTTACAATATTCTTCCATTTTTGAGTGTTGAAAATTCTTTTTTCAATTTTTTTCAATTCTCAATATTCTTCAATTTTAAACCGTTGAATGTTTCACTGCTAAAAATTGATTTTTTTCGGCAAATAATAATAATAAATAAGAATAATAATAATGATAAAATAATCCAAAATTGTTAAAATATTCTGAATCCTTTTTCAAATTATAATGATTTTCGCTTAACTAAAAAGGGTCTAAAGTTCTAAATTTTGTAAAAGTTATAATGAATTTTGTTCAAAAATACCAATTTTCGATGTAAAATGTTAACGTAGCTTAAATTTGTTCAAAATTTTTGAATCTTTCAAATCTAATCATTTTTTAATAGAAATATCTATTTCCGACAAAAAACACTAACATAATCCGAAATTGTTCAGACTTGTAAATTCTTCTAAATCCAAAAATCGTTGGATCTAAATCTAATTATTTATGTTCAAAAATACGAATTTCAGGCGAACTTAAAAAATGGTAAATCTTAGAGATTTTCAATAATCTATTAAATAATTTCAATGTTTTAATTCGGATTTTCGAAACATATCATTACACTGCTTTTTAAATAGGATTTTGGATTCGCCTATCCCCAAAGTTAATTAATTAATTCAGAATTTTACAGAATATTGATAAGAAACTCGAAATGAATATAGCCCTAGGGATTTTAAAAATCTATAAATATTAAACACGTAGGCATGATCACTAACAGATTAGAACAAGGCACAAACACGTTTTTGAAAGCTATAATAAGTTCAGGAAAAATGTCGCTTTTTGTCTTTATTGATGTTAGATTTCGTTCTCCATTAATAGAAATTTATTCTTTATAGGATATCTACAAGGAAAATGTTTTATATGATTTCAACACTAGTACGAATTCATAGAATAGTACATAAACAATTTTAATATCGAAAATTAAGAGGATGGTAGATGTTTTCCTATAAATTGTTTCTAAACATTTAGTTTATTAATATTAAAATAATTTTAATTGTTTTTTTATGTATTTAAGCATTTGCCGGTACATTTCTTTTTAGTTTTTTAAAGGAACAAAAATATGTTTCGAATAAGTTTAATAAATTGAAGAATTTAAACAAATTTCAAAAATTTCCAAAAGTCAGCTTTTAACAGTTCGGTAAAAAGTGCATTTTTTAACATTAATTATTTTTACTCAATAAGTGATAAGTTTCCAAATATTTTCAACTAATTTTCAATTGGTTGAACAATTATTATTTGTTTAAACAATTTTTTTCCAGTAAATTATGAAAAGTTACTATTTTTTGGGTAAATGATGTAGCTGATAAATGTAAAAAGTAATATTTTTAAAGCATATTTTGCAATTGTTTAAAAAATTTCTATTTGCATAATTTTTTTCCAAATCTTGAAAAGTTAGTATTTTATAGAATGAATGACCTAATTGAAGAATGTATTTACAATGTAATTAAATACTTAAAAATTAATTAATAACTCTTTCTACATAAAAATTACTCTTAACATTTACAGGGAAAACATTTCTTAAAGAATTTCCAAATATCGTTAAAAAAAGTATATTGCTTTCAGCATTCGTTAATTGTATAATTAATTCCATAAAATAATAACTTTTCACAATTTACAGCGGGAAAAAATACTTTTAACAAATAATAATTGTTCCCATAATTCCAAATTAGTTCAGAAATACTTAGAAATTTAATACAAATAATTCGTGTTGGAAAAATTCTAAAAAATACCTCCGTGCATAATCGATCACCAAAAATCGAAATTTCAATTTTTATAGGTATAAATTTAGACCAAACTAATGGTACATACTTTCCCATAAATTATGTTTTAATCTTTAGTTTAATAATAATAAAAGAATTTTGAATAATTACTTTTTATGAAGTATTCAAGGGAAACCGTGCTACAGTGGATAATCCAACCTACAGTGAATAATCAATAATTCACAGTACAAATATACGTCAAAAATTAATTTAAAGTGTATTTTATTAACATTTATCGTGTCTTAACAATTGAATAAATGGAATTATTATTTTTGTAAATAAATTAGTATTTTCAATTAATCATTATCCACTGTAGGGATCCACCCTACTAAGCATCTACCAGACTCTTTTCAGTAATTCGACAAGTAGAACATACAGTACAAATAAACAATAAACAATGAAAATACTGCAAGAAAATTGCTGCTCTTCAAGTGCAGAGTTGAGTAGAGAGTGTTTTTTGAGTGATGTGACGCATGTTCTTGTTTAGCCGAGCCAGCCCAGGTCGCGAGAGAACTCCAGATCCTTCATTGCCTCATATTGGTCCGCGCTTCCCACCGAAAGGAAGGTTCGTTTTACTCTTTTCATTTATTCTTTTTTCGTCTCATTGAAAACATTGTTATTCTGTGCATTCTGGTTGGGGATGAATTTTGCGTGTTTTTTGGGACTCTGAATCAACTGAATATCACAGAGCGTCTTCCTTATTCCATTTTCAGGGTATCCACTGGACTGGGAAACCAAAAAAAACCTTTCATTTTTAATGTTGTAATTTTTTAATTTTTATTGAGTTGGAATGGGATGAATTTTTTGTTTTCCATTTTTTCCGAATTGGAAGAGGGATTTTTTTTCTTTTTAACATTTTTATTGAGTTGAAGGGTGGAATGTTTTATTTTCAATTTCTTATTCTGGATTGGAAGAGGCCATTTTAAAAATTGTATTGTTATTTTTTCTGAATTGAAAGAAGGAAATTTTTTTTCATTTTATCATTTTAATTGAGTTGGAAATAATGAAATCTTGATTATTAATTTTTTTTTCGAATTGGAAGAGGCCATTCTTTTATTTTTAATATTTTTATAGAGTTGGAAAGTACGATATTTTTTTTCTGAATTGGAAAAAGGCCTTTTTTGACGTTTCATTGAATTAAAGGGGTGAACTATTATTTTTAATCTTTTTTTTTTAATTGGAAGAGAAAAATTTTTTGTTTTTAACATTTTCATTAAGTCGGAGGTGTGGAAATTTGGTTTATTATTTATTTTTCTAAGTTGGGAGAGGCAAATTAAAAAAAAATAATGAATTGATTAGACGGGGGCCAAATTTTTATTTTCAATTTTGTACTGAATTGGAAAAGGGACATGTTTTAGTATTAACAGTTTTATTAATGGCATTTAAATTATTGTAAATTATTCAGCATTTGAATTACAAATTTGTTAATCTATAATTGTAAAAGTTTAAGATTCAGGAGTTCCACTTTGCGTACTCTAATTTACTTCAAATCTAATTAAATCTCATCCAGTTCAGATATTTTTAAAGTGTGTTTTCAAATTTTTTGTGTAATTTTTAGTTTGATTCCTTTTAAGTTCAAACGTTTGTGAGTTTGGCTCTTGTCCAGAAAAATGATACTCATAGTTAGATTTTTCAGAATGAGAATCGAGAATGAAAATCATTCATCAACATATGAAAATTCATTAAATCAAGCTTCATTTTCTGAAGATAAAATATGCAAATTTTATTTTATTTTCAATAGCAAAGGGGCAGAGCCTGAATTCCGAAGTCCAAGAGTCAAACTTCTTTGGGACAGATGGCGCAATGTTTGGTTCCTCGCATGGGAACGTCAACGTCGTCTTCAGGATAAACTTAACTATATCGACGAATTGGAACGTGTGGCCAACTTCAGTTGGGAAGATTGGCGTAAGAGGGTAAGATTTCGGTTCTTATATTTCTTTATAATTTAGATTTCAGTCGCATATTAATAATGTAGGGGTAACCTTCCTACAGTTGATAGTGCCACCTACAGTGGATAATCATTATTTAAACATACTAATGTGTGTCAATTAATTTTATTTAATTAAAAGTTAAGACACTTTATGTGCTAATAAATCGAAATTAAAATCAATGATTTTTTCTTTTATTTGTGCTCTTAATTAATGATTTTATCCACTGTAGGTATTATCCACTGTAGGTAGGTTTTCCCCACATGTAATAATTCAGTCTCACTTTGCGATGTACTTTATAATTTTTTTATTTCCTCAGTTCTTGAAATTCATGAACCACAAGAAATCTCGTCTAACGGATCTTTTCCGCAAGATGGACAAAAACAACGACGGTCTTATTCCGCGAGAAGATTTCATCCAAGGAATTATGAACACCAGTTAGTACATTTTCTTCAAATAAATTCTATCTTTAACATTTTTATAAGCCAGGGTGTCTAGAATTCTGAAAATCGGGGAAAAGTCCTTGAATTTTGCTCATGGTCCTAGAATTTTTATTACCTTAAGGTAAAAAAGTTTTTTAAATTTGTTCGCTATTGAACGAAAAAAAGCCTTGAACCGTTTTTTGATAGATTCATGTGTATAAATATATTATAATATTATAATTAATCATTTTTAAATTTTCTATAATTATTATAATATATTCATTTATAACCACGCAAATTTTAACTTGATTTATAATTTTTTGTTTTGTTTGAAAGTAGAAAAACAGACGTCTTTGAGAATATATTGTTAATTTTACCACGGTGGAAAATCACGAAGGTAAAATCGAAAATGTTTCAAATTTTCTCGTTTATTCCCGATTTGTCAACTTTAACAACAATTTAATGGCATTTTTGAAATTAATAATTTTGTACTGTTAATATATTCAAAGTAATTTTTAAATTTTTATTTGATGTCGTTTCATTCCGTTTATAAAAGATTCTATAATTTTTAACATGTTAAAAGATTACAATGCTAGTAATTGAATGTTAATGGTGGTCAGGCAAAATGGAATTACTGGCCACCCTTAATTATATTTTTAGTTAACAATTTTATTTTTTTGTTGCAAATTCAACAATTATATTAAAAAGCCGTATATTTTCTTTAAAATAGCTACTATTACATTATTCGTTGAGAATTTATCTTTTTTGTTTGAAAATTTAATTACTTGGGTGTAGATTCAAACACTTTATTAAAAAATCATGTTTTTTGTTAAAGATTTATCCTTTTAGCTGAAAATTTGATTTTCTTTTTTAGTTGAAAATTCATCTCGTTGGTTAAAAGTTGAACCACTTTTTTAAAGATTTATTTTTTTGGTCAAAGGATCATCTATATTGTTACAAATTATTTAACTATTCTGTTTAAAATTCGATTTTCTTTTGTTTAAAAATATTTTTTTTACTCGAAAATGTAACTTTTTTAGTTTTGGTTGTAAATTGGCATTTTTTATTTAAAAATTTGGCTTCATTGATAGAAAAATAATCTTTTTGGTCGAAATTTCCTCTGTTGGTTAAAACTGCAACTGTTTGGTTGAAAATTAATTTTCTTGTTGAAAACTCATCTGATTAGTTTAAAATGTAACTATTTTGTTGACATTTTTTGTCAGTAAAAATGTATCTTTTTTAGTGAAAACTTATATTGTTTAGTTGAACATTCAACAATTTAAAAAAAAATTTGTTTAAAGAAAACTAATCTTTTTGGTTGAAATTTCCTCTTTTGCTTGAAATTGTAAAGTTTAGCTTGAAAATTAAACTATTTTGTTAACATTTTTTAAAATGAAAAATTATGTTTTTTTGTTAAAAATTCAACTATTTATTTGAAAAATCACGTATTTTGTTGAAAAATCGTCAGTTTTGGTTGAAAATTAATCTTTTTGGTTGAAAATTCAACGGTTTTGTTGAAAATTCATCTTTTATTATAGGAAAGTCCTTTTTTATTGAACTAAATAAATATATTTTTCATTGAAATTGTTTTATTCCGTTTATAAAAGATTCTACGTTAAAAATGTTACAAGTTCAGATTTCTGGTATTTGAATATTAATTGTCCAGGAAAACGAAAAATTGGTCAGGAGGAAGTCAAGGAAAACTCAGGGAATTTTGAAAATGTATGAATGAGTTTCGTAAAAATGAATTTTGTTATCCTGGAAAGCCTGGAAAATTCCTAAAATATTTTTGCAAAGATACGCTAGACACTCTCCGTAAACCTACCCAAGAGTGACTTTTCCACATTTAAATTAATTTCAAAAATTAATATTCAACAAAAAATTGCAGAATTCGATACATCTCGATTGGAAATGGGAGCCGTTGCTGATCTTTTCGATCGTCATGGCGAAGGTTTGATCGACTGGAAGGAATTCATAGCAGCTTTGAGACCAGACTGGGAAGAAAGAAGGACTTACCACGACACAGATAAAATCCACGACGAAGTCAAACGCCTCGTCATGCTGTGCACATGTAGACAGAAATTCAGGGTCTTCCAAGTCGGTGAAGGAAAATACAGGGTATGCAGAATCTTGTTTAATTTGAAACTTTTTCAATGTTTAATTCTTCATTAATTGAGCCGTTCTCTAGAAAACCACCTAAGTTGACTTAGGTTTTGGTTCAAAAATGGCCAAAGAAACTTTTTAAAATGTGTCTGTATAAACTAAAAAATACATATTTTGGATTGTTCAAATATTTTAAACCCCGTACCATGTCCCTTTTAGTTTCTAAAAAGACATTTTAAAAAGTTTCTTCAGCTATTTTGAGCCAAAACCTAAGTCGACTCAGATGGTTTTTTTATAGAACGGTTTAATTATTATATGATTGTACTAAAATAATATTCGTATGTATTTCTAGTTTGGAGACAGTCAAAAACTTCGTCTGGTCAGAATTTTGCGATCCACAGTCATGGTTCGTGTTGGTGGTGGCTGGGTTGCTTTAGATGAATTCCTCTTGAAGAATGACCCCTGCCGAGGTAAGTTTCCCATTTCAATTTATTACATATTTTTCAGAATAATCAAGATCAGGCAAAAATTTGCACCGATCTGGTTAGATTTGATAGATAGAGATGAGCTAAGGGAGCGTCCACATATTACGTGACGCTATTTTTTAGTAATTTTTGTTAATTAAACAATGGATAATGAGTTTAAACTATTTGTTACTAGTATGAAACTTCTTTTCCTCCGTTTTCTTTTGCTTAATTGTGAACTAAAGTAATGGAACCCAATTATTTTGTATGGCAAATTTCATATTTTGATCTTAAAAAGTCAACTGGAATCTTTTCTGGGTGAAAATTCAACTATTTTCCAATTTTGTTTTCTTCTTAAATAAAAATTCACCTGTTTTAAGAAAAATGTCATCTTTTTTTTGGATAAAAATGCAATTATTGTGTAGAGAATTCAACTATTTTCTAGTTTAAAATTCGACTACTTGGTTAAAAATGTATCTTCCTTAGTTGAAAATTCTTATACTTTTTTGATAATTCGTATTTTTTGGTAGAAAATGAATCTTCTTGATTTAAAAAAATCAACTTTTTTGTTGCAAATTCAAGTATTTGGTTGCATGTTGATTTTTCTTCTGGAAAATTAATTTTGTTCCGTTAAAGATTCTTCAGATTTTAGTTGAAAATTATTGTTTTCAACTGAAAAATTAACTTCCATTTTATGTTGCAAATTTACCTTCTCTAGTTAACAATTCAATTACTTGGTTGAAAATTTCTTGGTTAAAAAAAATCAACTTTTTTGTTAAAAATTCAAGTATTTGTTTGAATTTTGAACTCTTTTCTTGAAAAGTAATCCCTTCAAAGTGTTACGTCATATGTGGATGGTCTCTAAGCATTAGTAACAAGCATCCTTTTAAATATATAATAAATATTTACAATTTTTAAATAATTAAAGAATGCTTTTTTGATCTCTATTAGTTTTAATTTAAAACATCGAAATGCGTGATAGGAATATATATTATCAAAATCTTCATTATAAGGAAAGTTTCTAGATTTTATAATTAATAGATCGACCAACAACCATGCTAATTAATAATCTGAAATCAATATAAAATATCAAACTGAATAATAAACTAGGATAAAATATCCCCCCAAGAGGCGTAACATGTATTTTTTTAAAAGTACTTTATTGAGTTTAATTTGTTTTTAATTTCTATATTTTTATTAAGTTTAATGTTTATCACTATCATGGGCATTCATTTGCGCTGATTTAGTTTAGTAGTATTGCGCTAAACACCGTCATTTCGATAGCTTCACATCAAAATATTGATAGTAGTTATTAATTCTTGCATTAAAACGTTTTCGTGCGGGGCTCTTAATAAAAATAACACGTCAGTGTGTTTGTGTGTATGATCTCAACTCCTGAGGTAACAAAATAATGTATTAACCATGAATCAGATGCCCATCATTAATGACTAGAGTGTGTACAAAGAATTGAAAGTGTGTGTCTGCTACTTTATTGCTTTGCTTAGCTCGTAGCTACTTTTTTAGACACTGGTTTGGTTTTTTTTAGTTACATCTCTCACAACAATAGGATATCCTATTTTGTACCGTCTATGTCCCAGGTTATCCCTGAGATAGCCCAGGGATATCTATCCTACAAGGAGTTAGAATGAGTTAAAAGTTATCCTACAGAGCGGAAATTGAGATATTCCTAGTATATTCGAGATATCTATGGACCGTTTCCGGGAAATTCCAATGTTTTATGTGGGATATATAAAATTTTCAATATCCCGCTTGGGACATTTGAATATCCCAGAAATGTCCCATAGACGTCTCCAAATTTCCGCCTTGTAGGGCATCTCGGCGGATTATCCTACGAGGCGGAAATTTGGATATGTCTGTGGGACGTTTTTGGGATATATAAAATTATTTATATTCTACTTGGGACATTTGAATATTCCAAAAACTTCCCATAGACATATCCAAATTTCCGCCTTGTAGGATATCCTACAATGCGAAAATTTGTATATGCCTATGGCACGTTTCCGCCTTGTAGGATATCCTATTGCTGTGAGGGTTACCTCTCGGTTACTGAAAACGATCACTTTTCTGAAAGAAGATGACTGAATTCTCATTTATCAGTACTTTTCATCGAGAAAATAACTCAGAAATATTTAGGAATTAAGTCAACTTCTTTTGGAATAGTATCTTCTAATAGTAGGTAGTCACAATATTAAACAATCCTGTACTAACATCGAATTTATTGCTTTTTCCTCCTTCCAACCTCCTCACCATCAAAATATTCCTTTTCCAATCAAAATATTCTATGATCTTGGAATGGCATTTATTCGTTTCGATGTTTTTCCTTGATTTTCTTTCCTTCTCGTTTGTGATTCCTTTATTTGTGTATTTAGTTTTTCTAATGCCAATACCAGATCCCAATAAACCAGAGCAACACGAAGGCTGGTGTCCGCTTGGTGAGACTAACTTGTCTCGTTTACATTCTAAATTTCATTTTTCACAATCGTACCTTTATTTTACGCACTGATTATTGATGTTTAGAGCAAAAACTCAAGTTGGGTGACCAGATGTCCTGAGTTGTCAGGACATGTCTCTAATTTTTTATCGCTGTCCTGATTTTTCATGCCGAAAACGAAAATTACGGGTTCTTTATTGCGAATTGTACTCAATTATTTATAATAAAAATTTTAACCTCGAGAAAGTTATTTGTACATTTTATAAACTCAGGAAATGAACATACAATTGTATTCTCTTGTTCAAAATTAAAAAATTTGGTTTAAAAGAAGAAAGTTCATCTTTTTGGTTGAAAATTCAACTGTTTTGTTGACAATTTGTCTTTTAAGTTGAAAATTCAATTATTTGTTCGAATATTAACTTTTTCGTTCAAAATTCAACTCTTTTGTAGAAAATTCGTCTCTTTGACATTAAAATTCCACATTTTGGATGATTTTTTTTTTTAATTTATTGACCGAAAAATTTTTCTTGTTTGAAGATTCATCTTTTTGGGTTGAATCGACTGTTTTTGGTTTCAAGTTGGAATATTTTGTCGTTGAAACCTCAACTATTACATTATTCGTTCAAAATTCTCATGTTTTTATTGAAGATTCATCATTATAGTTGAAAATTCATTTCTTTGGTTCAAAATTTAATTATTTTGTTGAAAATTCGTCTTTTGTATACATAGAATATTAATCTTATTGGTGAAAAATTCATCTTTTTGTGAGCAAATCATTTCTTTGATTGAAAACTAAACTATTTTGTTGACAATTCGTTTTTTATGGCTAAAAATTAATTTTTTTTAAGTCTGAATAATAACTTTGACATTTTTGGTTGAAAATTCATCTTTTTTCAGTTGAAAATTCATGTACTTAGGTGAAAATTTAACCTGAAAGAAAAAATAAAGGTCTGGGAAAAGTGAAGGGAAGTTAGAGAATATCGAAATGGGTATTTTTTAGCAACCCTGTTTTTTTCAATAACGCGCCGATCAAGCCATCTGGTCACCTCAAACTCAAGCTATGCACTAGTAAGAGAGTGTCAGTTATCAGAAATTGTAAATATCTAAAACAGATTTAATAATAGTTTTTGCTCTGCTTGAAAATACTCTACTCAGTCAGATGCACTCGACTTTGATTGCTTTCTAGAGTACCTAAAAATAAATTGGTCTTTTAATAAACCGAGCGATAGAAAGAGAAGATAAATTTAGTCTCTTGAATCTTAAGAGCTTCTCTCTTTGTATTTTTGCTACCAATATTTAATATTAATATTTCTCAATAATGCTTCAATTCAAATGAAGAATTTTGTTAGATAAGAGATGATGTAAGAATCAAAGCATTGAAATTATCATTGCACAATCACAATCAGATATCAGCTTCGACAATCCTGTTCCATTGCATGACTTCGCACTAGTTTTATTACATTTTTTGTAAATACTGTGTTGTTTTAATTATTTTACTCCATTAACAGTAGACTTATAACATTTATTATTTATTATGATTATTAAACTGTACTCTTTTTTTAAACTACAAGTATTTCATTTACTTAGACCTATTATTTTTGACAAGTTTTAATAGTCTTTAGATCTTAAGTCTTGCGTATCCTGGTTTTGGTTCGACAACTGGTATGGTTTTGAACGCAATATTTAGTTTAATTTGGCATGGTTTTGGATTTTAGAGAGATTTTGAGTTCTAACCCTCTTTATCCTCCAAATCACGAAACGATCTCTGAAAGAATTGAAAAAATTATTAATTCCTATAGATTTTGTTTCGTCTGAAGTGTTATTTGTAGTGTTAGAAAGTTGCTCGCAGTCTTAGTATTTATTGAAAATTAAGGTATATTTGCAACAAATACTAGGACCTTCCCTATGTTTAATTATTTATATCATTTATAGAGAGCGGATTAGCGCAACTGTGAAGTTAGCTGACGAACGCAGCTCGGCTTTCACCTGCGGTGAACCGCATTGCGATTGCGCATTTGAGAGCCGAGCTGCATTTATCACCGCTGATCCGCTCTCTAATCATTTATATTATTTTACTCCATTCTAAATTTGTTGTTTTCTTTTTTATTTTCCTTCATATCACACAACACATCGACACGACTCTTCTTCCAATTTCTCTCTTGTACTTTTTCCGTTTCGTAATTCTGAACCTCTTCTCCAACTACAAAAACCACTAACTATTTTCAATTCCAAATATTTTTCCTCTGCCTATTGTCGCTGACTGTCAAATATGTTACGGTTTTTTTTTCTTGCTTCTCGGTCTCTTCTTGTAATTATCGTGCTCTCGAAATTTTTGTCCTTTATCTGTCTCTGTTCTGTAAAAATATATTTGGCACCTCCTATCGTCCTTGGCATCCTATAACGCCTTCCTAACTAACTGCGTGCACGCAACACACTGTAGCCAAGGGAAGAACAAATATTGAGCTGCGGGAAAACTTCATATTGGCGGATGGTGTTAGCCAGTCTATGACAGCGTTCAGATCCAAACCAAGCCCTACTTCGACTCTTCAGCGCACGCAAATGTCCTCTGCTGGACCAATCACCAAGGTAACATTGCTACCCACGAAATACACGTTCGGGTCCCATCAGTTTCGACCTCTTTTTTTTTTTCTTCCACAATCTTCACTTTCTGGAATAGAGCAAATTTCACATCTACGCATGTCTAGAAGTCAAGTTTCGGTTCTGAAAATAGAAGACTTTCAAGCTTGATGCCAACTAGCTTGAAGACAATCAAAGTCATTTGGTTGAAAAATTAGTTGTTCAGGGCTCTTCATTTTCTACCAAAATGGGGTTGTTGCACGAATTTTAGATAATATATTTTTTAAATACTGGATAAAGTTGCAAAAATTTTAGTACATTCAAAAATTTGTTTGAATACTTCATTTCTGAAAAAAAATATGTAAAAAAAGTGTCGAAAACCTATTCAAATTCTGTGACCTTGAAACGTCATATCCTGCAAAGTGCTGAACCAATCAGAAAAATAGCAGTGGCTCCATTGACTAAGGAAGTATCCAGTGAAAAAATGTATGACAATCCACATGTCAACTTTTGGCACATTCGCACTCCCAATACTCTACAAATACTGGTATTAGTGTAATTCTAAGCATTTTGAACACCTTTTTGGGTCTTTCTTTATCCTTTTTTTAGCAAGTTTTAAAAAATAAATCTTTAAAATAGGTTATGTATACTTAAATCGATAGCGGCCATATTAATCGGGGAGTTTACCAGTCGCTAGGTGGCGCTAGCTGTTTTAATCAAAGTTCCGCGAAAATTAAAATTAATTAAATGAAAAATAGTTTTGTTTTATTAAAAATTTTCTGTTTTTTATAATAAAAACTAACAAATGTCGTATTTTCCGGATGAAAAATAAGCTGTTTTGTAGAAAATTTCTTTTTGGATGAAAAATTCAATGATCTGATTGAAATTTTTATTTCTCTTATGACTGAAAAATCTCTTTGGTTAAAAATTTAACCATGTTTGTGAACATTGTTTGTTTTTTTATTTTGTTGGAAATTGATTTACTAAAAATTAAACTGTTCCATTTTTGATTGAAAAAAAAACTGTTTCAGTTGAAAATTGGATTTTTTTAGTTAAAAATTCAAACATTTCGGTCATATATCATGTATTTTTTTGAATTCGCCTATCTTGGTAGAAAATTAATCCTCTTAGTTTAAAATTCATTTTTTTAAGTTAAAAATTAACTTAGTTTCGGTCAAAATTTAACTATTCTGTTGAAAATTCGTTTATTTTAGTTTGAAAATGAATTGTTATTAATAAAAATGTAAATCTTCTGTTTCTGCTTCAAAATTCATGTTTTTAGACGGAAATTTGTCTTTTTGATAGAAAATTATTCTTCTTGTGTGAAAATTTTGTTGGAATTTAATTTCCTACATTGAAAATAGAAGTATTTTGTTGAGAATTAATTTTTTTGTTATTGAAAATTAAACTATTTGGCTGAAAATCTTTTTTTTTTTAACTGAAGATGTAACTATTCTATTTACGTTTGGAAATTTATCTATTTTTGTTGAGAAAATTCATGTCCTGGGTTAAAAATTGAACTATTTTATTGAAAATTCGTTCTTTTTTTTATCGAAAATAGATTTTTTTAACTGCAAATTTAACTATTCCATTTTTGATTAAAAATTGATCTTTTTTGTTGAAATTTAATGTCTTTCATTCAAAATAGAACTATTTTGTTAAAAATTCACTTTTTTTCGTTGAAACTTGAACTATTCGGCTGAAAATTCGTTTTTTTTAAACTGAAAATGTAGCTATTCCATTTATGTTTGAAAATTTATCTATTTTTGTTGAAAATTCTTGTTTTTGGTTAAAAATGTAACTATTTTCTTGTTTTTTTTTTTTGGTGAAAACTAATTGTTTTGAATTAAAATTCAATTATTCTGTTTGAACTGAAATTCAATTCTTCTGTTTTAGTTTAAGAATTTATTTTTTTTAGTTGAAAATTCGTATTTTTTGTAGAAAATTGTTTACTTTCGACGCTGGCTCAATAAGAATACCTCACATTCCCGTGAAAAATTTAAAAAGTATACTTTTTAAACATAAAAAAAATATTGAAACTCATTTTGAAAAACTTTCCCGAAGAAAATATTTAAAATTTTTAGTTCTCTTTTAATTTAACTGGGAAAAAATATATTTGAAAATATGCAGCAACACCATTTAAAATGTTGAGAAGACATGCCTCAATTCAGTACTTTGATAAAAAAAAATCGTGAAAGATGGTCGGAAAATTGAAAAGCGGAAATTAAGATAAAATAAGCAGTTTTGTTCAAAAAGGGACTTGAGAGACCCCTAATTATTGCAAAAGAAAAATCTTAGTTTTTTTTTAGAGGAAAAAATCAAGCTTTTTGGCACACCCTAATTTGTATGCTTCGATTCATGAAATTTTAAAATTAAAGTAAAAAAAAGTTCACTGAAAAAAATGTAGGGGATTGAAAAAAATTGAGGTGGATTTGTTTCCCAATTATTTGTTCACATTTTGGTCAATTTGATTTTGAAAAAAGCTGTGTTGAAAAAGTTAGAGTTAAATTCTTCTATGCAACTCAGTTTTTGAAAAAGTTGATTAAGATTATAAATAATTCTACAAACAAAAAGTCTGCGCCTTCATTTTTTTTCGGTATCCTAGAATTTCTCTATGAGATATTTAGAAATGTTAGGCAACAATATTTTTATATTTTCAAAGATTTATTAATCAAAAACGTGTTTTTCACTTAAAATTGAAGTTTTTCTTTTGAAATACTTCTTCTAAATTTAATATAAGAGACTAAAATAGAATTTGAGTTCGTTTAAATTTGATTGATTTGTTATTTTTTGCTTGGATTCTCTACAATAATTACAAAAACTTTATTTTCAATATTTGTCGAAAGATATTCATTTTCTTCCTTTTCTTTTGTTCGATAAAAGATATTTCACCGTAATAATTCTTGTAACTATCTTTCTATTTATGACCGTGCAAAAAAATTAATCAAGTATTGTCGCTTTTCCATATAACATCATATTTCTTGAAGATTTTAAATAAAAACAGAGAAACGTCAAGATTTTAGTTCTCTATCATATTTTCTTTCAAATTTAGCTTTTTAAACTTGAAAAATCGTTAAAAATCCCAATAAAAAGATTGCGAAATTTCACGTCCGCATTTTAAAGTTGCATAAAATGGTTAAAGCCCTGGACCATCATTATTTTTCAAACAAAATCTTTGGCGACGTAATTGTAGGGACCCATACCATAAATTTGCTCTATTTCCTCCAATTTCTGGATCCATTTACAATTAAAAACACGAAACTTGAGCTTGGTAAGCTGCACAGCACAAATCTAGGATATCTTCAGCAATTTGGTAAGTATAAAGTGTGATGGTCCTTTGGTGAATCATACAGAGAATTTCCGCATGAGCATGTTTGTAATAAGCGAGTGGCAAGTTTGATTCCTTCAAAGTAAGCGCTTCTTCTTCTCTAATCTTTGAGTTTCGTAATGTCTGCAAATTTTGGGCTGGTTGAATTGGTGAGTTTTCGACGAATGGTCAATTGGTCAGGATGCCATGTTCTGGACAAAGCAACGTCCGATTTGCCTCAGGAGATGTGATTTCAGGAATATCATCTATTCAGGAATATTTATTCAAGAACTATACAAGAAGAAAATTTGATAATACTGTATTAAAAATACCGTATCGCTTTGTAAATAAACCCGCTACGTGAAAAGTGTAAACGAGCAAGAAAGAATTTTTTTCCGGGGATTTTCGTCGCGAATTTGGAGACTTACTTTGGCCAGTGAAGAGGGAGTTTTAAACTTTTGGTTTGTGGTATAGCGGAGGAGTTTATGAGCCAGCTGATGCCGATATTTGAGAGTTTGAGGCAAAAGGAGGATCTTCCGTGCTCGTATCCTCTCCACATGCACGCCCCCTCTTACCATTGGGTAAATAACAAATTCTTTCTAGTTTCTGCTGTGCCATCATCATAATGGCTTGCTGAGTATTTTATTTTGCTGTCTTATGTGTGATTTTGAGTGGCATTGCATACCTAGAACCTTAAGGAATGGGGGTGGTTTTGTGGGCGATCAATGACTCGTCCACATACCTATTTCAGGACGGGGCGTCCACAAGACCTTGCGCACGATCTCGACCTGAAGCAGATGTGGGAACGAGTCGTGGACTGTCCGTTTTTTTTTCGTTTTTTATTTCAGAAACTAGAGCTTTCAGAATTATTCTTGAAAATAATTCCCTTTTTTCCAAAGCATGGTTTGTAGATTCTGAATTGCTTGACTCCTATTAAGAATTTAGTCTCCGAGATGTCTTCCCATTTGCAGCAGTAGCAGATCAACGTAGTTATTTAATTTTGTACAAATTTATGAATCATCTCATTCATTTATTTTCTTTGAATTTGTTTTTATGTTTTGATTTCAATGAAGCCTCGAAAGTCACTAGTCCCTGAAAGTCACCTCGATTTGAAAAATCCGAGCATGAGTAATTTTTTGAATCATTGTTTTTTAAGGAAATATATGGGTAAAGGGTTAAATGCCTGATAGGGCTGTGGACATTTGAAATATTGTCTGTTCCTAAACGAATGAATTTTTAGAATGTCCAATATGGAAATATCTTTGATTTATTCTATATTCATCCGTGGTGAAAGTATTTGTTGGTAGTTATTATGGTAGTCATTGAATATTGCATAACGATATGATGTTAATGCGTGCATAGTGGCGTTGATCGGAGATACTTCGAATCATCATAAGCTACTTTACCTCTCTCAACTTCTTGTGGTAAGTCTGCATGCTGCTTTTAGACCTACACTGATTTTAGTTATGGTAAATATTGTAGTTTGTTTGAATACTGTCTTGATGGAAAGTAATTTTGAGTTTAATTCAGTAAATTGTACGAATTTGTGATTTTACCATAAGTAAAATTGAAGTTATTCTTATTGTTAGTTAGAAAAAGTATCAATTACTAGGAGCAGTGGGTATGTATTTTTATTTTAACTTATCCCAACATCTTCCAATTATTCTTCAAGCAGTTTGATTACTTCCAAGAAAAAAACACTAGTCCTTCAATATATCTTCAAATAAAAAATATGCTTTTTTTAAATATACATTCAGGCTCAATTTGTCTAAATCAATATGTATCAATATTTAGACTGATTAAAAATTGTATTAACGTAGCTTCTTTTTTAGTTAAAATTAGATTTTTTGCCAGAAATGCTTTGGACGAATGTTCAACGAATTTTTAATAATTTAGGTAATTTTTAATTGAAATAGGTGAGAGAGCGAAGCGCTCGCAGCGTGCCCATGGGAACGACACGAGCTTCGCGAACGTCTCTAAGTGCAGGAACACCGGATAGTCTCAGTGACAATGAGACATCTTTCAAAACCCCAGTGAGAAAGACAAGTACGTCTTACAGAAGTACACTAACACCAGGTAACTAACAGCTGACTAGATAACTGCTTTTTAACAAATTCATTAGTTTTATTCTGGAGAACTTTTCTAATTTTAAAATTATTTGAAGGTGGAAGTCGTCCCTCCAGCAGACCGGCTTCGAGACCAGCTTCAAGGCCTGCGAGTCGACCTGGTAGCAGACCAGCTTCCAGACAGGGCAGTCGATATGGATCTTCACAGTCGCTAGATAGCACCGGTAAGTTTGAATTTATTATTCTAACTTGCTGGTTTTTTATTCCCTGACATTAAAAATATCAACATTTTTAAAATCCATTATTGAACCAAATTTTCAATATTAAGTTACACATTTTTTTGAAACAATAGCCATTTTGAATTCAAAGTGTTTGGAATTTAAAAAAAATATATTGAACGATTACGAATTGAAAACGTTCAAAGAAAAATTAAATTAGCTAAAATTTTGCAAAAAGAATAATATTTCGAATGGGATGAAAAGGTATCATTTTTAAAGTCGATCAATATTGAACAATTTTATTTTGGATTGAATGATTTCAGATTTGAATTTAGAAATTTGGATCATTTAAAATTGAATGATTTAAAATTGAAAACTTTTTAATTTAAATCATTTTTAATTCGAAGCGAATAAAATTTGGCAATTTGAAGTTTAAGATTCAATTCAATGTTTCAAAGGCAAAGCTTCTGAAATTCTAGAATTTGTCATTGTTACTACATAAAAAAACTTATGAATAAACACATTTTTATGATATCAAAAAATAAGTTCACCGTCATTACCAACGCCCAAAAAGGAACAATTTTCAATTATAAACCTTAAAAACTAAATTATTTTCAGAAAGCCTTTAAAAGAAAAAGCAATTATAAATAATGAGAAATAATAAAAATTAAAAAAAATGTCTACTATGGAACGTTAAAAATTAAACGAATCCGAACTCCATTTAAAACTGAAAAATATGTTATAGTCACGCAGAATTTTTTTAATAAAACTTTTTTATATTGAAACCCTTCACAAATTCGATTATTCTAAGTAAATTTTAATCGTTTAAGAATTAACGATTTTCAAATTGTCAATTATATTTTTAAAAATTCAACAATTTGAGTTTTAACTGCAAAATTAAAATTTATGAAAGGGAATAATTGCAAATTTAGAGTGCAACATTAAAATTCAGAACTCTAAAATTGTAACCACTCAAAATTAAAAAAAAAATATTTAACAACTGAGTTATCATTTTCAGATAGTTTAATTTTGATCTGAATTTGAATTTTCCAATCAAGTATTTTTCAATTTGAAATGATTCATTTTTAAAAATACTTAACAAAAAATTGGACAATTTTAAGATATTATGTTGAACATTAAAAATTAAAACAAATAATACCAAAAAAGATTGCCATGTATGATTCCAGTTTTTGAAATTGCACAATTTTAAGTTTTTCAATTAAAAATTTGTGTCTGTAAAGAAAAACTTACAAAACTAATTTTTATTTTATTTAAAAATAAATATATTTTTTAAAAATTAATTGCAGAACACAAAACAAATAAATATTATCGACCCTAATTTTTATTTAATTAACAAGAAAGAATTTTCAACAAAATACCCGATTTTTAACCAAAGAAATTGTTTTTCTACCAAAAAAGATTTTATAACAAATAAGATTTCAACTATTTCCAGTTAATTTTTTTTCGTTTCTAGCCCTTTTCAAAAAAAAGGTAGAATTTCCAAACCAAAAAAAAAAGATCAATTTTTAACGAAAAATGGAGTAGATGGATTTTCATTGAGGAGGATTAAGTTTTAACGAAAAGACGAATTTTCTACATGACAGTTAAATTTTGTACCTAATGGTTGATTATAATATCAAATTGTTGAATTTTCAAGCCAAAAGGACAAAGTTTTTATAAAACAGTTGAATTTTCAATCCGAGAATATGAATTTTCAACAATATAGTTGAATTTTAATTTAAAACAATAAGTTTTCAATAAAAAAAAGGTCAAAAACAGTTGGATTTAACCACCAAAGACGAATTTTCAAAAAAATACTTGATTTTTAAACAAAAAATTTATTTTCTACTACAAAAGACGAATTTTCAACAATATACATAAATTTTCCACCAAACAGTTACATTTTTCAAAGAATTGTAGACTTTTTGAACCGAAACTACGATTTTTCTGCAAAACAGTTGAATTTCCAACCCAGAAATGTGAATTTTCAACAATAAAATTAATTTTCGAATGAACCAGATTAATTTTTAACCATAATGGTTGCATTTTTTACCAAAAACGTGACATTTCTACAGAAAGAGATGCATTTTTAAACCAAAAAGATGAATGTTCAACAAAATATTGGAATTTTAAATTCAAACAAATTTGTTAGTCAAGAATGTAAAAAAACCTCAATCAAATTCTTGAATTTTTTAAGCCAAAAAGACGAGTCTTTAACACAACAGTTGAATTTTCAACCAAGAAGTATGACTTTTTAACAAAAGTGTAGAATTTTCATCAAAGTAATTCAATTTGAAAACAAATAATAAAATTGTTAATGAAAATGATGAATTTTTAACCAGAAATTTAATAGTAGACTTTTTAACTGAAAAGAAATCATTTTTAACCAAAAATAGTTGGAATTTAGTTTTGAGTCCTATTAATTCAGTTGAAATTTAAGAGCGGAAAAGTGAGAAAAAGTGGAAAGACTGTAAAGCCTGTGATAAATAAATAGGAAGTTCGATAATTTATATACCAAAGAAGTGAGAGTGCGTTCGAGGCCTGGAAATTTTGAAAATAATTGTCCCATAGCGTTGAAGCAAAATTCGTGTTATTTTTTACTTTCCTAGTAATTTTTAAATATTTTTTTTGCAGATGATTCTGGAACACCAAGCCGCATCCCTAGGAGAACTGTCGGAACAAGTGGCAATACTCCAACTTCAAGTCGACACAATAGCATCTCTGGAAAGAGATTAGGAACTCCCATGAATGGTTCCAGTTCACGGCCGCGTACACCCACAGGACTTGTTAGTCCCGCAAGCGGATCAGCTTCAAGGTTCGTCAAACACTTACCTTAAAACAAAAAAAAACTTAAAATATCCCACAAGTGAATCGAGATTTAGATGAGTTTTATTAACTGCATAACAATTTAACTGCACCTCTTGTGAGGTGATTAATAAGTATATCGATTGCAGCTGAAGAATAACATTTAGGGAAACCTCTCTACAGTGCATATTGCAACCTACAGTGGATAATCATTAATTAAGAGTACAAATGAAAAAAAAAAAAGATTAATTTTAATTTCGATTTACTAACACGTATAGTGTCCTAACTTTTAATTAAATTAAATTAATTGGTTTAGATACGTTAGTATTTTTAAATAGTGATTATCCACTGTGGGTGGCATTATCCATTGTAGGGAGGTTACCCCTGCAATTAGCTAATCCATAATCGCTTTGTCGACTTATAGTTTAGTCATCTTTTTGAATTTTATTTTTGATTAGTTGGATTTTAGTTTCTGATTTGTTGTTTATTAACTTTGTTTGGTTCTCACAACGAATTATTCAGTTATCCAATCCACCAAATATACCAACTTTAGTCCAAACAGGATGGCTGCAAGTGAGGGAAAACCTGAAAATCAGGGAAATATCAGGGAATTTTATTGGTCAGAGAAAGTCAGGGATTTTGAAAAAAAAATGGCAAAAGTCAGGGAATTTCTGGAAGAAGCACTTTAAGTACCTGTCAAGAATAATCAGAATTGGCACACACTTTTTTTCCCAAATCACTTTTTTAAGCTAAAGTAATAAAAATAATATAATAAGTAAAACTAATAATTAAATTATTATTGAATTGAATTAAACTATTGAATTCAGGCCTATACGTATTTTTATTCTCCTGAAATATTTAAGGGTAATTTAAAAGATTTAAATGAATTTGGAATTGATTGCAGTAATTTAATGGAATTTCAAAGAATTTGAAATATTTTAGGGCATTTTAAAATATTCCAAGGAATCTTCAAGAGTTTTAAAAAATTTCAAGAGATTTTAAAACATTGTAAAGGATTTGGAATATTTTATGGAATTTTAAAAGATTCTAAGGATTTTAAAATTGATATCAGTAATTTAACGGGATTGCAAGAGATTTGAAATATTTTCGAGTATTTAAAAAATTCAAAGGCATTTTCAAGGGTTTCAAAGTGTTTTAAGGGATTTCAAAACATGTCAAAGGATTTGGAATATTTGAGGGAATTTGGTAAAAGATTCCAATGAATTTATTATTAATTTTGAATAAAGTGAAGCAATTTCAAAGGATTTTAATGTTTTTAGGGTATTTTAAAGCATGTCAAAGAATTTTTTATTGATTTCAATAATTCGAAGGGATTTCAAAGGATTTTGAATATTTTAGGGTAATTTAAAAGATTCCAAAGGCGATTTCCATGAGATAAGAAAAATTCCAATCGATTTCCAAGGAATTCAATAATTTTAAAAGATAAGAAAAAATTTTCATGCGGCTGTAAAAAATGTACTTAAATCTCGGAACATGTGAAACGGTTTTATAGGTCCTACAATGTTTCAGGATATTTTTAAAGATTCCAAAAGATTTTAAAAGTTTTTAAAGGAATTTTCATACATTTTTCAGAAATTCCGAAAATATCAGATTTGATAGAATTCACGGGATTTTATCCTTTTTCAATGGGTTTCAAAGAACTGATGCACAAGAAGTGAGAGATTTTGTACACTCAGAGAAATTTTCTCTAAATGATAAAGGAATACTTTTAGGGTTAAACTGTAATCTTATAGGGTTTCAAAGTTTTGAAGAGATTTTCAATTATTTTTTGCAATTCATTTGAATTCCTATTAATTTATCCTGAATTCTTTTTAATTCTTTTAAATTCACTCAATTCAATAGATTTGTTCCAATTTTTTAACGATTTTGTTTAATTCATCTCGAAGTTTTTTCAAATCAGCTTGAATTTTCATGCATTTCATTAAATTCTTTTAAATTCCCTTGAATTTTACTAAACTCATTTCTAACTTACTGAATTCAATTAATTTTTTCATATTTTAAATTGTTTTTAAATCAATTGAATTTTTTTTTAACTACGTCTTGAATTATTATGAATTTATCAAATTCTTCTCTTTGTCTTTAAATTCCTCTAAATTCACTCTGATTTGACTGAAATCAATGTAATGTTTCTCAATTCATTTGAATTCTTTTGCATTTAATTTGAATTGTTTTTTGTAGCTTTATAAATCTAATTCTTTCGAATTATTTTCAATTCAAGATAACATTTGTGACATTATTCATTCATATATTAGTCACTCTTAGTCACTTTTTGAGTCAATATGTCAATTTTTCACTTTTTTCTTGTAAATTAATTTGTCACAGCGTCAAGAATAATGAATTTAAAATTCAGAAATTTAAATATAAATGCTTTATTCCATTTATAAAACATTTTAGATTGAAAATGTTACGAGATTAAAATTTTGGACTATAGGTATTAACGGTTACGGAAAATGAAAATTTAGTCAGGAAAAAGTGAGATAATTTTGAAAATTAAGTTTTGCGGCCATCCTGGTTCAAATAACATTAAGGCAAGCTGAGAAAGTTAAAGTACTGAGCCAATAATTGAAATGCAGTAGAAAACCATAATATAGACGCTCTAATATTAAAACGATTAAATCGATAACACCGCAACCAAAAACATTTTCTAGGTTTGGCTCGATCCATAGAGCCTCGAGTATACCAACCCTGTCTGGTGTCGGAACACCAATTAGGTAAAGCAAAATTAACCATTTTGATAAAAATTGCTGCAAAAATCAATTAGTTCCTGATTCCCATATGAAATTCTATGCAAATTTTTCCAACAAAATTCGCAAATAAAATTCTCATCGGGAATCAGATTTTAGAAAGATGCTACGTAACAATAGCTTTGGATTCTGGTGTGAAAATTTATTTAAATCCAGGGTGTCTACTCACCTGGAAAATCTGGAACTATCAGGGAATTTTTATATACCTAGAAAAACCTGGCAATGCCAGGGGATTTTTTTTTAAGTCAGGGAATATTTTCGAGCATGTTAACATTTTTTAAATCATAATATAAAATTAAATAACAATTTTTCATTTTTAAAAATATTATTAATTTAATTATTTATTAAATAATTTAATTAAACAGAAGAATGATTTTTCACCGAAAAAGATGAATCTTCAACTAAAACAATTTTTAATAAAGTTTCAACCACTTTCAACCGAAAAATTGCATTTTCAACAACAAAAAATAAGAATTTTCAAAAAAAAAGGTAATGATAGATATTTCAGCCAAAAAATATTGAAATTTTAAATAAAAAACAGTTGAATTCAACCAAACAGTTACATTTTTAATCAAAAAAGATTGAATTTCTACAAAAAAAGTTGAGTTTTCTACAAAAAACATCAATTTTTAACTAAATAGTTCAATTATGAATTTAAAAAATTGCAAAAAAATACCTAATTTCAATAAAAAAAGTTTATTTTCTACCAAATCGTTGAATTTTCTACCAAACAGTTGAATTTTTAACACCAAATTTGAATTTTCAACTCATGTTCAACGAAAAAGTTAAGATGCGACCAAATGGTTCAATTTTCTACCAAATTGTTGAATTTTTAAGGTATAAAAAAACGAACTTTCAACAAAACAGTTAAATTTTCACACAAAAAATTAATTTTCAACAAAAAAGTTAATTTTTAACCAAAAAATTAATTTGCAACAAAATAGTTTAATTTTGTACCAAATTGTTGAATTTTCAAGCTAAAAAGACGAATTTTCTACAAAAAAGTTGTATTTTCAACTAAGAAAGATTTGTCAATAAACAAAACAAAAATGAACAATATTGTTGAATTTTCAGCACAAAAATATGAATTTCCAATAAACAAGTTCATTTGCAACCAAATAGTTTCATTTTCTACTAAATTGTTTAATTTTAATGCTAAAAATACGATTTTTCTATAAAACAGTTGCGTTTTCAACAAAAAAGTTCGTGTCATCCAAAAAGTGAATTTGAAAACAAATAGTTTAATTTTCTGCCAAATTGTTGAATTTTCCAGCTAAAAAGAGGAATTTTGTATAAAGCAGTTGAACTTTCAATCCGAAAATATCAATTTTCAACCAAAGATTTGAATTTTCAATCAAATGGTTGAAATTTCAAGCCAAACATACAAATTTTCTACAAAAAATTACTGGCAAAAATTACAAAAAATACCTGGAAAAATCTAGAAATACCTGGAAAAAACTTGGAATTGTGCGCGAATTTTTGTCCAGGATTTGAGTAGACACCCTGTAAATCTGGACGCAACTAATAGTTTAGCTTCAACATAACGTTGGTGAAGGTTTGGTTTATGGGTTTTGTTTAAATTTTTTTATTATCTTGTTTTTTTTTTTTAATTTAGTATTTAGTTTTATGTTTTGTGTACCTATTTCGTTATCTCTTTTCTCGCATATCCGTTTATGTAAATCTTTGAAGATGAAGATTTAGAACTGGTTCCTCTTTATCCTTTTCCTGCAATCGAGTATAAACCCCTGAAAAAATTTGAAATTGATCTTATGGTGGTAATGGTTTAGCCGCTCTAGGATTCCTGTCTATGTCGGACCGGAAATAAAATCCCCTCTATCTACGACCAGCAATTTTTCGACCCATTCTACACAAAGCAATCATTCTACAATTTCTACTGATTCCAATGGGTATGCGGATGGTTTGCTTGTGGCTTTTATCGCTGTCATTGTCTTTTTCTTTCATTGTTTGCATGGTTTTGCTAAGTTCTAAAATCAAAAGTTTTTCAATATCAAAGTTTTTGAGTATGCTTAATAGGGTGGCCCAATTTTTTTGCTCTCGAATTCTTCATAGCTACCTTTCTTGCAGGGGAAATACGCATTCCTCCACTTTGACAAATGTACCATTTTTGATCAAGGTGATTTTAATTTAATTAAATTTTTGAAGATGTTATTACCATTTGTTAACGTCCAAGTTTTTTAATTTTTAATTAATACAAATTTCGATGTGAAACCGATTATTCCGGACAAATAATTTTTGATGACCAAGAGTAAGTAATCGGTTTAACATCGAAATTTGTATTAATTAAAATTCTAAAAACTCAAGATTTCAACATCTTTAAATGGTAATAACAATTTCTAATTTTTCAATTAAGAAAAAGAAGAATTATTTAATTTATAACAATATTTGATTGTTCATTTAAAACGAGCAATTATAAATCAAATATTTAAAACTAAACAATTGGAAACTAAATGTTTTGAAATAGAAAGGTTTCGTTAAAATTTAAAAGAGCTCAATTTAAACTTTGAACGTTACAACTTTGATCATTCTAATTTAAAAAATTTTATTTTTAAGTAAGATTGTTGAATTGTGTTGTATAAATAAGAATTGAACACTTATTAATTTAGAAAAAATTCGAGTAATTTGAAAAGATATTTAAAAGTTTTGAAAAGATTCAAAATTAATTAAAAATATTTTTTTAAATTTCCAAAATTGTCAAAATAGCATCTGCAAGATTTTAAGGCAATTTTTGTTAATTTTGCAAGATTAAAGAAATAGGAAAAATGCGATTAATTTTATAAATTTATGAAAAAATTTCAAAAATAATTTCAAATTTGAAGATTTCAAAAAGATTTCTAGAAAAATTGAAAATTATTTTTTGGTCGAAAAATTAATTTTAGCAGAATATTTAAAAATATTATTAAAGAATTGTCGAAAAAGAATCTGGAAGATTTCAAGTAAATTTTTAAAATTTTGCAGGACTAACATTTTTTTAAATGTAGGAAAAATTTCAAAAAGTAATTTAAAATTGAAAAGATTTTCAAAATTTTTCAACTAAATGTAGATTCTTGAAGATTTTTAAATCAAATTTTGAAGCTTTGTAAGGTTTTTAAAATATTTTAAGATAATAAACGAATGTCTTGATATTCCTGGAAAGATTTAAGTTATTTTTTATTTCGAAAAAATAATTTTAAGTGAATATTTAAAAATATTCCAAACCAAATTTGTATGTATAAATAACAATTTAAAAATTATTAATTTGAAAATAATTTAAATTGTAATAATTTATCTTCTAATTTAAAAAGTCTTCAATTTGAAAATAACGTTCTTCATCGTTCAGTTTTTAATGTTTTAAGCTTAAAAATGCTTAAAATTATATAATTTTTATAACTTATAAATTTATTGATTTATTCTTCAATTTAGAGCATTGAAAATGATAACCTTGATGTATATTTTTTTTAACTGGATCGGAATTTTTAAACTGTACAATTTATAAAAATTAATTTTTTTTATTTTTCACCGTATATCTGTAAATTATTTAGCGTTTTAATACCAAATTTTTGACTTAGCAAATTTTCAAACTTCAATTTTAAAAGTTTAAAATTCAAGAGTTTCATTTTGAGTGCTTTCATTTACAATTCAGTTTTTATTATTTCAAATGAAAAAATGTTTAGCTTTAAGAGTTGAAACTTCTTAATTTTATTCACCGTGAAAAAACGAACAAAAAAAAACGAGAATTGACCGGAGTTTTTTGTTTGATTTAAATGGCCACCCTAACTTTGAAAAGAATATCACTTTTTCTAGTTCTTAAAATTATCTAGAGTTTTTTTATCAATTGAAAAATATCAATTTTTATATTTTAATTAAACGTATGCGTTGTTTGAAAAATGTGTGTGAGTTTGCACTTGTCAATTTTTTTAGTTTTAGATTTGCACTAAAATAACCCATTTTTTATCTGCTTACTGCTTACATATACTCTATAATAAAAACTTTTCTGATTAACTACAATCTGTACATATCGTAATTTGTGAAATCTTTTTTAATTTTGTCAATTCTCAAACTTGAACAGAATTTTAATCGACAAGATCAAATCATATATAAGCTTCTTTTAAAACAGAATTCCGTTTCCGCCAATGCAAGAGTTTTTGTATATTATTAAAATATTATTTCATTTTAATTATTAGTTTTCAAGTAGTTTTTTGTAAATTATGCTTCTTCACAAAACTTTTCTACAAATCACTAGTACAGTGACTAACCATATTTTTCCGCAATGCTAGGAGCAGTTCTGCCCGCACGAACTCAACAACTAATATTCCACTGGCTATCAAGCAAAATAGGTAAAAATTATTCATCTCTGGTCCGTGTTTCGTCATTAGAGGTGTGAAAATACTATCATTAATTTTGGAAATTCGGAGTCATTGTCAATAAAAATACTTCGAGATCAAAGACCTCGTCTATTTTTTTGGTGATCATCTTATTACCAAAATTCCACCTCTAGCTTATGTGCTTTTTATTCCATGAACCAGTTATTCGTCTTCCCCTGCCTTTTTCCTCTACTTGTCGAATTTGTTTGTGCAAAAGGAGAATGTCATTGCAATTATTGTACGTCATGGTTATTCAAGAATAATGATTTATTTTGTATTCGGCACCCAAAAATCCCCAATTCGAAATAATCTAATTTTCGAAACCCTTAAATTACTGTAATTTATGTCAGGGAAACCTCCCTACAGTGGATAATACAGCCTACAGTGAATAATGATTAAATAAAAATACGTATTTATGTAAAAAATGAATTTCACTTAATAAGTAGTTAAGGTCTGTTATGTGTTAATACATTTAATTTAAAATTAATTATTTTATGTTTATTTTTGCCGTGAATGAATTATTATCCACTGTAGGTTGCATTATCCACTGTAGGAAGGTTTCCCCCAAGTTGCAAAACTTCAGGCCTCGCTGACCGGACCCTGTATCCTATATTTGACACTAAATACTCTATTTTCAAATCAAAAAGACGAATTTTCAATCAGGAAAAATTTGTCCAGTCAATAAAGAAAAAAAAAAATTTTCATAAAAAATATGTAATTTTTCAAACCAAAAACGTGAGCTTTCAACGAAATAATTAAATCGCCAAAAAATTATGAATTTTCAACCAAGAATATTAATTTTATACCCGAAAATATGAATTCGAAACAAAATACATACATTTTTAACCAAGTAGTTTACTTTTAAACTGATAAGATTAATTTTTCTACCACAAAAGAAGAATTTTCAACAAAATATATGAATTTTCAACCAAATTTTTAACTAAAAAATCAATAATTTTCAACCAAAACTTGAATAGTTAAATTTTTAGTTAGAAACATAAATTGTTAACCAAAAATGAAACGATTTTCATCAAAATCGTTAAATTTTTAACCAAATAAAATTTTCAACGAAGAATAATTTTTTTACCAAATAAGACGAATTTTTAACAAATTACGTATATTTTCAACTAAATACTTTGAATAACTAATGTCATGTTAGTCCAAATTTCATTTGATATATTTTTAGTTAACATTTTTTAAATTTCTAGCATTTTTTAACTAAATAGTTGAATTTGAAACCAAAAAAGATTAATTTTCAACCAAAAATGGAGTAGTTGAATTTCCACCGAGCAGAATTAAGTTTCAATAAATAAATGAATTTTCTAGAAAACAGATTAATTTTGTACCAAATAGTTTAAATTTATATCAAATTTTTGAATTTTCAAGTAAAAAAAGGCGAATTTTCTATAAAACTGTTAAATTTTCAACCCGAGAATATGAGTTTTCAACAAAAGAAATTAATTTAAAATTAATCAATTGAATTTTCAAGAAAATAGTTTAAATTTTCAGTTAAAAAATAAGTTTTTAATAGAAAAAAAGCATTTTCAACCAAAATTATAAATTTTCAACCTAAAAAGAAGAATTTTCAATAAAATACTTTATTTTCAAACAAAAAAATTAATTTTCTACAAAAAAATAAGAATTTTCAACAAAATTCATAAATTTTTCAACTAAGAAGACTAGATAAATTTCCATAGGGAGAATTAGTTTTCAATTTTAAAAAACAGTTAAATTTTGGACCTGAGAATATGAATTTTAAACAAAAAAGTGAATTTGCAACCAATCAGTTGAATTTTCAACGAAAAATGTTTATGTTTTTGTTTCAATAAAAAAATATTTCCATTAGAACTAAAGAAACAGTTCAATTTAACCAACAAAGACCAATTTCCAACAAAATACATTTTCCGATCAAAGAGTTCAGTTTTCTACCAAATCGTTGAATTTTTAAGCCAAAACTACGAATTTTCTACAAAACAGTTGAATTTTTAACTAGAATTTAAAAAATAAGTAAAAAATCGAAATATTCACTTAAATTCTAAAATTAAAACATTTCCAAAATATCGGTAAGAATCGAAAGTAAGAAAAGTTATCGACTGCAAAAAGTATTATTAAAATAAAATTTTGTGTTTAAAAATTTTTCAACTGAAAATAATGTTTTATATTAAAAATTACATTCTCAGTCACATTACTTCGATTCTTAAAATTATAGAAAAATTTGCAAAAAAATTAATTTTATTAAATAACGACTACCTGTACCTATGAAATAACTTCTTTATCATGCCCCATTTTTATACAAAAATTCAAGCATGATGAACCCCTATGAGTATGAATAAATTACCCTTTATACCCTATTTTCCTTTCCATGGGACTGTGAGGCCTGAAATTGTCAATTATCCTATATTGAGCTTGTTTAAACTGCAAATTACGGAATTTTTGTAGGGTCGATTTTTCAATCATCTAAATATAAAATAAATTATTCTTTGGCTCCCTTATTGGATCCTTTCTTATAGTTATTATTGCCGGAGTCGTACAAAAATTGTGATTTGGAACAAATCCTTAACTCTCCTTGTACGTTGCCCTATTGGAAATTCCGACGTCGTAAATTACGTGGGAAACTACACAGGACACTACGTCGTAAAGTACGTAGGAAACTATACAGGACACTACGTCGTACATTTCGTCGGTTAAATCATAGGATCCGACGTACGAAAATACGTAGGAAATTACACAGGATTCGGATTCCGACGCACTGTCCTACGTAGTTGCTGACGCAATGTCCTACGAAGTTGCCGACGCAAGGTCCTACGAAGTTGCCGACGCACTTTTCTACACAGTTTCTGATGGAATTTTCGACGCAGGTGCCGACGCACTTTCTTATGAAGTTGCCGACGCATATTGTCCTACGCTGTTGTCGACCCACTGTCGTACGCAGTTGCTGACGCAATGTCCTACGAAGTTGCCGACGCACTTTCCTGCGCAGTTGCTGATGGAATTTCCGACGAAGGTGCCGACGCACTTTCTTATGAAGTTGCTGACGCATATTGTCCTACGCTGTTGTTTTCGCACTTTCCTACGCAGTTGCTGATGGAATTTCCGACGCACTTTCTTACGCAGTTGCCGACGCAATTTCCGTCATAAATTCCTACGTTCTTTACGTCGGAATTTCCAAAATGTTTTGATTGTTTTGAATAAAAACAATCAAATACTGATTCTAATTCAACAATCTTGGCTATTTTAGAACAAAAACAACTTCCAGTGGAACCAGCACGCCTCTACCTCCGTCATCGAAGCTGCAGAGGAAACCCTCCGGTGCTTCAGACTCCTCCGTATCGACGCCCATTCCACGAAAAGGAAAGCCCACGCCAATTGAACAGCGGGCGCCTTTCCGATTATAACCTACTTATAACATTAATTCCTTGCGGAATCCCGAAATTTAAAAGGGAGAAGATAGTCACGCTTTGCATAACTGTACAGTCGATAAGATTTTAGACATAATCTTTAACGAATAACACTAAAAAAAATTCGATGCTCGAAACATAATCGGTATAAACGTCAGATTTTCTATCCAGATGTAACGTCTTTTACGCGTTGCATCGTTGTTACGCTCGTTTCCCACTCATTCCCTCGTTTTTTTCCCAGAAAAACGTTGCGACGATTAGGCTGATTTTACGATGTAAGTAAATCTTAAGAACTAAATCTTAAGAGACATTATTTATGTATAAATACACCGAGGCATAATTTATGAAGAGTACTTTATAAGAATCTCGTTAATTGTACTGAAGAGTTTGTGAGGATATTGTTGTAAAAAGAGAAGAAACGAAAGCAGTCACTGCGAGCTTTATAAAGCATATATTATTTATTATAGAAACAAAATAATCGGACAGATTCGAGTTTTATTAGCATCGTCGCCAATCAAATTTCACAGAACCAGTGAAAGAAAATTTGGCGTTTTATTGCTTTGAAGAATTGTTTCTACTCGAAGGCGTATTTTTACAGTGAAACTGCGAATTAACAAAGAAAAGGCGAGGTGGAGTATCGCAGGGCAATTTTCGTGAAGTCAGTCGGGGGTAATTTGAACATCAAAATTTGACATCGACTTTGCGGCAAGGGGTCTGCGAGCCTCGGCAGCGTTGTTAAACGATTTAACAATATTAATTCGTTCGATGCGTATCGATAAGTTTAGGTTGCCTAGATTTACTCATTTTTATAAACTGTAATATTATTAATGCTAGAAAGTGTAAGTGTTTATACTATATTTGCATATTTATAGAGTATTATTTAATGCCGTCGTTTTCTCTCCGCTCCTCTCATTCCTCGGACGAGAAGTCTGAACTATTTTTTCTTTTCTTTTTCTCTTTGTATTTAAGAGAGCACAAGGATATGTAATATCCATAAAGGCTCGTTAGCTTCTTTCGAGACATGCTCAAAGGACGAGATCAGATCATGTTGATAGGGAGCGAAATTTTGTCAGAAGGGAAGAGAATGTTTTCTGTAAATATTGGTTGATTCTCTTGCCCATTGCGTCCCTTGCCTTGTTTAAAACTTTCGTCCGGCGGCGGTGAAGAGTACAACTCGTACCGCGGAAAGATATACGAAAAATCAAACTTAGGCTTACGTTTGTACGGCACAAAACTTGTACCGGTTGTTTTTGTTTGACGTTCTTTTGTAATTCCACGGTTAGCGTGGATTCCTGTGTGTTATGATGATACAACGTACAAGGCTCTTTAGGTAGACTATGCTTTGTTAAGGCCTCGTCGGGTCGCGGATCAAGCCCATAAAAAGACATTTCCATTTTTTTTACATTAAAATGCAATTAATGTAACTTGACGGAAAAACTCTCCGTAATGTAATAATCTAATGTGATTAATGTATTAACAAACTACACGATAATTTCTTTTTGTTTTCGCCTCTGTAAAATTCTGTATCGTCGCTAATAATGCTGTGAAGAAATATACATATATATGTGTGTATATATACGCATGTATGCAAATATATATCTATATTGACAAATAACACCTGGTCTTTTTATTTACAATCTTTTTTAAATATATTATTAGTATTATAATGAATTATTCATTATTATTAATTATTATTATAATATTTATTAGGGTCATTTACTAGTCAGCGTGTTCTTAGGTCAGGGAAAAGTCAGGGATCTTGAAAGTTGTATTTTTATCAGTGTTGGGTTAGTTACTTTTTTTTAGTAACTAGTTCCAGTTTCTAGATAAAGTAACTTAAAGATCCCTAAAAAAAGTTACTTTTTCACTTCCTTAATTTTATAAGAAAATTGATCTTGTGCCTCGAAATTCAAACATTTCTTTGTTTGTTTTAAAATTCATTTTTTTTGTTAGAAATTGCTTATTTTTTGGTTGAATTCAAAAGTTAAATAAAAAAATTAAAATTTATTTTTTTACTGATTGTTTACTTCCAGTTTTGGTTGGAAATTAATTTTTCTCTGTTTAAAAATTAATCTTTTGGGTTGAAAATTGAACTGTTTTATAGAAAATTCGTCATGTGGTTTGAAAGTTCAACAATATAGGTGAAATTTTTTGTTCCTTGACTAAAAAATCTTTATTTGTTGAGAACTCGTCTTTTGTTTGGTTTAAAATTAATTTTTTTGTAGAAATCTCTTATTTTTAGTTAGGGTGTCAACATAATATTACATTTTTGGCTGAGAATTAATCTTTGTTGGTTAAAAATGGAACTGTTTTTGGTTGAAGTTCAATTTTTTTTATATTCATATTTTTGGTTCGAAAATTCAACTATTTTGTAGAGAATTTACATTGTTGGCTTCAAAATTAAACAATTTGGAAAAACTTTTGTTGTTTCTTGACTGAAAAAGCTTTATTTGTTGAAAATTCGTTATTTTTAAGTTAATTTCTTTACCGATAATTAACTTTTTCTATTTTAGTTGAAAATTAATCTTTTTTAGTTCAATATTCAACTATTTGTTTGAAAATTCAACTATTTGTTTAGAAGTACTTTTGTTTTCTTGAAAATTCAACTATTTTTTTAATATTCCTCTTTTTGGTTTAGACATACATCAATTTTAGTAGGAATTTCATATTTTTTAAATAAAAATGCAAAATTTATTTTATGAAAAAATTAATCTTTTTTAGTTGAGTGTTTGAGCGTTGTTCAGTCACTTAATTTCTAGTGGAGCGTATTGGGGTTCAAATAACAACAGGCAAATTTTTTATTGCAAAGGAAAGAGTTTATTTTCTGGCATAAAAAACCTCCACTTGAAGAGTGGAGGAAAAAGCCGAGAATCAAGTAGCGATCACAAAAATAAGAGGGAAATTACAGACCTTAAGATTGGAATAAGACTTAAACATTTGAAAGACAACCAGTCTGCAACACTTTAATCCACACAACAGCAAAACTGATAGCATCCAATCCACGTAAATGGCAAGCTCCAATCCACACATTGGCACACAAGAATAATCCAACACGAGACTCGTTCACACACGCACACACAAAATGGAACCTCTCACCACGATGACTTAATTTGAACTAACTCAAACTTTTTAGAAAAACATTAATTATAAAAGTCAAAACAAATTCCTTAATCAACTGCATATAAAGTCCTATGAAAAGGTTCCATTCTACCTGCTCGGCGCTGACCTTCGAGCTACGCGCAGAGCTTACAGTTTATTTTCAGGTGCAGCCCCTTTTCCGGAAGTGAATCAATTAACAAAAGAAAATAAACTAAGTCTAACTCTCTACTATTTCAGACGACAGTAAAAAGCAGCCGAACATCCCGCCCGCCTTCGTCCACAGGACGAAAATATAAACTACAGATTAAATGTTAGATATTCGCTATAACAATGTGTAGCGCAAAGGGATACAGACTAGCAATACGCCCAGCCTGGCTATGAAGTAGCAGCACTTGGTGATGGTAGAGAGAGGACAGAGATTGGCGATGTGACAACGTAGTGTATTAGTGGCCGTTTTTACGCTAGCCACCCTTACAATATTATCAGGGTTAGGATGAACCTCCACAACGCATCCCAAAGGCCACTCCGAGGGTGGATATCGTTCATCCTTAACAAGGACCAAATGACCCACAGCGAAGTTTTCGAACGGGCTGCGCCATTTGTGACGCTCCTGAAGGTTTTGGAGGTATCCCAGTGACCAGCGTTTCCAAAAGTTCTCATGGACACGTTGAAGAAGTTGGACTCGACGCAGGCGGTTCTCCGGTATTTCAGGAATTCCAGCGTCAGGAAGGAGGCTCATATTTCTGCCAATCAAAAAATGAGCCGGGCTTAACACTGTAAGCTAACCGTTGAACATCCTCTTGAGTTCTCGGGCAGCTCCCTGGAAGGTTGTGCCATTGTCGATGTACAACTTGCGGCAGTCACCACAACGACCAACAAACTGGCGATATGCGGGCAGGAACGTAGCCGTGGTTGAGTAACTTATAACTTACAGATAAACTGCATGTGCTGCGAAACAAACAAAAAGGGTAATATGTCCCTTGTAAGAGCGATAACCACGGCCCTTCGTCGTACGTATCTGGATAGGCGTGATAGGCGTGACAGGCGACCGCCAACACGCAACAGTCCATTCATCGTGTCCACAAAAGGATTCAATTTTCGGAGTGGATTTCGTTTTAGTAAAGAACCATTCGTGGTCAAAAGCGCGAGTTCCATGCGATGGGCGACCGCCTGAGCCACTCGAATGATCGCTGCGCGAGCGTCAGAGATCTCTGAAGAAGTCAGAAATGACAAATTAGGTGTTTCCCCCCCTCTTCGTCTGCGAAGATTCACCAGGAGGCGGCGACACCATGCCACTATGCGGATCAGCCGCGTTAGTGTAGTCTTCGCAAGGCATCCGGCCGATCTGGCCAATCCGATGAGGGCAGTGAGAGCCATTTTGGTCCATGCCACCATTTTTCTATACCTTTAAATTCATCAGCCCTCACTCCACGAGTGGCACCAATGTTTGAGCGTTGTTCAGTCACTTAATTTCTAGTGGAGCGTATTGGG
>CAKNXH010002196.1:83813-99988 GCA_932178445.1 Andricus quercusramuli | reverse complement strand
AACCGAATTCCAAATGGATTACTCCGGCATACAGTGGGATTAATCAGAATTTCTCTGGATTACACGATGATTACGCAGGATTATTCGAGTTACACAGTAGTGCAAGTGGATTACTCCAGATTACAAGATGGTAACACTGGATTTAGTCAAATTACACCAGATTATAAGTGGATTATGCCGGATATATGCTTACAAGGGGATGACTTTGAATCACTTGAATTACTGCGGGGATTACAAGTTCATCACACTGGATTACTAGGATTACACCGGATTATGTGTTTGGATAACCGTGCGGTCCAGTGGATTACCAGAGTTGCTTCCCCCTAAACCTTTACCAGTCGAAAAAAAAATATAAATGATATGTCAGTTAAAAAAGGATATTATTTTCTATTCTCTTTGAAGAGCTTACCTTCTAATTCCCTCTCGAGCCTGTCCATTTCCTTGGATATCTCCTCGAAATTGATCGTGGCAGCTGCCTCTACATCGGCAGGCTCTGGAACCGGTAATGGTAACGGTTCATCAAAATTGTAGTCGCCTTCCTGAGCTAATCTCGCCCTTACCACATAGTGCAAGAGAGTGACACCAGGTTCCTTCGACTTGACGTCTTTTAATTTTGCAAGGATTTCCAGACCGAAGCCATCAGCCTGACCTCTCATCCGGTTGCCCCCGTTCATATAATTCCCAAGAGTCAAAATTAGTGCCATGACTTTTTTGAGGGAGCTTGAACTCTTCATGTATTCGCAGAGGGATCGCAGATTTGTCAGCTTTGTTGATACCGTGGAAATCGCATCTTGAAAATCCGTCTGGAACATCAGGCAAGCTATTCTCTCTGTAAAGTGATGTATTCCAGAAAGGCGTTTCAAAAAAATTTCTGGACTATCCAAAGGAATTTCGGGATGTTCAGCTTCGTGACTTGCAATATCTTCAAGCTCCTTCTGGGTTGGTCTCTGAGAATTAAATTTCAGTATTAGGTTTTTTCCTGCCCTATTCCTTATCTCTATTAATTAATTTCTCAAAATCTAATAAAATTCTTGGAACGAAATTTTCGAAAATCTCGAACTCATTGTTAAATAACTGATTGGTTGCATACTGTGTGAATAATGACTTTAAGTGGTTGTTTATAGTTTGTTCCTTTGAAGTTTCTGGACTTTTGTAAATCCCAATTTCCAAATGACGAGTTTCAAATCTAAATATTTATTTCTAAAAAAGAACATTTAAATTGCAACTGATTATTTAATAATAAAGGCAGCAATTCCGTTCTTAACTTTTTGATCAAATGTGTTACAAATTACAAGATGATTCTATTCATAACCCTTTTAATATTGGTAAATAATTCTGTTCTTAAAATTCTTAATTTATGAGGAGTACCAGTAAAAAAAAATTACCGATGCCAAAAACAATATTTCTGGGAAAGTTTTGAATAGTTTAGGTTTTATTTTAAAAGATTAATTTTGAGCTTCGAAGGTAAAAATAATAAAAATATGTCGAAAAAGAATCTGGAAGACTTTAAGACGATTGTTTACTAGGATTTAAAAAAATCTTAAGAACACTTTGAATTATTTCAGAAGATATCTCGACGTTTTAGAAATTTTAAAAAGATTGAAAAATAATTAAAAATTTGAAAAGATTTCATAAAATTAAAAAAATGTAGATTTTTCAAAGATTTTGAAAGATTTTAAAATGATAAAAAAGATTTCTTAAGATTCTAAGGATAATTTATATAGATTTTTTCGTTTGAAAAATTTATTTGAAGAAAATATATAGAAAGATTTTGTTTAAATTTCAAATGATTTTCTCAAATTTCAGAAAAGATTGTAGAAGATTTTTAAGACATTTTTTTTTAATTTTGCAAGATCCCAAAATTTTAGAAAAAAATTCGAATAACTTTAAGAGATATTTGCAAGTTTCGAAAAGATACTAAAATGTTGTTAAACCTAGAAAGATTTTAATAAATTCAAAACAAAATGTATAATTTTTAAGATTTCCAACAACAAATTTAGAAGCTTTTTAAGAACTTCGAAAAGTTTGAAGAGAATAAACAAATTTTCCTAAAATGTCTAGGTAAATTTTTTATGATTTTTTATTTTACAAAATTTATCTTAAGAGAATATTTAAAACAATTTAAAAAATTTTTAATTTCAAAAAAATGTTGAGAAAAGAACCTGGAACATTTTAAAGCAATTTTTTTTATTTTTTTTTTATTTCTTCAAAATTTTAGGAAAAATTCGAATCATTTTAATAAATCTTTAGAAGTTTGGAAAATATTTTTAAATAATTGAAAATTGTAAAATATTTCAGAAAACTTGAAACAAAATGTAGATATACGAAGATTTTCAAATAAAATTTTGAAGTTTTTTAAAGATTTTTAAAGGTTTCAAGATAGTAGAAAAATTCTTAAGATTTCGGACTATTTGAAGTGATTCTTTGTTTTGAAAAATTGATTGTAAGAGAATATTTGAAGAAAATTCGATAGCATTACAAAAGATTTTTGCATTAAAAATTATTTTTGTCTTCAAATTCTAATTTTGCTACAAATTGTTTTCTTTCTTGACTTAAAAATATTTTGGTTAAAAATTTAACAACTGTGTTCAAAATTCGCCTTTTTGGTTACAAATATCGTCTCTTTGGGTAAAAAGTTAATGTTTCTCAATTAAAATTTCAACGATTTTTTATTTAAAATTCAAATCTTTTTGATTGATATATCAACTATAACGCTCATTTTTTTTAGTTCCATCATTTTAGCAGAAAGTTCACCCATTTAGTTATGTTTTTTTTTTTTTTTAAATTAATATTCTTGGTAGAAAATCTTTTGTAGAAAATTCGTTTCTTTTGGTAAAAGTTTAATCTTTTTTGGTTGCAAATTCCACTTTTTGGTTGATGATTAACTTTCTTCCTGAAATTTTGACTTGACGTATCTGAAATCTTCGAAAATCTTTGTGAATTTTCTCAAGAATCTCAGGAAAAAATACACGCTCACATAGCATGCTATAATTGGTGATGCTAGTTTATCAAAAAAAGGCTTAGAATTTGGTTGACTATAAGCACTTACAACTTCATAAATTTGCTGCAGAGCCCCCAAGTGTACGACGCTTGTGTCCAGGTTATAAACTGCATTTTCCACCTCTGAGAAATCGAGATGAAGACTCTTTTCAAGAATTCCAACCATTCTCGACCTTTTCGAGTCCAAAATCTTAGCTGGCTGGATTTTCGATTGTTTCTGAGTCTCGTCTTTTCTTCTCGTTGGTTTTCTTTCGGTAACTTGTCTAGAGAAAAGTTCTGCGAACTCTTTAATATTCAGGTTCTTCTCTTCCTCAATTTCAAGCCAAAGTGGAACCTGGAATTCAAGAGGAGCTAATTTTAACATGAGGATGGGAGTATGTAGTATGTATCTGTTTTAAGGGTTTAATGAAATAGGATTTACCTCAGGAGGAGAATCTGGACTTTCTAGAGAGACTTGTTGAACTGGAACTTGTGGTACCAGAATCCTTGTCCAGTAGAGAGGCTTCATTGGAATCTCGGGATTTAGTGGCTCTTTCCTCAGCACTGTTGGAATAAGTAAAAATTATGTACAAACAATAAAACTTTTATTGATCCTAATTTTTTTCAGATTTTCAGGGATCACAGTCAGTCTCGTATTCCCCCTGTCCTCTATTATCCTTTTTCTGGGCAATCCCGATCCACGACTCGTCCTCATACTATAACATAGGGCGAGATTGTACGTACCGTTAGACCCTTTTGCAATCCCGCGATGAAGACAAAGAGCCCCTCATAACCAGCGCACTGTTGCCCCTCTAGTCTTAGAGTCAGTTTCGCATCCCTCCCCCTTTTCCCTCTTTTTCCGGGCGATCCACGACTCGTCCTCCTCCCTGTTTCAATCGGAGATTGTACGTACCGTCTGACCTTTGTGATCAGGGATCGCAGTCAGTCCCGCATCCCCCTTTCCCCCTTTTATCCTTTTTACAGGCGATCCACGACTCATCCTGATACCTGTTTTAGGACGAGATTATACGTACTGTTAGACCCTTGTGCAATCCCGCGATGAAGACAAAGAGCCCCTCATAACCAGCGTACTGTTGCCCCTCTAGTCTTAGAGTCACTCTCGCACCCCTCCCCTTTTTCCCTCTTTTTCCGGGCGATTCACGACTCGTCCTCCTCCCTGTTTCAATATCAGATTGTACGTACCGTCTGACCTTTATGATTAGGGATCTCAGTCAGTCCCGCATCCCCCTTTTCCCCTTTACCCCTTTTTCCAGGCGATCCACGACTCATCCTGATACCTGTTTTAGGACGAGATTGTAGTCTGGCCCTTGTGCATCCCCCGTGTTGACGGCAGGCAGACCCTAAATACTCGGGAAATCCACGAAGTAATTCATGCAAAGAATTAACAATAATGTCGTTTTGAAGAGAAGGGGCTGTCTGTCCTCACCGCGGGGGGTCCACGAGGGCTAATCCGTGCGTAAGATCTCGTCCTGAAGCAAGTGTGAGGACGAGTCGTGGATTGCCCAATTTTCCACTTAATTTTTTAAAAATTCTCTATAATCCCTATTTTTGAGAATTTTTGCCATTTTCCCTCTTTTTTTGAAATTCTGAATAATTTTTCAAACAGAAACCTATGATATTCAAAATGCAACTATGAGCATTAGGGTGGGTCGAAAATAGCTATTTATTTTAGATCGAGATGATTTCATATAGAAAAGTTGCCTTTTTGAGTATGAAATACTCCACTGTTTAAAATTTTTTGCTAAAAATTACAGCCAAGCGCAATGGTCATAAAGCTGAAAAATCCGTTTTTTCCTTCTTCATCTGAATTTCAAACAATATTAAAAAAATGTGTATAGAAAAGTTGAAGATCTAGAAAAGTTTTACCTTTTTTGTTTGACTTTTTTTTTGTATACCGCAAATTGGTCCACATCAGGAACTTACTGTTCCGAATCGGCTAGAGCTTGAAATTCTGAACCAATTTCAATGCTTTTTCCTTAGAAATGCTCAGCATTAAATACAGAAGAACGTCTATAATTTATTTTTGTGAGCTTCCTTTTATGTGATTTATTTTTTAAATAAATAAACTGGAAAAATGAGACTTTTAAGAATGTTTTTTCATCGTCGAAAAAAAGACTTGAAGAAAGTTTCTGTGTATTAGAATTAATGTAAGTACACTTGAGGAACGTAAATAATTAGTTTATAATTGAAGCTTCTTTGCTATAAACAAATTATATTAACAAATACTTGGATGAGGTGCTCAACGGCAGAAAAAAATTATTTGTTGATTGAAAGTGCTCAAATGCCTCATATAAATAATACTTGTAATTATTACCAAATATTAACAATTACTATTGTTGCAAACATTTTAATACAGAAGTAGTGAATTTTTGCATCTCTTTCATATGTATATAATGTTTTTCTCATTAAAACAGTTTCAAGTATATTTTAAATTGATTAATAATCACGACAATGTATAAATATTGAATATTTCTGATTGTTTACAATAAAAATGATAAATGAAAGTTGAAAATAGTCTCTTTCGCATAGAAACAAATTATTTTTCAGCTAAACAATATTCCAGAAAATTGAATAAAAATGTTTCATCAGGAAAATGTGTCATTGACTCTTAGTTGTTATTGTTATGAACAAATTATTAAATACATATTAAATTTCACATTTTTTGCATAGGTACATATTATTTTACTAAAAAAATTAAAACTTGTTTCCAATTGATTAGTAATCACACATATTTATAAATATTAAATATTTCTTATTGTTGATAATAAAAATTATTTTAAAAATTCTAAAATAAGTCGGTTTCTTAGAAAAAATTCTTCTTTCTACTGAAAAATATTCCAGACAACAGCATAGTAATATTCCGTTAAGAAAATGTATCGCTGATTCTTAGTTCTCATTAAAAATTACTACATACACATAAACAAAATTATTTTTTCAATTTGAATTAATTTATTGTTAAATTTACTTCATAATAAATCTTAAATTTATATCAAGGAAGCAAATAGCTTATTTCTGTAAAAAAAAAGTTAGACTGGAATAGTTACTTAATAATTTGTTAGTAATAATAATAATTAAGAATCCAAGACTCATTTGATCTTAGTGGAAAATTATTATTCAGTTGCATGGTATTGATTAGTTTTAGAATTTGGTCATAATTTATTTTATTAACAATAATAATGTTTAAGTCAATGTTCAGAATGTTCTGTGATTATTAATCACTTTTAAACATTTTCTGAATTGGTTTTATCAGAAAAATAATGGTAAAATATGCAAAAATGTAAAAATTAATATTTATCCAATCATTTGTTAATAACAATAACAATTAAGAGTCAGCTACACACTTTCTTAACAAAATATTAATATTCGGTTGTATGAAATATTTTTTAGTAGAAAAAAATAATTTTTTTCTATGCGAAAGTAACTATTTTTGGAATGTTTTTATAATTCTTATGATTAGCCATAAGAAATATTTAATACTTATAAAGGTCTGATTAATAATCTATTTAAAACATAGATGGAACTTTTAGTTAAGAAAGAATTTTTTCTGCCATTGAGCACCTGAACCAATTATTTGCTAACAAAATTTGTTTATAACAATTTGCTTCAACCCTGAAATAATTATATATTTAGATTAGAAAGGGAACAAACACATGTTATTTGTAGAACTAAAAAAATATCTTTAATAATTTTTTGAGCTTTCTGGAATATTGTATTTCTGTTTATTATAAATGTAATTATTAAGGATACTCGAGATAATCTTTGTTTCTGTTTTTATTTTTTAAGCAATGCACTGTCGCATTATTATTTTTATCTTCTCTTTGATACTTTTAAAATGTTTGGAAAATATTTTATATAAAGAATCCAGCGATACTTATTTATTTAAGCGATATTAATTTAATTTGTGAATCAAATGTAAGTATACTTGTTAATAAAATCTGTAGTTTCTTATAAAAGTGTTGCAATTTTTGATTTTTGTAAATTACGCTGGTATTCAAAAAAAGAATCATCTTTTTTCGAAGAAAAAATCCCATATTTTTCCTACAATTGAACTACTGAACCAGTTGTGATCCCTGGATTTTTTCCCTCAACTTCTTTAACTTTATTTTCTTACCTGGTCGATTGGGAGGATTCCATCCGCCAACAGGTGGAGCCGGAAAAGGTGCTGGTCCACCGAAAGGTGGAGGAGGTGGTGGTCCTCCCATTCCTGGCGGAGGTGGAGGTGGTGGTCCTCCTATTCCTGGCGGAGGTGGAGGAGGTGGTGGTCCTCCCATTCCAGGTGGAGGCGGAGGGGGTGGTGGTCCTCCCATTCCAGGTGGAGGCGGAGGGGGCGGTGGCCCTCCCATTCCAGGCATAGGCGGTGGAGGTGGTGGACCTCCAATTCCCGGCATAGGAGGTGGGGGTGGTGGACCTCCAATTCCAGGCATAGGAGGTGGAGGTCCTCCAACTGCTGGCATAGGTGGTGGAGGTGGTGGTCCCACGATTCCAGGCATTGGAGGTGGAGGAGGGGGTGGAGGACCATTAATTTCTGGCATAGGAGGTGGAGGTGGTGGCCCACCAATTCCGGACACTGGGGGTATAGGTGTAGGTGGATGAATAACCACTTTAGTTTTGCACTCAACATTTGGTGATGATTCCAGTGGTGGACCATTAATTTCTGGCATAGGGGGTGGAGGTGGGGGTGGTGGCCCACCAATTCCAGACACTGGAGGTATAGGTGTAGGTGGTTGAACAACCACTTTAGTTTTGCACTCAACATTTGGTGGTGATTCCAGTCTTTTCTCTCCCGATTTTGAAGGTTCATTTTCATCTTCTATAGATTGCACTCCCGCACTGTCCGCACTTTCGTCAAAGTTCAAGTTCCTCTTTATATTATTGCACAATTCGTTTTCATCTAGGTCTGTCCTACTAACTCCGTTCGTTATTGACTTTGAATTTTGAATATTGTCGTTGATAGTCGAACTGAGGCACTTGTTCTGACTTATCTTCAAGTTGTTCATGTGTCCTGTTAAGGAATCCATCGAACTCTCCGCATAATTTGTACTCTGCAAGAATGTTATTTAAAAATATAAGAAAGGGGTCCAAAAACTATTTCATCCTGCCAGTGGGGCAGGTTTGGCAGGTTTTGTGGCGATTTGTGGCGTAGGGGTGGGAGGGGTTAAGGCAGAATGTGAAATCACACATGGGACATATAAATGTGTGAATATCAATATTTTGAGATGCTTCAAAAAATTAAAATAAGGGATTTTATTTTACAGGTAAAGCACATAAATACAGACTTCACACTCTTTCCCCTATTCCTATCTTCACCCTTTTTAAAAAAGAATTTCTTCTTTTCTCTGGTTTCAAAATTCATCTCTTTCCGTTAAAAATTACGCTATGTGGTTGAAGATTTGAATATTCTGTTGAAAATTAGTTTTTTTAAATGAAAATTAATTTTCTTCACTGGAAATTTCACCAATCTATTTTTGGCTGGAACTTGATCATTTTTAGTTGAAAATTTAACTACTTGTTTTAAAGTTAAATTACATTGTTAGAAATTCATTTTTTAAGTTGAGGATCCAGCTCTTTGGTTTTAAACTTTACTATTTTGTTGAAAATTATTTTTTTTTTTCGAAACAAATTGTTTCAACTGAAAATATATCTATTCCTTCAATAGTTGAAAATTGATCATTCTTAATTGAAATTTCAACAATTTAGTTAAAAATGTATGTATGGTGTTGTAAATTTATCTTTTTTATAGAAAATTAATCTTCTTGATTGAAAATTCAACTATTTCTTTGAAAGTTAAACTACTTTCTCAAACATTAATTAAATGTTTTTGTCAACATTTTTTTTTGTCAATTTCGTCAAAAACTTAACTACTTTGCTGAAAATTCGATTGTCTTTGCTTGAATATTGAATAGTTTTGTTGAAAATTAACATTTTGATTGAAAATTTTACTATTTGATTGAAAATTCATTTTTTAGTCCGAAAATTGAACTATGCGGTAAAAAGCTAACTATTCAAAAAATCAACTTCGAGGTTAAAAATTAAACTATTTTGTTGAAAATTTAATTATTTTGTTGAAAATTTAATTATTTTATTGAAAATTTAAATATTTTGTCCGGTTTTCCCACTGAAAATTTAACTGTTCTATTTTGGGTGGAAAATTTATCGTTTTTAGTTAAAAATGCAACAATTCGGCTTAAATATTCCATTGTTTTGTTGAAAATTAACTTTTTGACTAGAAAATTAACTATTTGATTGAAGATTCATTATTGTAGTTCGAGAATTGAAATATGTGGTTAAAAATTAAACTATTTTTTTGAAAATACAATTGTTCTTGTTTGAGGTTTAATGCTTTTTGTTTTAAAATTCCAAAATTTGATTGAAAATTCATCTTTGTAGGTCGAAAAATTCTTAGTTGATAATTTATCTTCCCTGGTTAAAAATTAAACAGTCTTCTCAAAAATATAAATTAAAAAATGGGTATTTTGGGCTTGAAAATTTAACTATTTTGCTGATTTTTTTTTATTGTAAAGCAACTTTTGTAACTGAAAATTTAGCTATTCCATTTTTGGTTCGAAATGAACTTTTGGTCGAAAATTCACATCTTCGGGGTTTCAAAGCTCTATTCAAACAAATTTATTCCCTTATTTTCGTCAGAAATCACCATATTTTCCCAGTTTTTATAGCATTTTGGACTATGAAGTCTGTTAAAATATTATTTTTGTATGTTTTGTGTTTAATTTTAGGCGTTTCTAAAACGAAAACGAAGAAAAATATTTGACATAAAAGGGGTGGCGGGTGTTCTTATTTGTTACGTCACCCTGGTAGGTTCAAGCTTTGTATGATGATCTATAACGAAGAAGGGGAGGGGTGGAAACAGTTTTTAAAATAGCTTAACGTAATTCTTGAGCAGTCCCAAATGTAATTTTTGATAGTCTATCATAATTATCTACTTTTGCCACAATTGTCTGACAACTTTGAACAGGCCTGTCCAGCGAGGAGAAGTTTACTCAAAGTCCAGATGGTGCATTTCCACTACCACTTCAATCTACTCATTTGAGAGAATAGTAAGTAGAGAGTGAAAGTGCAAAATTCACGTTTGCGATTTGAGTCGTTTTGACGGAAATTCCTGGAATTTCTCCTCGCTGGACAGGCCTGTTGTAAGGGATTTCAAGAGATTCGGAAACGTTTCCTCGGATTTTAAAGATGTCATTGAATTTTAAAGGAATATTAACCGATTTTAAGAGATTTTCACGGATTTGAAAGAAATATAAGCGATTTTTACGGAATTTTGAAGAATTGAAGCTATTTCATAAGGATTTTTATTGTTTTAAAGGGAGTTTAAGGAATTTCAATGGCTTTTGAAACATTTTAATGGGTTTAAATATATTGCAAGGCAGGCCTGTCAAGCGAGGAAAAATTTAATCAAAGTCCAGACGGAGCATTTCCATCACCACTTCTATTTGCTCGCTCGAGAGAGCTCGGGCGGTGGTTACTTTCATCAAGTAAAATGGGAAGTAGAGAGTAGAAGTGGAGAATACACATCTGCGATTTGCGATGTTTCGATACAATTTCCTGGCATTTCTTCTCGCTGGACAGGCCTGACTCAGAAGATGAAAATTTTGTTACCAAATTATCAAAACTCTACCTGTAATCCATTTTTTGCCTTGTTATTTTGTCTCTCCATTTCGGAGATGGGTGACAATGTCGAGGGCATTTGAGCATCAAATCTCGATTCTTCAGTAGAGGAAGACTTGTCCACTGAAATGGGCGATAGATCCAAGGAACTAACGGTGAACCTTCCACTTTCCTCGGAACATCTACTCGATGAAGAGGATTCATCCTTTCCAATTTTTTTGATTGGTGAACTGAAGCTGCTCGTATCAATGATACCGGAATGTCTTTCAGGCGAAGTTTGGGTCGACCTTGCATCCTTTCGTCCTTCGGAGGTCTTCACCAATTTCCGGAGACGGTCTACTTCCGCTCTTAAACTGGTTACTTCCTCTTCTAAGCGCTTTACACAATCCGAGGACGGAGGTTCTCGATTCAATTTTCCAGGATGGAGTGATGGAGGTTCCTGAGTCGCCCAATAATATGTTTCGTCTGGCTAAAAATTATATTTAGTTAATTAATTAACATAATAAATCCAAAGTGGTCGTAGCACAGAGGGGCACAATGACGAATATTTTTTCAAAATACAATTGCGGTTACAATTTTTCATGGAGTTCAAAGTTTTTTTTTAAGTTAAAGCTCACTAAATTGCTGATTTCAGAAAGAAAATTTTTGATTTACTTTATTAAAACATAAAGTTTGAAAAAAAATTTATTTAACATATGGTTGCTTTAATAGCACTTAATTAATTAAAAATGATTGATGTTAGCGTGTAATCGATGTAATGATTTTGTATATTTATAAACTGATTTTCGTTTTTATTCGAATTTAAAGTAATACACAACACTGAAAAACAAAAATAAATGTATTTCTTATTGCCATAAAGAACTTTTATAAACAAATGCACAGTTTAAGCGCAATATAATAAGACCGAACTGTATTAATGTAACGTTGGCAAGCCCAACAAAGCACGTTTAAAAAAAGTACCTGAAACTCCCAATTACTATGAATTATTATGAATTGTTGTGAAATTACAATATAGTTTACTATAGCATGACTGGCGAGTCAAAAAAAAACATGTTTAAAAAAAAGTACCTTAAACACTAAAAAATTGTTTTCAAATGTGTTTATAATAATCACATTTATCATGAAATGGCAACACAAAGTGTCACTAGCAAGGTTAACAAAGTACGTTTAAAAAAAATAACTGAAACTCTTAAAAAATTGCTCAAACTGCGCATTTCTTTATAAAATTTGTTTATAAATGTCACAAAATTGATAGTTTACTGAAGCATCACTTCCAAGTCAAACAGATCCCGATTTCAAAAAAAGTACCTCAGACTCTCATAAATTGCTAAAACTGCGCATTTGTTTAAAAAATTTGTTTCTAAGAATAAGAAATACAATTATAAAAAAATCAAATCATGCCCCTCGAATATTTATTCATCGACTTCCCACTGATATCAATCATTTTCAATTAATTACGTGTTACTAAAGAAACAATATCTTAAATTTTACAATATTTTCAAATTTATGTTCAAATAAAGTATTTAAAAAAGTTATTTTTAAAAGTCAGGGAAAGACAGGAATTTTGAAGAAAATCTTGCAAAAGTCAGCGAATTTCTACAAGAGGCACTTTGAATAACTGTCAAGGGACATTTGAAATTGTTTTAATCCGTTTATAAAAAATTCGATGGTACAAATGTTTAAGATTCTGGTCTCTGAATATTAATGGTCAGTGAAAATGAGAAATTGGAATTTTGAAAATGATAAATTCTCAACCGAAACAGACATATTCTCAACTGAATACATGCATCTTCAACAAAATACATGCATTAAAAAAAAAAAAAAATTATCCAACCAAATAGTTGAATCTTTAACTACACAATATAAATTTTAAACCAAAAATGGAATGGTTAAATTTTCATTAAAAAAATTTTTCAACTAAAAATGATCAATTTTCAACATAAAATGTCATGGTTAAATTTTCAATTGAAACAATTAATTTTCAACGAAAAAAGATGAATCCTCAACTGAAAACGTGATAGTTCCTACATTTCAACCAAAAAATTTTTATTTAAAATTAAAAACAGTTTAATTCAACAAAAAAACTAATTTTCAACAAACAGTTGAATTTTTAACGGAATTAAATTATTTTCTTTTAAAAACGTTCAATTTCGAACAAAATAATAAAACTTTTAACGAAAAAAGATGAATTTTCAATTATAATAATAAGTAAAATAACTGGAATAGTTACAATTTCCAGTTTAAAAAATTCATCATCAACCAAAGAGAAATGATTATTTAACTTTGAAATTATTTTTTCATTTCTTTCAACGTATTTTTATAGATTTTAGAAAATTTGGAATCTCAGGTTGGGAGAAAAATTTTAATTTCTTTATATTTGGTTTTATATTTCTATGCCTATTTGTGACCACAATTTGAATAGTGAAAATGAAAAAATAGTTGAAAAAGCATTAAAATGGATTGATTATCATAAAAAAGATCTGTGAGCTACATTTCGAAAGTAACTAAAAAACGGTTTTTATAGTTACTGTTACTGAAAAAATGTCCAATTCGTTACTTACTTATAAAAGTAATGTAATTACAACTATCGTTATCAAAATAAGGGAACTAGTTACTTCCCATCCCTGGTTTTAGTAGAAACTTGATCTTTTTTGAATAAAAATTCAATTTTTTTGATGAAAATTAATTCTCGTTGGTTAAGGATTCAACTATTTTGTTGAAAATTCGTCGTCTTTGGTTGGAAATTCGTTGTTTTTTTTTAGTGAAAAATTAATATTTTTAACTGAAAATTTAACTATTTCTTTTGAAGATTTACCATTTTATTTCAAATTTCATCTGTTTAAGTGAAATTTTAACTATCTTGTTGGAAGTTAATCTTTTCAAATTAAAAATTTAGCTACATTTGTAAGTGTTCAACTTCTTTGTTTGAAAGTTTTTTTGATGAAGGTCTTTCTGTGTTGAAAATTCGTTTTTTTTTCTTATTTTAAATAAATTTTGTAAACTGGAAACATAACTTTTCCATTTTTTGTTTAAAATTGATATTTTTTGACGAAAATTCATCTTTTCTGGTAGAAAAACAATCTTCATGATTAAAAATTTTCCCTGCTGTGGTTAAAACTTCTTATCTTTGGTTTAAAATTTTACTAATTGGTTGAAAATTCGTTTTTTGTTGTTGAAAAATCATTGTTTTTGCAGATTAATCATTTGATATAGTTCAAAATTTATCTCTTTCGTTAAAAATTTGTTTATTTTTATTATTGAAAATTATTATTTATTACTGAAAATTTAAATGTTCTATTTTTGGTTCAGTCTTGCTTGGTTAGAAATTCTTTTTTGTTGTTAAAAATTAACATATTTAACTGAAAATTTAAGTATTCCAGTTAAAGATTCATCATTTTGTTTCGTTTTTGATTGAAGGTTTATCTCTGTGGTTTCGAATTCGTTTTGTTTTCTGTTCTAAATTAATTTATTTAACTCAAAACATAACTTTTCCATTGTTGGTTAAAAAGTGATCTTTTTAAGTTAAAAATACATTTTTTTTTAGAAAAATATTCTTTATTTGTTGAAAATTCGTATTTTGGGTTGAAAAATTCAACTTCTGGGTTCCAAGTTGAACTAATTTGTGGAAAACTGATTCTTTTAGTTGCAGGTTTATTATTTTATTCGAAAATTCATCTCTTTGGTTAAAAAATGTACGATTTTGTTGAAAATTCGTTTTTTGTTGTTGTTGAAAATTAATTTTTTTGTTGGTTGTAGATTCATCATTTTAGTTAAGAATTCATCTCTTTGGTTGAAAATTGTACTATTTTGTTAAAAATTCGGGAAAAATTAGAGAATTTTGTAAATGAAGTTTTGCGGCCACCTTGCAAAGCATCATTCGAATCCTCGAGTCAAGTCCTCACTAATTTACAACACTTCAAACCTTTTTTTAGTAACGAAACAAATCAATGTAGTTATGAAAATAAAATTTTACCGTGAAAGTTGAGTCCTTCAAGCCATCATTTGGTGCCAGAGGCCTTAGAATTCCGGCTGAGACGAGATGGACGCAAAGTGCAGTGCAAATCGTCTTGAGGTCCGTTTCCGACATTTGTGACCTAAGATCCTTAAGATCTTTTAATATCCCGGAAGTCAGCCAATTAACTATGTATTGTCCTGGAACAGTAAAAGAATTCAACACTTGAAAAGCCTTTTCTTTACTGGCTTCGATTTGCAGAGCATCATCATGTGACACTCGCTTCTCTTAGACGGTGATTATTACTCGCGTAGGTAGCTGCCTATTCACTATAGCCAAGACAATTAAAGGTAGGAGGACAAACGTGATTCGGGATTACGAAATATAACGGATTTCTTCCTGGAAAATTCATTTTTAATCTGCTTAATTCAAATGTCCATTTAATTAAAAGGTCATATTAATACTTCACTGAAATTACTAACTACAATTTTATTCTCATCAGGCACTATTGGCTTTTGCAATTTACCGCCAATTGTAAATTTTAGTTTCGGTTCATAATTTTTTTTAATGAAACCTCATTACCTGAGTATTAATTTTCCAAAGCAGTAATATTCCCTTTTTCACCGTTTTCGGGAAAATCAAATTTAGAATATTCGCCACGCGAAAAACACTTCTGAACGGCCAATAGCTCAGGCAGTAGCGCTTCATCTTTATGGGCGGAAAGTTGCGTGTTTGATTCTATATTTTTTTCATTGTATTAATTGAAATGTTTATAAATATAATTTCCTTCAATAATGTTCAAAAATGGGGTCAATAGTAATTTTTTAATAATATAATAACATATTTATCAAACAAATTTGTTTACCAAAAATATGATAAAGTTAAAAAAGTAAGGTTTTCCATGAAAATGGCATTGAAAAATTATTATTTGCAGAATTTTGGAAGATTATTGAAGAAAAATATATTCATAAACATGTAAACAAATAAAAATTGAAAAATATGTAAATAGGAGAAGTACAGGAAGTGATATTCGAACACGCAACCATCAATCATGTATAAGCAGAAGCGCCTGAGCTACCGGCTGATTGGAATTGTGTTTCGCCAAATTCTATACAACCTGTGGAGCTTTTATTGAAAAAATTATAAATTCAAACTAAAATTAAAAATTGGCAGTCTCGCCGTTATTGAGAAAACAATGTACGAAATGATATACAAACAATTTATCATTGAAGTAATTTTTCTTTTAAATTTCAGAATTTTTGAAACCTCCAATTGGTTTTTTTCTCCACATTTTTGGGAATATCAGTGTGACCGTATAGGTCAGGGAAAACTTGAAATCAAGGGAAAGTCAGGGAATTTTATTGTTCAGGGAAAAGTCAGGAATTTTGAAAAATATCTATTTTGCAAATGTTATAAGATATAAAAATTCTGATATTTGAATGTTGATGGTCAGAGAAAATTAAAAGCTGACCATGGAAAAATTAGGGAATGTTGAAAATGAAGTTTTGCGGTCACCCTTCTTGCCAGTAATTTATTAGTTGCCTTGTATTCAAATCTATTTTTTTGTAGTTGCTTCCTCGTGACAATTATATTTTTA
>CAKNXH010002196.1:48456-83713 GCA_932178445.1 Andricus quercusramuli | reverse complement strand
CATATTTGTTTGAAAATCCTTTTTGGTTGAGGTTTCACCTATTTTCTTGAAAATTCGTTTTTTTTTTTTTGTTTGAAAATGGACTATTTTGGTAGAAAATTAACCTTTTATGACCATTCATATTTTGGTCTTCAAAATTAAATTATATTTTTTGTTGGTTGTAGATACCAATGTTTTTTTTAATTCCTCGTTTTGGTTGAAATTCTTATGTTTTAGAAGAAATCGCATTTTTTTTTTTGATGAAAATACAACCGTTTGGTTGGAAATTATTTTTCTTTAGTCGAGAATTCGACCGTCTGTTTGGGTTGAATTCAACTGTTTTTTATTTAAAATTTTAATATTTTTGTATTGAAATATCTGCGATAACGTTATTCGCTAAATTTTTTTTTAATGAACTACTTGGTTGAAAGTTGAATCACTTTGTTAAGGAATCAATTTTGCTGTTGAAGATTCATAATTTTTGTTGAAAATTCATCTGTTTGGTTGAAAATGATTGTTTTATTTGAAAATTAATTTATTTCCTGAAAATTCAACTATTTTAGATCAGGATTTGTCATTTTAGTTGAAATTCATGTCTTTGTTTGAAAATTGGTCTTTTTTTGTATAAAACTAATCTTTTTGTTTTGAAATTTCCGATTTTTTCGTTAAAAATGGAACTCTTTGGTTAAAACTGGAACTCTTTGGTTGAAAATGTAATTTTTCGTTAAAAATTGAATTCTTGGTTGAAAATTCATATTCTTGAGTTGAAAATTCAACTGTTTTACAGAAAATTCATCTTCAGGCTTGAAAGGTCAACAATTTGCGTCAACTTTTTTTTATTTATTGACTGAAAAATCATCATTTGTTGAAAATTTGTCTTTTTGGTTAGAAAATCTCTTAGGTTGAAAATTCGTATTTTTTTTTGGCTTAAATTTTTTTTTTGATAGAAAACTTATCTTCTTGGTTTGAAAATTTCCTTTTTTGTTACAAAATCTAACTGCTTGGTTGAAAATTATTTTTTTTTAGAAAATTCATATTTCCGGATTGAAAATGTTAAATATAACTGTTTAAAGAAAATTCTTCTTCCGGCTTGAAACTTCAACAATTTGAATCAACTTTTTTTTTCTTTGCCTGAATAATTTTTATTTATTGAAAAACTTCATCCCCTTGGTTGTGAACTTGACTATAAAAAATTAATCTTTTTGGTTGGAAAATTCATTATTTCAATTGAAAATTCATCTCTTTGTTTGAAACTTTGATTTTGTTAAAAATTCGTTTTTATTTTGTTCAACAATTTTTTTTACTGGAAGTAAAACTTTTTCATGCTGGTTTAAAAAATTATATTTTTTAGTTGAAGATCCAAATACTTGTTTCAAATCTCATGTATTTTGTTGAAAATTCGTCTCTTTTAGATTTTTTTGTTGAAGTATCAACTATTATATTTTTCATTCAGAATTCATCTTTGTACGTTGAAAATTCAACTATTTGGTTAAAATTTCAACTGTTTTTTAAAATGTAATTATATGGTTGGAAATTCAACTCTTTTGTTGAAAATTGAACTATTTTTTCGAAAATTCGTTTTTTTTCGGTTGAAATATCAGCTATTACATGTAACTGTTTTTGGTTGAAGTTTAATTTTCTGTTTTCAAAAATTCAACTATTTTGTTGAATATTCAATTATTTTCATGAAAATTAAAGAAATTTGTTAAAATTTAATTGAAAGTCATCGATTTTTGTTCGAACATTCAACTGTTTTTTCTTGATAAATAAATCAATTTTCTATTTTTAAATTTCAATCTGAATTTTGAAAATTCCGTTCGTGTAAGATTCTATGTCGAAAATGTCACAAGATTGAAATGCTGGACTTTGATTATTATTAGTCATGGAAAAATTAGGAAATTTGGGAAATGTTTTGCGGCCAATCTTAATATGATTGCTATACTAATGGTTGTCAACGTAATTAAAATTCTTGAGAAATATATTGCATATAACCAACCTTTTTTCTCAGCTTAAAATTTCTTTTTGGATCTATTTTTTATCACTGGTATTTTAGTCTTTGGAAGATGACTTTGGTGACACTTGGAGACTGATCCTTCTTAGGAAAAGCTTTTTGAAACGACCGGAGGGATTTTGTCAATATTGGAAATTTTTATAAACTTAGTTTGGTGACTGATTTCGAAAAAATATATATTTTGCGAGAGGTTTTGCACAGGCGATCGCGAATAGAAGACTTTGAGATACCCAAATACCGCGCCCAGACCGGCTCCCGCCCTCGAAGATTCGATGTTGTGTCGGCTAGAAAATTTATTATTATTCACATTTACAATTCGTGAACCGCTTGACTCTCAAATACCATTTCACTCGATCGTAAATCGTCCTTCATCAAGCTTTCGGATACGACTAGAATTAATTTGCACTCACAGAACCCACAGTCGAGACCATACACAGATTCATTTGAATTTAGATCAAGTCCGAGTTTCGAATGTAGTTTCAAGGCTTTAAACAATTTTGACGATCGATAAATTTCAACGAATTGTCTATTATTACGGAATTTTCAAAAAGATTAACCCCCTTTTCAACTTGTTCCGTGCTAACGTTACGGAAAATTCCGTAATACTAGATCCATTTTATGAGCATTTTGCTTTGTGATATGTATGAAATGAATTCACTTCCTCTTAGAGGGAGGTTTTCTTCTAACAAAAGAAAAAATATCAATTTTTTCAATATATTTCAAGCTTATGTGTTTCTGTCTTACCGAAAATCTTATTTTCAGAAAATCAGAAAGCTCATGGAGAAGTCAATCGATATGTTCTGCCAAAATGAACAACTTTTTATCTTACGGTAATGTTATATTTTGAATTTAAAAAAAGTTTTCTTCGCGTCTCGAAGACTCGAACAATTAAATCAAATACAATACTCTTATATTCCCAATTTAAAAAAAAAATCCAAGTAAAAAAAGTAAATAATTTTTGTTAAGAAATTAAAAAACGATATTGGTAGGTTATGGTATGTCGTGAAAGGTTTTTTAATTATGCAATCGATGCATTTCGAAGACGCGAAACAAATATGTTATATGCATTACTATTGTATTATCAATAATAAAAAAGTTTCCTTCATATCAACAAGATTAAGAATATATTTCATAAATTTATATATCGATATTGCTAAATGATAAGGGGCCATAGAATTTTCGTCAATAGTTCATTAGACGAGTCTCGAAGACGCGAACAAACATGTCACATACAATACTGTAGTATTCCTAATATGAACAAAGTGCTTCTCATATAAACAGAATATACACATTTTTTGAAACTTCATAAATCGGCACTGGTGGGTAGAAAAAGGTTCAACAATAGGTTAATCGATGCGTCTTGAGCATGCGAACAAATATATTAGATATCGTATCGTTGTATTTTGAATCGCAAAAAAGTTTTTCTGATATGAACAAAATATAGCATTTTTTGTAATCTTCATAAATCGGTACCGGTTAGTCATAAATGGTTCAACATTAGGTTGATCGATGAGTCTCGAAGACGCGAACAAATACACTATAGATATAGTATTGCTGTATTTTAAATATCAGAAAAGTTTTTCTTATACAAAACAGGTAACATTTTTTGTTTTGAATCTCTAAGCTAAAAACAAAACCACTAAATGGTCAATCTAGCTCAATATCCTATCAGGCCTGGATATCAGTCGGAGCTACAATTCGTCCAAATTTCATGATCTCTTTTAGTTTTCGAGAAATGGGGACCAGAAAAAAGTTACGCGCACATACACACCTAGATACGCATGGAAATTTTTTGAAAATCGTAATTTCAAGCACCCGGGGTCGATTTATATCGAAATACGTAAAAAAAGTAGATTTGAAAATTGGGGCCACTATAAACCTCCCTTTGTGAGGAAAAAAAAAAATAATACAACATTTTTATATTGCATAGTATCTATTATATAAAATAATAGAAAAGAAAAGAAAGGACAATATTTTTAATAATAATTGACGAAAATTGATATCTTAACTTCAGAATTAAGATATAATATTTTTGTATAGACAATAGAGTGGTCCAAAAATTAATTGGATTTTTTTTTTAATTTTCATGCATATCGCCCCCAAGTTGACGTATTTGAAAGAAACGAAAATATGGAATTTATTTTTCCGGAATACACCCAAATGGGGGGGGGGGTCGATCACCAAAAATCAAAAGTCGAATTTTTGGACCACCCTATTGTGTATATTTTCTCAAATGATATAATGTTTATTTCAATATAAGAATCATAAATAATTTAAAATAAAATAATTCATAGCGAAAAAATCTTTTTTATTTAGCTTTTCTTCAAAAGTTGAAATTTTTAGTATAAAAATATAAATAAAAGTTATTTTTCAAAAACAAATCAGAATTTTTTATTTGATTTTTAAATATTTCGACTAAACAGATAACTGCTGAAGCCGAATTCAGTTATTCTTTTCCATTAACAACATTTGCAAATTTTATTTAGGCTGGTTGATGTATAGCAAGAAAATCTCGAATATTCAAACTTTTCAAGAATCAAGGCGTTCGTGAAATTTTTGGGCAATAGTCAATTCTGCCCCAGCTACTTGCGTACGATTTCCACTACGCGGCTTCCCCTCACTGAGCCTAATTTCTGCCGCCGAGCCTGGTCAGCAGGAGTCATTTGTACCTGCTAAGAACTTAAATGCGCAATATAACCTTTTTTAAATTTAGCAATTGGTAATTTACAAATATAATATTTGAAATCTGCGAATTATAACGATTCCAAAAATATGTTATTGGACTTAAAAAGTTGAAAATATTATTTGAAATTTTATGTGAAATTTTATGGAAAATTTATCAGTATATTTTACTCCAATCAACTGCAATAGCTTTAATTTATTGGTGCAATATTTTACTTAACTTGGGGATATTTCAAAAGATAAAATTTGGCCAGATTTGAAAACTTATTAACTAACATTATAAATTTGGTTTACTTCTTAAACAATCGCATTTCTCAAAATTATCTTCAAATAATTGTGCACTCCCTGTGCAAAAGTATGAATAGTCTCACCCCTAACCTAATTTGGAAACTCATTAATATCATAAATTTTGTTTCTTTAATAATCACGACCGCGCGAGAAATACGATTTTGGTACGGAAAAGTTTGGAAATATTAGGCATTCCCCTACGCATTATGTAAAGAAAATAATATGTTAACCGAGTGTGGGGTCAGTCGATCCTCCCCTCGCTTTGGTTACCGCTCTCGCTTTGCTCACGCGGCAACTTCGTGCTCGTTGGGAATCGCCTATAGATTTCCCACTCAGTTACCAATGTACTATTATTGCTTAAGCAATCACATTGCTCAAAATTATCCTTTTAATAGTGAATTTTAGTTAACACAAGTTTCTATTATTCATACCTGTAGTGTGAATATCTAATTTTAATTTGTGATTTTTTGTCATGCTCTGTTTAGATTCGTTCAATGTTTAACACCGAAGCCCTTTTAAATTACAAATGTAACTTAAAGTTCAGGTACTGGTAACTGTGGGAAATTTTATGTATAATTTGCATTTGTTTTATTCGCTTTTTGTATAAAAATAGTATATTATGCACCCAGGAGGAGAAGAGGGGCTTTTTCGACGAGTACTGAAAACGTACACAAGTCGAAAAAGTGTCTCTCCTCCTTGGCGCATAAGATATTTTATTTACATCTGACCACACTTTTCAGTCCCTAGGGAGTAAAAGACTTTTTACTCCCTAGGGATTGAAAATTGACGCCAGAGGTGAATAAAAAAACGCTGTAAGGCAAACTATTGAAAGGGTAATTTTGAACAATGTGATTGGTTAAGCAATGAACAAATGTTTGTTGTTTAATAATGAGTTTCGAAATTAGGCTAGAAATGAGACTATTCATACTTTTGCACTGGGAGTGTAAGATTGTTTAGAAAAAATTATGAGAAATATGATTGTTTAAGAACTAAACCAAATTCATGACGTTAGTTAATAAGTTTTCGAATCTGACCAAATTTTAGTTTCCGGAATTTCCCCAAGTTAAGTAAAATATTGCACTAATAAATTAAAGCTACTGCAGTTGATTTTACTAAAATATACTGACAATTTTTCCATCAAATTTCACATAAACTTGAAAATTTGTTCTTTAATTTTCAACTTTCAAAGTCAAATAACATATTGTTGGAATCGTTATAATTCCCAGATTTCGAATATTATATTTATAAATTACCAAGTACTAAATTGAAAGAATGTTAAATTCCGTATTTCAGTTTTCATTAGGTACAAAGGACTCCCGCTGATCAGGCTCGGCGGCAGCAGTTCGGCTGAGTGAGGGGAAGGCGCTTAGTGGGAGAACCGTATGCAGGTAGCCGGGGCGGAATTGTCATCTGCTCAAATTCTCTTAGAAAACTATTTCATTTAATATAATTTGAACAAAAGAACCTGAATAACCTCGCGTTGCTTAAAGTTTAGCATTATGATTGGTTAGCCAACATTCAAGTAGGAACACACAGGTATGAAAATCTTAGAAGCTTCTAAGTTCTGGTGAATTACTCAGTTCGTCTGGCTTGTCTTTAGCCTCTAATCGCTTTCTGACCAAAAGGCCAAAAGTAAACGTTGTGTAGTGCAGTTATCGCAAATTTGTATTATTTTTGGATCAAAATATAGACTGTTATTAATTTTATCCAAAAATGGTCTATATGATTGTGTCAGAAACAGGTCCTTCTAGTGAAGGACATTCTTGTGATTTCTGTTTCAACATTTTTATTTTTTTTTCTTCTGTCTGGATGTGTGCGATTATATGTGTAGTTGAGTTCGCAACGGCCAATTTTTTGGGGTGGCAAATATTTCTATTCGAAGTATTTCCTTGGAACGAAACCAGAATTGAAACAGACATTGATTATCTGGAAGATGAGTCTAACTTTTCTGAAGACGATGAAAGCGAACTCTCTCTGTCCTGGCGAGAATTGCTTATATAAATTATTGTATTTCCTATACAATACAAAATATCTTCAAAAAAGTGAAGAGGCTTTAAAAACAACCATAATCATTCGAATTTAAATTTTAGAGGATACATCTAAATTTGTGAAAACACTAGATTTAAAAAGAAAGGAAATGTATGATTCCATTGAGGAAGAGAGAAACAAGAAATTACATTAAGTCGTAAAAAACGTTTTATTAACTCTGATGTTTCTATGAATATTTTTTTATAATTGATACAAAATAAAGTCGAATCTATTGTTAGTATGTAATATTTTTTATTGAGCGAAAATGTAATTTTATGATTACGATATTACCTAGTAGACAAGAAACAAACATTTACGTTGCAAATAATTGGCTACTCAGTTTAACTCATGAATATAACCTAAACTTCAATCGAAGTTTAGTTTCAATTAATAAATAATCAATAAATAAAAAAAAATCAGAAAGGTTGGAGTAAGGTTTTCAAGAAACTGTGACGTTTCAGTGACGTTGCAGCAACGTAAAGGTTACGTTTTCTTGCCCACTAGGAACAAATACTTATAACTTGAAACTTGGTTTTTGAATAATGTTTATTGAAACCAAATCTTTCAATAATTCAACTTTCGTACTTATTTAACTAACTATATGCATATGTATAATATTGACACTGAGATTTTTCTATCAGAAATTATTTGTGTCAAAGTTTCGATTTTTGTCTGTCCGTAAAGTTTATCTAATGAAATATAATTACATAAGTTATAAATATGCATCAAAAGTGATCTTACGTCTTTTCATTTCATTTCCTGTTGTCCATTTTATTTTATAACTTTTCAAAATAAGCTTATGTAATGTGAAGAATTAGCAATTTTTAATTTATAGGGAACAAATTACTCTTTAGCATACATAACAAATTTTGGTAAATCAAAATGTTTTCTTCTTTTATTCGCCGAAATGTAGGCCAGATATTAAAAGGATTTTGTATGATGTTGAAGTGGCCCAATTTTATTTCCTAACACGTCTTTTTAATGATTTTAGGTGATGATAATTGTACATCGTAGAGAAAATAAACTAATTTTAACGAATAGATACACTACTAAAAAAGAGTATAGTAAGTTTAAATAAATAAGTATAATATGTTTAAAATAAGTGCAATCACTTTCTCATACAGCACTTGACATTAATTGTTTATGAAAATATTTATTCATTTATATAGGTTGTTTGCCAAAAAGTTTTGGACCGCCTAAGATATGTTTTTTAAATTAAGTTTAACTCAGAAAAAATATTTTAAAATATGGGGAAAATGACGGTTTGCACGATTTATTTGATCTTGACTTAAGCGTTTCAAAATATCCTGTCATTTTATAGTATGAAAAATTAATGTAGAGCATTATCGGAAGTTTTATACAAAAAAAAACGAAAAAATAGTGATAATTATTTACTGTTATTTGGAATCCACAATATTAAATACAATTTGAACTCTACTTTAAATTTTTATCTTCCTTAATTCAATATATGAGATATCTGTGAATACCAAATATTTAATAAATGTTGTTCATATTATTCACCAATTTTCATTTAAAATTTGTAGTTTCGCACAGGTGCACGATAAGACATTTTCTGTACTTTTGTATTTTTAGTCTCTAAACAACGTTATCTAAAATGAATTTGCAACTGAAATGATGTATCTTTAACTGCAATAGATTAGTTTTCAGTTACAAAATACATTTTCAACCAAAAACACAATGACTTTTCAACAAAATAATTTTAACAAACTTAATAATTCAATTTTCTACGAAGTAAAAAAATTAAGAAGATTAATTTTTTACCAAAAAATCGGAATTTTCAAGAAAACGCATTAATTTTCACAAAAAACTTCATTGTCAATGAAATAGTTAAATTTTTTACCAAAGCAGTTACATTTTCAACCAAAAAATTACTTTTTTCACCAAATTGTTGAGTTTTGAAACGAATTTTCAACAAAATACATTAATTTAAAAATCAAGTAGTGGAATTTTAAACTAAAAAATATATATTTTTATAGAAAAAAAATTAATTCACAAGCAAAAAGGTTACACAAACATAATTTACATAGATACATACATAAATTTTCAACTAAATAAGATAAATTTACAATTGATAATGGAATAGTTAAATTTTCTGTAAAAATATTATTAAAAAATTTTTTTTTTTAAGAAAATGGCTAATTTTTCAAAAAAATAGTCCAAAAACATTATTTTTCTACCAAGAAGATTAATTTTCTACCGAAAAGGACAAATTTTCAACAACAAAGTTAATTTTCAACCAAAAAAATATAAATTTTCAACCGAAAAGTTTAATTTTCATCTAAAAAAGATCAATAAAAAAAAGGAATTTTCAACCAAAAGGATTAATTTTTAACATACTACATAAATTTGCAACCGATTTTCCAATTAACTGAAGAAGATAAGCTTGCAATCAAAAATGTTATAGTTAAATTTTCATTTAAAGAAAATAATTTTCAAGCCATAAAATGAATTTTCAACCTAAAAGATAAATTTTGACATGAAATTGCAATCAAAAATTGGATAATTAAATTTTCTACAAAGCAGATTAATGTTTTACGCAATAGTTGAATTTTTAGCAAAAAATATAAATTTTCAACCAAAAAGCTCAATTTTCAACTAAAAAAGATAAATTTGCAGCAAAAAAAAAAGTATTTCCAACCAAAAATAATAACTTTTTACCAATGAAGACAATTTTTCAACAAAATATATTAATTTTCTCCCAAAAAGGCGAATTTTTATCTGAAGGAGATTAAATTGCAGTCAAAAATATAATAGTTAAATTTTCTGTTGGAGAAAATAATTTTTGAGCAAAAAAAAAAAAGGAATTTCCAACCAAAAAGAAGACTTTTCAAGCAAGAAAATGAATTTTCTACGAAAACATACAAACATTTTCAACCAAGAAGATTAAATTTCTACCGAAAATGACGAATTGTGAAGAACACACATGAATTTTCAACTAAGAAAAATCATTTTTTAAACAAAGAATGGAACAGTTAAATTTTCAATTCAGTGAATTAATTTTAAAAAATCAAACAAATAGTTGAAAACTATTTGGATTACCTAAATTACTTTGAATTAAATAAACTACAAGTGGATGAAACTAGAATATATGTGAATTACTAGTTCGGTTTTTAGTTTCTTCACTCGTCTATTATTATATTCAATTTATTTTATGAATACCTATTGATAAAAATGCTTCATTCCGATAAAATTGAATTTGGTTTCATTTTAGGATATTTTGACTGTCTCGTTTTTCGTACCTGATTTAAAAATAAGCCGATCCGTTTTAAAATGAAGTGCTTCATGATGAGATTCTGAGGAAGAATATAAAAACAAGTTTTACCCGGGACTTTTGAGGATAACGACTGACGAGTGCAAATGTGATACGACGTGAGATTTAAATTGAACTGGCACCGTTTCAGAATTTCGCTTTGCATTTCACATGATTCATGAAACGTCAAGCATCAAATAGGATCTGCTTTATGTAAACGTTAAATGTGTTATATACGCAGAAAGAGAATCAACTTTTCTCGGATAACACTAGGCGTATGACAAAGTCAATGTGTGTATTCGTCCCGGCAAACATGAAAGATAATATTTAACAAGAGTTGTATTCGTTGAGCACATAAGTTACAATTATGGCAAAAGAGAAAAAAAATCATTTTATGAGTCCTTTGAACTTCGAGGTACATACAAATTTTTCTTATACGCAGCAGTTTTAAGCGAGAGGGAAACAACTAAAGATGCGGTCCAGTGGTGGTGCATTGCATCGGAATGCTCTGCATTCAGCATTACATAAAATTATGGTGGATTACTCCGCCTAAAATATAGACTCACACAAATTTCTAATCAAAAAGAATTACTTTTTGACAAATTTTTGTTTTTCAGCTAAATATATGAACTTTTAACCAAATAGTTCAATTTTCCAACAAGAAGATTAATTTTCTACCGAAAAGACAATTTTTCAACATTATACAGAAGTTTTCAACGAAATAATTGAATTTTTACCTAAAAAATATCTTGTTAATTTTCCACCTAAAGTTGAATAGTTAAATTTTCTGTTAAAGAATTAATTTTTAACAAAAAAAAAGAACAAGTTTTCAACAAAATAGTTAAATTTTCATTCAAATGAGATGCATTCATAGAAAAAAATTGTGATAGTTCATATTTCAACAACAAAAAAATTTAATTTTAAATTAAAACCTTTTAATTTAACAAAAAACACGAATTTTCACCAAAACAGATGACTTTTCAACCAAAAAGAATACTGTGAAACAAAATTGTTTATTTTTCAACGAGGTAGATTAGTTTGTAACCAAATAGTCAAATTATTCAAATAAAACGTGAATTTTTAAAAGAAAAGATTAATTTTCTACCGAAAAAGGCCAAAACTTTAACAAAATACATAAAGTTTCAATCAAATAGTTGAAATTGAAACTAAAATAATACATTTCCAACCAAAAATGGAAGTTACATTTTCAATTGAAAAATTTAGTTATTCAACAAATTGAAAAAAATAGTTAAATTTTAGATCAGAGATGAATTTTATACTGAAATGATGCATCATCAACCAAAAAATAAAATTTAAAAAAAGTAGTTTAACTTTCAACCAGTTATTTAAATTTTGAATAAAAAAATGAATTTTCAACCAAACAGTTGAATTTTCTATGAACGTAGTTTTTTTTTTAAATTAAAAAATAAATAAAATTGTTCAATCCAAAAGTTTAATTTTCTACCAAAAAGGCGAATTTTCAACAAAATACATGCATTTTCAACAGTGTAGTTGAATTTTTAACTAAAACAGATAAATTTACATCTAAATAGTTCAATTTTGAACCAAAAAGATCAGTTTTTCAACCAAAAATGGAATATTCACATTTCCAATTAAAAAGATTCTGTTTTTATAAAAAAAGAAATCTTCTTGGTTGAAATTAGATATGTTTAAATGAAAATTCAACTATTTGGTTATAATTCCAACAGTTTAGTTGAAAATTAATCCATTTTGTTCGAGGTACAACTATTATGACGAAAATTCGTCTTTTTTGGTTGAAATATCAACTATTACATTTTTCTTTGAGAATTCCTCTTTTTTTTTTTAATTAAAAATTCAACTATTTGGTTAACATTGTATCTGCTTTACTTAGAATTCATTTTTTTGTTTGTTTGAAAGGTCATCATTTTAGTTGAACATCCATCTCTGGTTAGAAATTCATCTTTTTTGGTAGAAAATTAATATTTTTTCTTGGTTAAAATGTAATCTTTTTGGTTCAAAATACAAGAATTTGGTTTAAAATTAATCTTTTTTGGTAAAGTATTTAGCTATTTGATAGACAATTCGTATTTTTTGGTTGAAATATCATCTGCTATATTTTTCGTTCAAAATTCCTTTTTTTTTTTGTTAAAAATTTAACCTATTGGGTAAAGCTTGTACTACTTTGTTGAAAATTCATTTTCTTCGTTGAAGAATCATCATTTGAGTTTAAAAATCCATCTCTTCCGTTAAAAATTCATATTTTTTGTTACAAAATTAATCTTTTTGGTTGAAAATTAAATTATTTTGTGTTTTTTATCGAAGATTCATCTTTTTGGTTAAAAATTGAAATATTTTCTTGACAATTCTTTTTATTAATAAAAATTCAATTATTCTATTTTGGGTTGAAAATTGATAGTTTTGAGTTGAAAAGTCGACTATATTCGGTTGAAAATTCGTCTTTTTGATTTGAAAATTAATCTCTTTCGGTTTAAAAATGCATCTTTTTTGCCAGAAAATTAATCTTTTTTGTTAAAAATTAGTTTGTGTGTTAAAAATTCATAACTCTTGTTGAAAATTCATCTCCTTGATTAGAAATTTAACTATTTTTTTATAATTCGTCTTTTTGGATTGAAAATATATCTTCTTGGTTGAAAATTCGTCATTTTCGGTAGAAAAATAATCTTCTTGGTTAAAAGTATTTTTCTTGGTTGAAAATTAAACTGTCTGTTTATCAATTCAACTGTTTGATTTAGAATTAATCTGTTTTGGCTAAAAATTCAACTTCATCTCTTTGGTTGGAAACTTATCTATTTTGTCGACAATGCACTATTTTTGCTTAAAATATTAGGAATTTGAAGCGTTTTATTTGAATGTAATATAAGAAACTTACAATCATTTTGTTTGAAAGAATTTATTCCCCCTTTTTTGCAAAAAACTTTTTCAAGGCTTCACTCCTCCTTGTCTTTAATTTGCATTTCTGGTTCTTAAGGAATGAATAGAAAACTTATAAAAAAGATAAAAGGGGGATATTGGGTGAAAATCCTCGATTTTAGGTGTTTTAGGGGATTTTTCAATTTTAAGGGGGGTAAAGGGGAATAGGTACAGAAGGGAATAGATTGCGATTCCTGAAATATTTTAATTTATATTAAGTTTCTGTAAATTTTCTGGAATTATGTATATATCCAATGAAGAATATATAAATTGAACCTCGGGGTCCAAAAACAAACTGAATTATTTTATTCAAATCGTTTTTTCATATTTGGAAAATTATTTTAAATAATGTATAAGTTAAATAGTAATTAAACAAATAAGCTATCTAAAAAAATTATTTTCACTCCACCCTGATTTTTAAATTTGAAGTTTTCAAGTTGAAATTTCTTAATTATTATGGCTACAATTGTGAAAAAAATTATCTTCCAAAATCGATATTTCTTGTTCGAAATTTTTTCTTTTAAAAAACTCAATTTTTGCAGGATTGAAAAATTAATCGTTCAAAAGTTAGAGCACTTTAGTTTTGAAAAAATTGAAGTAATGTCTTCGAAGTTGAATTAGAAACTTCAACATTTTTGTTTATATTTTGTTGTCTTCTTCTGATCTTTAACTTATAAAATTGTAGTCTCATTTAAAGTAATTGTTTCTTATTTTCAGTGAAAGCATTTAAGCTTCAATTCTTCAAATTGAATTATTATTAACTAAATATTTACATACTTGAATTTTTTTTTATTTATAATTTAAAACGAACCTTTTGTATTATTTTGATCTCGCATCAAAATGTTGGACTGAATCGACAATCTCGTAACGAAATTGCAAGTTCTGCTGCAGCCAAAATCCTCCACATTACTGAAAAGTCTAAATTGACACTCCACAGTAATAGAATTTTCACACCATTTTTTTGCTTCACATTTCTTTTTTTTGACAAAGTGAGAATTTTTTTCCAGTCTTTTAAAAAAGTCATCATACAAGAAAAAATGTCCTCTTAACCTCTTTTGTCTTGGTATAAAAGACGAATCATGCAAAGAGCACTGCATTGTTACTAAACACATTTTTTTCTAAATACTGAATTACAAAAAATTTTACTCTTAGTCCTTCTTCATTGTTTTTACACTTTCGAAACATTTGTGAAGAACAGGAAATATTATTTCACTTTCTTTGGTCGCACTTTTGTTTACAATGCCCGAGGACTCGAGGAAAATTTATGACTGATGACTTAAAACCATTCTTCCGATTTTCGTCACATTCATTAAATGAACTTTGGTACCAGTTGTCAATGATATCGCCGATAGAAAAGATTACGATTGTTTAACTGTTTTGGCAAAAAGTAACGTTGAGTCATTCACGAGGTCACGCTTTACGAAGAGATGGAAGTCGTAAAAAAGTGATTAGTGAGTTAATTAATCTTTTTATCAAGTCATAGATCTATCCTAATTAGACTTAGAGTAGTTTGTCACAGTTATTTTTAAATAGCTCTTTATTTCCCTGTTTTGTTATTATTTTCATTATAACTGTTCTTTAATTAGAAATTATTATTACAGAATTTTCATTGCAGTAAGTGGCCGTTCAAAAACTATGTCACACTATTTTGAAAGCTTTTACACATTTTTCTTCGATTAAAAAAAATACAAACATAATAAAGTCTGTTACATTTTCAGCAAAATAGTTGAATTTTCAAAGAAAACAAAAATATATACCAAAAAAGAAAAATTGTCAACGAAAGAGTTGAGTTTTCGAATAAGAAAAAAAAATAATTTCAGACCAGAAAAAGTTGCTTTTACAGCCAGATAGTTTCACTTTGAAGCAAAAGAAACGAATTTTCAAAAAAATAAATGGAATTTTCAAAAAAGAAAGAATTAACTTCAACCACAAACAGTTCCATTTTCAACCGAATAGTCGAATATCTTCAATCTGGAAGTCGAATATTCAATAAAATTGTTGTATTTTAGAACAAAAAAAAAATGACTTTTAACCAAATAGTTACAATTTTCAACAAAAAAGTTGAATTTTAAATCATAAAGTTAAATTTTCAACCTTTAAATATGAATTTTCTACCAAATATTTAAACTTTCAAGCGAAAGGTATACATTTTCAATAAAATGTTTGAATTTTCAAACTAAAAAGATGAATTTTCAATAAATTAGTTAAATTTTTTATCAGGGCGATGGATCTTCAACTAAGAAAATAAATTTTTAACAATCTGGTCCAACTTCCAACTGAGTAGTTAAATTTTCAACAAAAAAGGATGAATTCTAAATGAAAAATTGAATTCATAGTTCAGTTTTCAACTAAAACTTATCGAATTTCAGCAAAAAATGGATTAGTTGAATTTTCAGCGAAAAAAATGAATTCTCAACAAACCAGTTCAAACCTAAACCAATTTCTTTATTGGGTTCCATTAATTTTTTAATTGTCAACAGAGTAGCCCGATGAAAATCATTAATTGACAATAAAAAATATAATAGTTGATATTCCAAACAACAAACATTTTTTAAATTGAAAACAAATACAGTCGAATTTAACCAAAAAGATTAATTCTCAACGAAGACTGTGATAATTGATATTTCAAATAAGAAATAGATTAATTAAAAAAAACAGTTTAATTCAAACAAAAAAGATGAATTTTCAACAACATAGTTGAGTCCTTCACCAAAACAGATGTACTTTTTCAAAAAACAGTTGCATTTATAACCAAAAAAGATAAAATTTCTACCGAAAGAGGTACATTTTCAACAAAAAACTTGAATTTTTAAGCCAAATAGTTGATTTTTGAATTAAAAAACGATCGATTTTCAGCTGAAAATTGCACAGTTAATATTTCAGTTAAGAAATTGATTTTCAATGCGAAAAAATTATTTTTGCACACAATAGCTTTATTTTCAAACAAATAGTGAAATTTTCAACCAAAAAAGATGGAATATCAATATAGAATTTAATAGTTGAATTTTGAACTATAACTTATCAATTGTGAACCGAAAATAGAAAAATGGTTAAATGAAAAAAGATTAATTCTCATCAAAAAATATAATAGTTGATATTTCAACCAAAAAAAAAAGATTTTTATTTTAAATAAAAAACAGTCGAATTTAATTAAAAAGATTAATTATGAACAAAGACTGTAGTAGTCGGTATTTCAATAAGAGATTTATTTTTCCAAAAACAGTTACATTTATAACATAAAAAGATAAAATTTCTCCGAAAAAGATGAATTTTCAAACCAAAAAGAGGCATTTTCGCAACAGCACTCGTGAATTTTTAAGCAAAATATGTAGTTAAATTTTAAACTAAAAACGATCAATTATCAACCAAAAAATGAGTAGTTAATATTTCAATTTAAAAAAATAATTTTCAATTTAAAAATGGAATTTTGCACATAATAATTAAGTTTTCAACCAAATAGTAGAATTTTTTAATAAAAGAGATGAATTCTGAACCAAAAATATAATAGTAGGCTCTTCAATTAAAAAGAATTAGCTCAATGAAAAATAGTTGTATTTTCTTATTGAGTATATTAATTTTCTATCAAAAAAGACAAATTTGCAGCCAATCACATCAATTTCCAACCAAATTGTTGAATTTTCAATCGAAAAAGCTCAGTTTTTAACCAACATTAGAATAGTTCCATTTTAAAAAATTTATTTTCAACCCAATAGTCGAATTTTTAATCAAAATAAATGTGTTCTGAACCAAAAATATAATTTTATTTTTCAATTAAAAATAAATAACTCTGAACGCAAAATAGTTGGATTTCTCATTGGGTTCTATTCAAGCAGTTCGAATTTAAACAAAAAATCAAGAAAAAGGGGAAGTTTTTTGAAAACAGTAGAAAAGAGAATTCTTTAAAAAATAGCTGAAAGAGAGAAATATGCGAAAGAGTCGGAAATCTGTATTTAGATGCTTTACTTGTAAAAAAATAATGATTAAAATTTTTTTGAAGCATTTAAAAAAATTGTTATTCACATTTATATATTCCATGTATGATATGGAGGCAGTGTGATATAGTTTTTCAATGGTCCCTAACAGTATTTCATTAATTATTTAATTATTTAATTAATTTTGAATAATGTCACAGAAAATTGTCAATGTGTTTACTTCCGCATTATTTTAAATTATTTGCTTACACTTCCTCGATAAGAATCATAGGACGCCGCTATTTATCTATGATCGATTGTAGATATCACGACTGATAATAGAAACAGTCCTGACGCAATTTTCATATACTTATAATACATATTATGACTTTCTCGAATCCCTTTTTTCTGTCTTTCTGAATATTGGACGGGCTACTGTATTAAATTCAAAATGAAAAAAAAAATCAGAGAAAATATTTCATAAATAATTTTCAGATGAGGCAAATTGTTTTGATAGCAAAATACAGTTAGGCCTACTTTTTCGAATATGTTCACTTCATTTCACTGAAATTTTTTTTCTGCATTTCTTTTTAATCCATGTTTCCCGAGGCAGATATTTATTCATTTATTTATTAAAGGAACTAATTTACAGGAACTACAATATGTAAAAATGTTTTCTCGTCAGATCGAGAATTGTACTGAGGAATATTTGCTGGGAGAAGGATATATGAAAGTTTCTTATCAACAGTATCAACCTGCGGCATATGTGTCTTCATTAAGCCTCTAACGAAAGATATCGGCTACTTTGAAGTAGCCAAGTCTCTATTCAACTGGATTAATTGACATAGATTAACACAAATCCCTTGCGATTGTGTGCCAATTGCAGGCTAGAATAGAATGCTATAAAAATTACCTCGTTATTATCTAGTAATATCGATACTGTCTATTAACAAATTTTGAGTAGGGAAAATAATTCTAAACTTTAATCTTTTATTATAAAATGGTCATTGCCCTCATGTAAAAATTTGTACAAAAAAGTAAGAAAAACTTCAACCATTTGTACAGGAATGTACAAGTAAATACAATAAATTACAACCGAAATTACAGGAATATACAGCTTTTTTTTATATTATTCGGACGAATTTTGTGCTTTTTTATTTTTTTATATCGTATTTTATTCTAGTTTGAATTTACTACAAGAATTCAAAGAAAAAATACAATTACAAGAACCTGAAGACAATTATTGAAGGGTTTGCAACCAAAAAGTTGCTCTTTTTCAACCCAGGATGACAAATATTTAGAATATTGGAATGAGATCATTTTAAGTTAAAATGCAGGAAAGGTAGAATATTAAAAAATATAATGAATAATCGTTATTAAACAAAAAATCCTTACGTGTGAAGTTCTTTTTTTTCGAATATATAGCAATCGATTGGACACCATATATATAATTAAAAATTGTTTAATTGCTATATCCTCAATATTTGTCGTCCGAGGTCGAAAAAGAACAAATTTTAGACTGCTAATAAAAATTAAACAATTAAGGAGGAATTGAACACGGTCATTGAAATATAAAGATTCCAACTCGTGGGGATAAAATGTATTCATTTGAAGTTATAAAAACTTAACTGCTAATTGAAACACTCACAGTGGAATACTTTTGAATTTTAAACTTTTAAAATTGAAGCTTAACCATTTTTTAATTCAAACGCTCAATAATTTATACGTATGAAATGGAAGCCTTTACCAATTTTCAATTGAAAAGGTTTTAATTAAAAGCCGTTGAACTGCAAAATTCTAAATTGTTAACTTTTTTACTTTGTACAGTTCAAAGATTAAAGAAAAAATTAATCCAGGCTATCATTTTTAAAATTAGATCACTAAGGGCAACTTTAAGCTAGAAAAATTAATTTATACATCTTTGTTTTGATATATTTTTAAATATTCTTTGAAAAAAAAATGTAGAAAGATTAATTTTCTAACAAAAAGATTAATTTTCACCCAAGGAAATTAATTTTCTACCAAAAGCAATGAATTTTCAACCAAACAGTTAACTTTTCAACTGGAAAAGATCATTTTTCAACCAAAAAGGGAATTTTCAAAAAAATAGTTAAATTTTCAACAAAAATAGATGAATTCTCAACTAAAAATTTAATAGTTCCTATCTCAAACAAAAATTTGTAATTTCAATAAAAAAACAGTATAATACAACCAAAAAAGGTGAATTGTCAACAAAACAGTTTAATCTCTAACTAAAACAGATGAATTTTCAGCTGAACAGTTGAATGTTAACTAAAATGTAATAGTTAAATATTCAGTTGAAAAATTAATTAAACAAAAAACCCATTTGTAAGTAACAAATAGTTAAATCCAGTAATATAAAGCTACTTTTACATATTGCAAAATATTGTTATTTAATGTTATATAACAATTTAAACTGAATTGAAGCACACTCTGGAAAAAATTCCCTGACATTTTCAGATTTGTCCAGCTTATAATAAACATTCGCTGATATAACGATTTTGTTTTCTTCTTAAGAAAAACAAATTAATATTGACAAAATGTTTAATTCTCACGCTTTATTTGTTTAAATAATTAAGTCTACAGAATGAAAAGAAAATCTGGTTAAGAATTTTTTAACGTTTACAAAATTCTATTAAAATTAAATAAATGTTATAAAAAAATACAAAATAAAGATTGAAGGACCGCTTCATCTAGAAGCACAACCACTGCAGCTAAAGCCTTTTAAAAATTATATTCTTTTTAACAAACGTTTAACGTTTAATTTCAAACCCTTTCCTCTAGGTTCTTACAAATTTAATGTTGAATATTTCTAAAAAAAATCATCAACACAGTCAATATTTCAGTCAAAAAATTGATTTTCAATGGAAAAAAATTAATTTTGCACAAAATAGTTAAATTTTCAACCAAAAAATATGAATTATCAAGATAAAATTTAATAGTTGAATTTTGAACTATAACTTATCAATTTTGAACCGAAAATAGAAAAAATAGTCTAATGAAAAAAGATTAATTCTCAACGAAAAATATAATAGTGGATATTTCAACCAAAAAAAAAGATTGATATTTTTAATAAAAAATAGTCGAATTTAATTGAAAAAATGAATCATGAACAAAGACTGTAATAGTCGATATTGATTTATTTTTCCAAAAACAGTTACATTTATAACAAAAAACATAAAATTTCTACCGAAAAAGATGAATTTTCAAACCAAAAAGACGTATTTTCGCAACAGCACTCGTGAATTTTTAAGCCAAATATGTAGTTCAATTTTAAAGTAAAAACTATCAATTTTCTACAGAATGACAAAAAAATCTGGTTAAGAATTTTTTAACGATTTTTAAACGTTCACAAAATGTTGTCAAAATTAAATAAATGTTATAAAAAAATGCAATACAAAATAAAGATTGAAGGACCGCTACATCTAGAAGCACAACCACTGCAGCTAAAGCCTTTTTTAAATTATATTCTTTTTAACAAACGTTCAACGTTTAATTTAAAACCCTTCCCTCTAGGTTCTTACAAATTTAATGGTGAATATTTCTAAAAAAAAATCATCAAAATCGGTTAAGAATTGTCGACTGTAGTGGATATTATGAACAGTGGATTCCCAATAGAGCCCGCAGTGCACTGTGTAGTCTGAGTGACTCTAGACTAAAAGTTTTAGGAAACTCAAAAATGTATGAAAATGCGACTCACCTTCAAATTTTTCGAAAAGCTGACAATCCAATTTTTGCGGGACCAACTTCGATCTGGAGTGGTTCCTGGAGTCAAGAGTGACCCTGTCCAACGTGAGACTGGCCACTCTTCTGAGCACTGTTCCGTCATTTGGTGATGCTTCGTTCGTACTGTGCCTCCGATATGGTGTTTCTAGTTCCGGGCACAAGTTGCATGGATTTCCTGAAAAGATAAATTACCAGTAAGACTAATTTGAGAAATTTTGAAAAGGGTGAGTTGTGAAAATTTATTGGGTGTCAAAAACACAAAGAAAGAAAGATAGAAAGATAGAGAAAAACATAAATTGTTCTGACCATAAAGTAAAGAGAGATCACAGAGTGAGATTTTTTTAAAGATAGACTCATTATGTCTATATACTGTGCTCAAATTTCTAGAAGGGAAAATCATAATATTATGCTAATTTTGGTCCGCTCTGGTGGAACAAAACTTGTATTGACTTGTAACGTATTACAGTTTCTATTAGGACCCTGTGAGTCATATTTCTAAATCATGGTCAGATGTTGCGGATAAGGAAAGAGTGACAATTGGAGGAAAAATCTGAGTCACTGTTTTCATAAAACCGGAAGAGGAATTAAATTTTTTTTTTTAAATTGATTTCATTAATAATAATTTTATTAAAAATTACGTTGCCATACAGTTTTTTAGTCAGGGTCTATTATTATTTAGTACTTATTTAGTTTTCAGTCCAACGCCTTTGAAAATTGCACTCGCTTAACATTTCTTTTTCTTTACCATCAACTTTGTATTCGGGGATTTAATGTTTTACATATTTCAAAAGAAAAAGTTCATGAATTAAGAAAAAAAAATCATATTACAATAAACGATTATAATTTTATAAAAATGGAAAAGATACGTTTCTCTTAAGGGGTCGTTGAAGCATGTGACACTGCCAGGGGAGAGTGGGGTAACAGATTTCGTGACGATTTATGACGCAGGGTTGGAAGGGTTGACGCAGAGTGTGACATCACACTTGGAAAATATAAATTTGAATAACAATTTCTTTAAATGCTTGAAAAAAAAAGAAAATTAGTGATTTTATTAATAAAGCGTCCAAATATAAACTTCACACTCTTTCCCCTATTATGTGGTTGAAGATAGAACTATTTTGTTAAAAATTCGTTCTTTGTTAGCAGAAAAATAAATTTTTAGACGAAAATTTAATTAGTCCATTTTCGGTTGAAAATTGAACGTTTTTGGTTTAAAATTAAACTTTTTTGCTTAAAAATTCAAGTGTTTTGTTGAAAATTCGTCTTTTTGGTATGAAAATTCTTCTCTTTTGGTAGAAATTTGTTTGGTTTTTTTGGTTAAAAATACAACTGTCTGTTTTGGTTTAAAATTCAACTATTTTGATAAATCTCTTTGGCTAAAAATGTAACTAGAGGAGATCAACCACAAATATACCTAAAATAATTACATCTAATTTAAATTTATTAACGCACATAGTATCTTAACTATTAGATAAATTATGTTAATTATTTTACATCCATTGGTAATTTTAATTGATGATTATTATATTATATATTCTATTTTTTCATGTGAAAATTTAACTATTTCAACTTTGATTATAATTTGTTCCATTTTAAATTGAAAAATTAAACGATTTGGCTTAAAAATTTAACTGCTTTGTTGAAAATTTGTGCTTTTGGATTGAAAATTCTATCATTTCCGTAGGTAATGCAACTATTTGATTGAAAATTAACTGTTTTTTAACGCACGCACGAAATGTTCGCTTTTCGAGGCATGTATGGCGTGCGGGAAGTGACCAATCCAAAGACTTGGTGAAAATAAGTTATGAAAAGACTTTTTCTAGCTGCTGCGCTTGCGCCCTTTGAGCAAGATTACTATTTCTAGCTGCTGCGCTTGCGCACTTCCAGCCAGATTACTTTTTCTTGCTGTTGCGCTTGCGCATTTCGATTCAGATTTACTTTCCAGGACTGCCGGAAAAATAACCTCACTTCATTATGATTTGACGCTTGAGAGACTGATTGTGAGTAGTGAATAGTGATTGGACAAACTTGAAGTGATAAGTTACCATAAATGACAGATAAATTACCATAAATGACCGATAAATTACCGAAAATTTTAGAAATTTTTGGATACCTGAAATTTCCGGAAATTTGGTAAATTTAGCAATTTTCCATAAATTTCCGGGAATTTGGTAAATTTAGCAATTTTCCATGTTTCCGGAAATTTTGGAAATTTTCAAATTTTTCCAAAGATCTTTGGCTACCTGAAATTGCCGGTAATTTAGCCATTTTCCATAAATTACCGGAAATTTAACAATTTTCCATAAATTTCTGGAAATTTTTGGAATCTTTCCAAAATGCTTTGGAGACCTGAAATTTCCGATAATTTAGCAACTTTTCATAAATTTCCGAAAATTTGTGAAATTTAGCATTTTCCAGAAATTTTTGAAATTTTCGGATTTTTTCCCAAAAGCTTTTGGATACCTTAAATTTCTGGAAATTCTATAAATTTCAAAAAATCACCATAAATTCCCAAGAAAATTATTCTTTGTTTCTCAAATCGAAAATTTCCTGCATTTGTTACAAAAAATATCGTTTGGAACAGGTGCTGAAAGTGGACAGTTGCAACTGTGGTGAAGGCGGCTCTGGCTCGTACCGCAAACTTCACACTCGTGTGGAACTGCGTACTTTCCGCACTTGTAGCACAATATACTATTTTGTTAAAACTTAAATTTTTGGTAAAAAATTCATATTTTCGGGATGGAAATTTAACACTTCTGTACTAGTTTCGTTTTTTTTTGGCTTGTAAATTCAACCATTTCGTTCAAAACTTTCTCTCTCTTGACATTAAATTCTTTTTTGGTAAAAATTCAACGCTTTAGTTGAAAATTCGTTTGTTGACTTAAAAATTCATGTGTGTTGTTTGAAGTTTAATCTTTTTTATTAAAAAATGCAACTGTTTGGTTGAAAATGAATTGGTTTTGGTTGATGATTCAGCTATTTTGTTGAGAATTCTTCCCTTTTGGTTGAATTCAACGGTTTTTTATTTAAAATGAAAATATTTTTGGGTTGAAATATTAACTTTTACATTTTTCGGTCGGAATTAATCTTTTTCCTTCATTCGGCTGTTTGTCATTCAACATAAAATTTTTTTTTAGTTGAAATAGAAAATATTATATTTTTGCAACACCCACCTCAAAAGTTGACGTTTTCATGCTTCTAAATGGTGCCTAAAGGACCTTATTTGAGCGGACTGTGTGCGAAACAATTTTCGCGCATGCGCAGTTCGAAGATGGCTTACTTTAGGCACTGGTGAAAAAGCTGCGCATGTGCACTTTTTAGATGAGGTACTTTTTAGAAACTGATGGTATCTTCTTGGAATAAATTTAGATTCAACTTGAAAAAATGATTTAATGATTGATGTTTTTTTTTTTGGTTTTCGTGCCCCCCCCCCCCCCCGGAAGAGGAGCATAAACGCCAACATTTTTTTAAATTAATTTTTTTCCAACAAATTTTTTTCAACAAATTTTTTTGTTTCCAATTTTTCTGATCACAAAATTTTTTTTTCAACAATTTTTGTTCAAAAATTTTTTTCAAACATTTTTTTGCACAACATTTTTTTCCAAATTTTTTTTCGAACTTTTTTTTTAAATTTTTTTTCAAGAAAATTTCTTTACTCCACACTATGCAATATAAAATTAGTATTTTTCGTTAACACCTCCCAACAACTTTTTCGGAGAAAATTGAACATCATTGTTAACAAATTTTTCTGGTTAAACTTAGTTGTTTTGTTCAAAATTGAACTATTTTCTTAAAAATGTATTTATTTTGTTGGACATTTAATTATTTTGTTAAAAATTCGTTCTGTTCGATTAAAAATTTAACTGTGTTCTAAATGATTCATCTTTTTGGCTTAAAAATGTAACTATTTAGTTCAAAATTCAACTGTTTTTGGTTCAAGCTTAATCGTTTTTGTCAAAAAAATCGAACATTTGGTTAAAAATGTAAATATTTTGGGGAAAATTTGTTCCTTTTGATTGGAAGTTCAACTGTTTAGTTGTAAATGCAACTGTTTGGTTAATAAATCATTTTTGTTTCGTGAAAGTGCAATGATTATGTAAAAATGTCATCTTTTTCGTTCGCAAATTCAATTGCCTTCTTGAAAATTCGCCTTTTTAGATTAAAAAATAATCTTCTTTGCAATTAAAATTCATCTTTCATGGTAGAAAGTTAATCATTCACGATTAAAAACTTAACTGCCGAAATCAAAATTCTTCAATTGAATAATTCAAAACGGAAGAATTTTCAATTTTGAGTCTTAAAACTTGAACCACATATTCCAAAAAACGTTCAAAATTACATATACCTTTAAAATTTAAATCATGAAAATGGAATAATTTTCAAACTTCAAGAATTTTCCATTTTAAATCATAAAAACTGTAGAGCTTTAAATAGTAAATTTTAAACCAAACAGTTAAATTCTCAACTGAGAAGATTAATTGTCAACAAAAAGAGACAAAGTTTTCACAAAATACATACATTTCCAATCAAACAGTTCAAGTTTCCACTAAAAAGGATACACTTTCTAGCAAAAATCGAATAGTTAAATTTCCAATTGAGAAAATTAATTTTCAACCAATAATATGAATTTTAAGAGAAAAATGTAATAATTGATATTTGAAACATGGAAGGATTTTCAATTTAAAAAAATGTAATTTTCAAGCCAAAAATCGAGCTTTCTACAAAACAGTTGAGTTTTCACCAAAAAAACAGATGAATTTCCAACAAAATTCATAACTTTTAAACCAAATAGTTCAATGTTTAACCAAGAAGATTAGTTTACTTGTAAAAAATATGAATTTCCAATAAATTACATAAATTTTTAACCAAGTAGTTTAATTTTTAATTTTAAAGGGTTCAGTTTTCAATCATAACTATAATAGTTGAATTTTTATCACAAAGATTTTTATGTTCGACAGAAATAAAACGAATTTTCTACAAAGCAGTTTAATATTCTTCTAAATTGTTAAATTCTCCAGCCACCAAACGAGTTTTCTACAAAGCAGTTGAATTTCCTATCCAGAAATATGAATTTTCAACAACAAAATTAGTTGTCGACCAAACAGTTGAATTTTTGACCGAATGGTTAAATTTACAGTTAAAAAAATTACTTTTTAACAAGCAAAATACGAATTTTCAACAAAGTAGTTGAATTTTAAACCTGAAAAGATGAATTTTCAACGGAAATTGTAATACTTATTATTTCAACTGAAAAATATTTTTCTTTTAAATCAAAAACATTTAAATTTAACCAAAAAAGGCAAATTTTCAACATAAAAACTTCAATCCTCAACTTAAACAGATTAATTTTCAACCAAACAGTTGCATATTAAACCCAAAAAATCGATTTTCTAGAAAAAAAAATTGAAACAAAATGCATAAACTATCAACTAGTTAAATTTTGAACCAAAGGAGACCAATTTTTAACAAAATACATCAACTTCCAAATAGTAGGGCGAAGTTTCACAAAATTCATAATTTTTTTTCGCAAAAATGATTATAAACATAAAATTAATAATTTCATAATTTTTCACAAAAATTATGAAAAAAATGTGTGTTTAAGAAAGTAGTTCAACTTTAAACAAAATTGTTGAATTTTTCTGACTAAAAAGATGAATTGTTAACGAAAAATGTAATAGTTGATACAATAACCAAAACAGATTTTAATTCAATATAAAGAACAGTATAATTCATTTGAGAAAGACGATTTTTCAACAAAATAGGTTATTTTTCAACCAAACTGTTGAGTTTTTAAGCCAAAAAGATCAATTTGTATGAAACAGTTGAATTTTCAACCAGTAAATATGGATTTTAGCCAAAAAAGTTATCTGTCAACCAAATAGTTGAATTTTCTACGAAAACAGGAGACTCTTCAACCGAAAACGACGAATATTGAACAAATTAAGTACATTTTACATACGAACAAATTATTATTTTATTGTTTTTCCATAATACTCCCGGCTATAAAGTACCACATTTACTGATAAATCTGAATTTTTACACTTTTTACAAGTTTACAAATAATATGATTAATGCATTAATTCATTTCGTTATTTCGGGCAAAAAAGGTAACCAAAAGTATCTTTTCATAAAAAAAGTAATTAAGTTACTAATAAGTAACTCGTTCCGAGCCTTGGAATAGTTAAAGTTTCAACTAAAAAGATATATTTTCTACCAAAAATCGAATAGTTAAATTTCCGATTGAAAAAATTAATTTTCGAACAAAGAGATGAATTTGTAACAAAAAATGTAATAGTTGACATTTTAACCAAGAAAGATTCAAGTAGTAAACAATTAAAAAGACGCATGTGAATCAAATCAGTACAACCCTCAAATGAAACAAATAACTTTTCAACCAAACCTTTACACTTTTAACCAAGAAGATTAATTTTCTACCAAAAAGATGAATTTCCAATCAAATAGTTGAATTTTCAACCAAGAGGATTAACTTTCTACAAAAAACAACAACAAATTTTCAACCAAGTAGTTGAACTTTCAAACGAAGAACGAATCCTTAACTAAAATGATGAATCTTCATCTAAAAAAATGAGTTTTGAACCAAATAGTTCATCTTTCGACTAAATATTTTTTATTTCTACCAAATTGTTAAACTTGTATCCATTTAACACATCATAGAAAAAATCGCCCCCCTCCCCCACCAAAAGACTACGTAATTAATGAACAGCCCCTAAAATACTTTTGCAAACAAATTCTTCCTATCAAAAGTGACCTTAGAGAATTGGCCAGATATAGTTAGGAAACACGTGTGATTCTAACTCAATTTGGATGACAAATGCTAATGAGAAGAATCTTTTGAAAATCAATGTGAAGGCTACTTGGGCCAGACAACGAATGGTGGGATGAAAAAGACTTTTGTCGTGTTTTACATTCTAAAAGGATATGATAGTAGTCTTACTATGGGAATAGACTACAGACTATCAACTTTACCACTACAGAGACGCTGCCATTATCGTTATTACGACACATTCGTTCAAGTACAGTTATATTGGCAAACAACGACCTGGAACGAACACGAGGTCGTAGGTCACGATTGTCGAGACTCTAGCAAATAGAACAAATAGAACCCCAACCCAATACGAGATGACATTAGATCGCATTAGTTCCCAATGTCTGAGGAGAACGATGCTCGGAAAAAAATTTATCTTGTAAAAAGTGTAGAAATAATAGATAGGGAATCTTATTGGTTTCATTGTAATTCGAGAACAAGTCAATATTTTATTATGTTTTTGGTCTCGTTTTCTATTAGAGGAGATTCCAAGCACTATCTGAATTCAAATTTCAAAATTATATGTAGATGTGTTTTAATTATTTAGCGACGTATTTTCGTGCACTGTTATTTTTTTTCAATTGTTTAAACGTTTCAATGCAAATGATTGTTTCATGATTTTTATTTTGTTAACCATCGGATCGTAAACATAATTTTAAAAATTATGGGTAATAATGTTTTAATGATTTAGCGATGTATTTTGATGCACTGATTTACAAACATGGACGTGAAATGAGTATCTGAATTGTATTTTCAAAATTATATGTATGTTTGTTTTAATTATTTAGCAATGTATCTTGATACACTGTTATTTTCATATTGAATTTTGTTTTGAATTAGTGTGGAAGTTTATTGATAAATCATATTTTAAGAAATAAAAGTGCAAATCAAAAAATATAAAGTGAACATTATTTGAACATTTTAATGCAAGTACATATTTAATGATTGTTGTATTGTGAACTGAGTATCGAAACGGAATATAATTTTCAAAATTATAGGTAATAATGTTTGAATGATTTATAGCAATATATTTTGATTTGCTGATATACTAGAATGGCCGTGAAAGTATCCGCAAATGTCACTGTACAAAAAATAAGTTTTTTCACAATATTAAATTATATAACCTAAACGTGCAGATGCAATTTATTTTTATGATTTATCAATATATTTTGATGCATCGTTTATGAATATGCTAATGATGTGTCGTTTGTATATTTGAAGTATGACGATTTATTTCGTGGATATTTTTATGTCCATGTTTGTACCAGTACACCGTTCTTATTTATGATATTCTGTGAATCATTGAAATTTATAATTACAATCATTATTATTATTTACTCCCAGATTTATTTCGTGGGATACGTCGTGCAAATAATGTCTTGACCTTTACTGTTAATAATAGTAATCGTAAAATGAAATAGTTCTACGTTACATGGATTCACTGAATGCATATTTTCAGAATCAAATTTCAGCAAGAACTTATGGAGTCAACAAGTTTTAATAAATAAATATTTATTCAAAAATTGGGTAAATGATAAACATAAATACAAAAGTTGGCAAGAAAGACTTTTCAATCAATAAAGAAAAAAATCTCATAAAAAATGTTGTATTTTCAAACAAAAAACATGAGCTTTCAACAGACCTGTTGAATGTTCAACCAAATAGTTAAATTTGCAACCAAAAAGATGAATTTTTATGCAACAAAGGAGATACATTTTTCACTCAACATGATGGATTCTCAATAAAGTACATAAATTCTTATCCAAATAATAGAATTTTCAGCAAAAAGTGTACATAAATTTGTAACCAAATAGTTGAATTTTCAACAAAGAAAATTAACTTTCTACCAAAAAAGATGAATTTCAACAAATTACATAAATTTCCGCCTGAATATTTTGAAGAATAGATGTGATGTTTAGTTTATTTTGTACCAAATAGTTGAATTTTATACCAAATTGTTCCTTTTTAGAGTCAAAAAGAGAAAGAGTCTATAAAACAGTTAAATTTTCAACCCGAGAATATAAAGTTTGAACAAAAAATTCAATTCACAACAATCTTTTGAACTTTCAACAAAACCGTTAAATTTTAGTTAGAAAAAATTACTTTTTAACCAAATAAAAAAATGAATTTTCAACTAAAAGTATGAATCTTCAACCAGAAAAATGAAAAGATGAATTTTCAACGACAAATGTAATAGTTTATATTTCAACAGAAAAATATTTCAACAAATGATAAAAAAACAGTTCGATTTAACCAAAAAATATGAATTGTTAACAAAATACTTGATTTTTATTCAAAAAATTGAATTTCTACCAAAAAAGACGAATTTTCAACAAAAAACGTAAATTTCCAACCAAAAAACGTAAATTTGCAACCAAAAAAGATTAATTTTCTACTGAAAAGATGAATTTCTAACAAATAACATAAATTTTCAATAAAATACTTTGAGCAATGTATGTGATATAGATTTACATTTTACTTTATTAATTTTTAATTTATATATTTTTTTCGTTTCCAAACGTTTTAAACTAAACAGTTGAATTTCCAAGCCAAAAGAGATAATTTTTTAACCAACAAATGGAGCATTTAAATGTTGACTGAGGAGAATTAACTTTTTAATAAATAAAAGAGTTTTCTACAGTTGTAGAAAATTCGTTTATGTTTTAAAAATGTTACAAATTTTTTTATGTTCTTAGAATGTTTATGTTAACATTTTTTTAAATTGTTCACGTTTTTAAAATGTCCAAGGACATTTTAGTAGATCAAATTTTTTTCGTGTGCCAATAGAACATTGACTCTGTTCCTATTATGCTTTATATCTCTTCTATCCTAACATTCCAGGTGTTGAACGTGCTCTTAGGAATAGAAAAAAGATCAGATCAGCACCTGAGAAACTAATTAGGCTCGTTCTCATGATTAAATTGTTATAATGATAGAAAAGGGAAGGACAGTTTAATCATTAATTAGAAAGTAGACGAGGTCTAGGGTTATTATGAGAAAGTTTACCACTCACTAGGAGGTGCTAGCGAACTTAGATATGTACCCGCGAAATTCGAGCTCAAATTAACCAAAGTAAAGTTTTTTAAAGAAAATTATAAAAAATGAGTGGAACAGAATATAAAACATGGACTGCAGCTCAATGAAAAGTTGAACTGCATTGTTTGTTGATATGAGGAAAACCTTTATAATACATATTGAGAATGCAATATGATATAACTGTTCGCGTCTTCGAGACGCATCGATTGCCCAATTGAAGAACCTTTTTTATAGCCTACCGTAATCTGCCAGTATCATTTTTAAATTTGCGAACAAAATAATTGACCTTGTTTATGAGATGATTTTTGGTATATTGACAATATAACATTTCTGTATTCGACGTAATTGTTCGCGTCTTCGAGACGCATCGATTGCCCAATTGAAGAACCTTTTATGACTTATCGTAATCTACCAGTATCATTTTTGAATTTGCGAACAAAATTATTGACCTTGCTTATGAGATGATTTTTTTGTATATTGACGATATAACATTTCTGTATTCGACGTAATTGTTCGCGTCTTCGAGCCGCATCGATTGCCCAATTGAAGAAACTTTTATGACCTACCGTAATCTACCAGTATCATTTTTAAATTTGCGAACAAAATTATTGACCTTCACGGAAAAAAAGGATTTGTCATTTTAACAATCTAATAATTTGTTACTGAAAATAATGTTGTTTTATCAAATGACATGATTATATTGACAAATAAAACATAGTTAAAATAACAATGCCAACTTTGTTAATTCCATAACAAAACCTGTTTACTGAAATAACAAACTCACATTGTTACCATGAAACCAATTCATAACTAACAAAGTGATTTGTTACTCTGACAAACAGGATTATTTGTTACATTAAACATTATTTATTAAACTTTTATTGTTTTTTTAACAAAATTGGCTTTATTATCGAAACAAATAACTTTGTCACTGTTACAAAGATTTTCCTAACAATGCCAACTTTGTTAATTTAACCCATTTTTTTTAATAGTCCAATCTTTACAAATTTATTTTGTTGAAGTATCAATTTTTTTTTTACATTGACAAAGTATTTTTTTCCGTGTTGTTTATGAGATGATTTTTTGTATATTGACAATATAACATTTCTGTATTCGACGTAATTGTTCGCGCCTTTTTGAGGCGCGTGGATTGGTCTATTGACGAATTTTGTTGTAGACGTCGCTTTATCGAAGGCTAGGCCGCTTTCTTGTCACACAAAAAATTGTTCCCTTCAGTATTAAGAATTTATTTTGTAGACATTATGAACTTTATGCCGTAAAAACGGTATAAAAACATATTTATCGCAATTAATCACAGATTATATTATTATTCGGAAATTGCTGACCAAAGTGACGCATGTTTCTGGGATTTTTCCCACTTGTAAATTGATTCTGTTAACCGAATTAATTTTAAATCACGCAGATAATTCATGATGAAGTCACATAATTATTTGCAACTCAAATATGTTGTTTTTTAAAGGGATGAAGACGACACGACACGTATCTTACCGATTTGTCGAAAACATTTTTTGACCAAATTATGAGAATTTGAATCTTAAAAATTGAAAACGCAAATTATCAAAAAATGGCCCAAATGTTTGTTTGAAGTATATATTTTTAAATATAATATAGGTATTTGACTTTTCTCTCTGATTCTAATACAATTTCTTGGCATATTACATGCTTCAGTGAGAATTCATCTTTTTTGGTTTGAAAAGTCGTTTATGTGAGTTAAAGTTGTACTACTTTGTAAAAAAAAAGATTTTTTTATTAAGGATCCATAATTATAGTTGATAATTCAAACTATTTGCTTTTAAATAAAACTTTATGTTAAAAATTCTACTGTTTTGTAGAAAATACATCTTTTCGGCTTAGAAATTCCACTTTTTTTTGTAGATTATTCGTCTTTTTGTGTTTACAATTAAATAGATTTATTGAAACTTCATGTATTCTGTTTAAAATTCATATTTTTGATAGAATATTAATATTCTTGGTCGATAATTCATCTTTTTGGTTGAAAATTTAACAACTTTTTTGAAAATTCATTTTTTTTTGTTAAAAATTATTATGTTTTTATCTGAAGATTTATCTATTTCATGTTTGGTTAAAAATTTATCCTATATATTGGTTGAGTTGGCAATTCATCTTTTTTGAACATTAATGTCCTTGGTCAAAAATTCATCTTTTTGGTTGAAAGTTTATCAATTTTGTTGAGAACTCGGTTTTTGTTGTTGTTGTAAGTTATTATTTTTATACACTGAGAAACTTTAGGTTAGAAAAATTACTAAAACGGATAGCAAATGGGGGCAAAATGCTTAAATTTTGACATTTTAATACATAAATAATAAGTTATACTATTTTTATAAGAAGATTTCCTATTTGGTAATAGCAATCCTTATTATTCTCTGTAGTAAAATCCGATGTAGGAAAAATTAGTAGAGAAATTAATAAATTGTACAAAAAAATAAAAGTAATAAGTATTTTAAATAACATAATATACTAAATATGTAGAAGAAATTACTATTGTCTGTAGGAACACGATGTGAATTATGGACATTTCCTACTTTTTGTAACAAAGGTTAATACCAATTATTAAATTTGGTCCTAAATATTACTAACTGATTTAGCAGAAAGTATCGAGCCTTGGACCGAGTGCATCTGACGTTTGTCGATCGCCGATCATATTTTTAGGTTGCGAAAATGACATCTAATTTATGTTTCAATGCAAAATCCGCAAAAAAACATAATTAAAAAAAAAAATTTACTTATTTTAATTAAATTAAAAATTTTGTTGTTTAAAATTATAAAAATATCATGAATATTAATCAATTAAGGATTAAATGAATTAGAACCAATAAACTTTCTATCATTTAGGTCATATGGAAGTTTTAATTCTGAGTCCCACAATGTCTTATAGGTAGATGGATCATCGCCCGACTGCTGTCCCGGAGACGCGTGTTCGATTCCCGCCAGCCTTCGTTTCCTTCTAACCCGATTTTTCTGTTTCAGCTTTATAATATAAAATACTATCTTTTAAGAATATATACATACATGTAATTTGTAATGTTGTCAATTCTTAATTTAAATAAATGTGAATTATGCGTTAAATGAAGAACATGTGTGTAGGTATGCTTGTGTGAAAGTTAGCAACACGTATTTATTTTTTTACTATTCCCACTGTAGCAGATTTTGCTAACCAGTTAGTAATTCGGTGCGCACGGTCCCTGCGCATCATTTTACTACAGCACTTTGTAAATACTGTTATCTTCTACAGATATTAATCCAACAAATTTACTATTTTCTCCTACCAAAATTAGTAAATAGTGCAGACTTGTAGTTTTACTACAGAGGTTAATAAATACTTCAAATGTCTTTTACAATAAATGCAATTGTTTTAACTTTTATTCCAATATATTTTATAATTCTTTAAGTAGCTACGAGTTACTATTGAGGTTAGTGAATATTATTAAAATTTGCTTTTTGCCTCTCATTGCAAAGTTCAGATAGTGAAATCTAGTGTGATTTTTAACAAGAAATACAAACAAGGGTTTCTCAGTGTAAGAGTTTTTATCTGAAAACGTAACTATTTTATTTTTGGTTGAAACTTTAACCTGTATATTATATAAGTTAAAAATTCAACTATTTGGTAGCAAATTAGTGTATTTTGTCAAAAAATCGTCTTTCTGCGTAAAAAACTAATCTTCTTCGTTGAAAATTAAATTTTTTGGTTCTATAAGATATTTGATTGAATTTTAGTATTTTTTTTTTTAAATTTTACCATTTGATTGAAAATGCATCTTTGCATGTTGAAATTCAACTATTTGGCTAGAAATTCAACTATTTTGTTGAAAATCAAAGTCATCATTTTTGGTCGAAAATTCAAATATGTTGTTAAAAATTCAGTTTTTTGGATCGAAGATTCATATTTTATGGTAGAAAAGTCATCCTTCTTGGTTGCACATTTATCTTTCCTGGTTGAAAAGTATTATTTGAAAAAAAAATTCAACTGTCTTCGAAAAAACTCGTCTCTTACTGAAAAATTCATCTATTTTGTTTTTAATGCAACTGTTTGGTTGAAAATCAATTTTGTTCAATTCGTCTTTTTGTGTTGAAAATTTATTTCTTTGGGTAGAAAACCTTTTTTGGTTGAAAATTTTACTATTTTGTTGAAAGAACAATATATTTCGGCTTGAAATCTCAGGAATTTAAGGTTTTTCGTATTGAATTCGTATTTCAAAAAAAGTACCCTGACGGCGGGCGCCAGACCCCGCCAGGCCTCGACTACACTGCACCCAGTAGAAATAAGTGCAATAGCAAATTAGAGGGAGTGAACGTCGTTACTTTAATCACGTAAGGAAGTGAATCTTATGACTTACAACTTCGTAATGTTCTGAATGTTCATTATATTCTATTGTTACGTAAGTCCTTAAATCAATAGATTGCTGGCTGTATGTTCCATTTCGTAACGTACAATTTAGTGCAGTTAATTAAAACTCTGGAAATGACTGCTTTACTGAACCTTTGCCGGGTTTGTTCACTCATGAGCAAATGAATAAGTATCTCAA